>JAMPIV010003439.1:17500-319568 GCA_024509875.1 Oreohelix idahoensis | reverse complement strand
GGTCGGCAGCCATCCTTCGTGTAGTGAGTGCCCCAGCTGTGATTAATTCTTTGTATCTCTACACTGCTTCTATCGTTTCCGTAAGGGGGTCGTCCACATGAGACGTCAAGTAATTTTGGTATTTTTCCCCCCCCCCCCCCCCGTGCCATAATTTGTCACAGAACCCAGGACTCGCCCTCCTAAGTGACGTCACCAATATCTTCCCAACCCCTACCCGACCTATTTTTTTTTAATACTGACATGAAGTATTGTAATTGAATGCGAATTAAATTAACTAGTAAAGACAAAATAAAAACTTTTCAAGTCAAATAGTGTAAGAAAAAAATGAACTTGTATGGAACATAAATGTACTTGCAATGGATTCTTGTCCACATAAACATCACATTGAATGAAGTAGCTGATTGTCGTAGATTTTTATCAGATATGTAATAGATGTTTATAGTACTGTCTGAGCAGAGGTTATAGTGATAACAATGTGAGAGTAAGGGGTAAGAAATAACTTTTTTCTCACGTGATGATAGTGTAAGAGAACGGAAAATCTCTGGGTTGAGTAATTTCTCTAATCCAGCCTATCTGTACGACTCTATTTAAAGCAGACGCACTTTCTCTCCTTGTACGACATACAAGTTACACTGCACCCACATGCACACAATTCTGTGACAAATACGCACAAACGTGAAAACAAACTATGAATGACAGATATGGGTAGGGGTTGACCAACACAATAACTAACGGTGTAATAAATTTATTTATCACCAGAACTTTACGACATCAATCGTGTACATCAATAAATCATGGTTTACGTACAATGAAATTAATCCAATAGGCTCTCCCCTCTGGTAAAGGAAAAGAAAAGAAGATCCCAATAGACGTTAATTAACCCGAAAGATCAAAAAGTTAACAATAAGAGTAAGGAATAGTCCGTAAAGAAAAACAAAGGACAGGTTCCTAATTAATCTATCCCGTAAACACTCAGGTTAGTAAGAACACATGAATAGATTTGTAGGATAGTTGTAACAACATAAACTTATGTTACTTTCTTACAGTTCATTCAATCCTTCACACTGTGGCCATGTAGTGAAATTGACAGAGATACAACGGTAAAATTCCTCCCAAGGATAACATTTAAGGATAAAAACATAATGCGTAGGCTGCTGATGTACATGATCGCCTAGACCGCGGGTCATCACCCTCCATAAATTTGACTTGCTAGACCGGAGGGGAACGGAGGATCAAAAAGGAAAAAAAATATGACTGGAAAGGCTAAAGAGACGCAATTGGGGGGGGGGGGGGGGGGAATGGATGAAAGTAAAAAAATTCAAGTCCCCCAAATTGACACGAGGTACGGAATTGGACGTTTTGCGATACCAAGCGCTTGATTTGAATTTGAGCGGAAGAACGCAGATGTCTGAAAAAAATTACAAAAATTAAAAAGTAAATTTTTCTTAATATTAATGTTAGGAATATAAAAATTAGCTGGCCAGATGGCCTATTCTGAGCAGTGAACGAATATGGTCTTAATTTTACAGACGGATAGATAATATTGAAAATAATGACAAAAGACAGTGTAGTTCACATCATCGACAGACTGAATTGAATCTAAAAAGTGTGGTTATTTGCACACAAAAACACGACCTTGGACACAGATGTTCAAATTTACTTGGCATAGAAGTGAAGGGACATTGGTGGTAGCTGTGTCTAAATATAACTTTTTACAACAAAAATTTGAAGGGGAGAGAACGGTTGGGGTCAAAAATCGAGCACAATTTTGTAGAAACACAAGTAGAGACGGACAGACTAACAGATAACCATCCATACGTGACTGAAGCTTGACTGAAATGACTTTAGTGAGGAAATTTGAAATTAAAAATAAACCTCGGCAGTGATTGGCCACAGACAATCATATCATTAGCGCTCAGAGCGCATTTGGGGTCATTCTTCAATAATTGTTCAGTGTTAGACACAGATTTTAAAGTGTGTGGTGTTTTCCCATATGAAAGACAGTGAGTTAAATTTAGGGACGCCATCCTATAGCCAGCAGCTCAGCTGAGTTTTGCTAGCACTTCTGTGTTAATTATTCATAATCTGAGCTGCGAGTTTCTGTCGTCAACGAAGAAGTATCTATTCGGGTGGTGATTTACACAAGTGTATCTGTGCAGTCCTCGTGACAGAGACCACCATTAGTGCCCGCCAGCACGGAGAGGTGGGACCGCCTGATTTCAGCACCAGAGCTACAAATACCAGATGAGTGAGCCTCTGGTCTGCTGGATATTCACCAACCCCATTAAGTTGCAGATACCCCATAAAAATTCCCACCATTTTCTGGACACTGTGTAGTCAATATAGACAGGTGTGATGAGACCACCCCAACAGCACAGACAATAAATATCCTCCCTAGTAGCTGACTACCAGAACATTTTAATAAAACTAACTATTCTAGTACTTAAATATGTTCACTTTTGCATTTATTATGTAACATTCCATGCATAATTTTTATAAATTTTAAATCCTTCTTTTAAAACAAGTTCTGGTCAAAATAAAACTTGATCCAGAACAAATAAATGTAAAATAATTATATCAAAAACTTTACACACGTGAGTTAGTTCAGTGTATTGTAACACTTGTTAATCTTATTAGTCTTGTTAAATATCTATGGGTATATTTATAACTATCACACCACAGTACACATCATAACCCTAGACACTTTACGCAGCTACATTCATTAAAAAAAAAAAAAAAATTAAGTGTGAGGTCGTAGTGGTAGCAAGAAAGGCCTTCTGACAATTCTCAATTACATTTTATCTCAGGAGCCTTCACAGCTGGCCTCATACAATTTACATGTAGTACCATCATCATCATACAATACCATCAATACCACTACATATATTGGGGTCTTGTCCAGGGATAATTAGCCCAACAGTAATATTAAGATCTCCTGGTGGGAGAAATAAAAGTAGGGAAATAAATTGTAAAATTTCCTTTAAAAGTAAAAGTGTCCCTGCAGATAAAAGTTGGTGAATCTTCACAGCCAGTAATAATTAATTAGTTAACTGGTTAGTTAGAATTAGTTAGATTATAGTCATAAGAAGTACTTAGCTTGTATATTATTATATTGTCTGAAAAGTATGGCTGAGCTAGCAAAGTTTAGATCAGCTGCTGTGCTCACTGCGAAGGAGATGGGGATGGATGGTCAAATTTTAATTCAATACGTAACGACTGAATGTGATAAATATATTGAAAGGGAAGATAGAAAGGTAGCTGAAGAGAAGAGGTTACAAATTGAGGCTGATAGAGAAATTAAGAGGCTGCAGATTGAGGCAGAAGAAAAAAGGCTGACTGCCGAAAGGGAGGCAGAAGAAAAACGACAGCAAAGGGAGGCAGAAGAAAAACGACAGCAAAGGGAGGCAGAAGATAAAAAGGCCGAAAGGGAGGCAGAAGATAAAAAGGCCGAAAGGGAGGCTGAAGATAGAAGGTTGCAGAGGGAGCACGAATTACGACTAAGGGAGCTGGAATTACAAGGCCCGGCCCCTGAAAATGGTGCCAGCCCTTTTGCCTCAGATGCTACGCCCAGTATGGGAGCCTCAAACTCAGCTATGGGGTTTCATTTAGACCATTTTGTTGAGAAAGACGATGACATAGAGGGGTACCTGGGACGTTTTGAGTTATTAGCTACTACATATGGGTTAGAGAGAGAGAGAGGTGGAGTTTAAAGCTATCACAGGGATTGAGGGGTGCTTCTTATGAAGTATTTGCCAAAATGAACAGGGAAGACCAAGACAATTATGACATGTTAAAGCAGGCTTTGTTATTAAGGTACGAGAAGAATGGTGAATTTTATCGTAAGAGATTTAGAAATGCCAAACTGTTGTCTGGGGAGACATACCACCAATTCTCGGCCAGACTAGAAACCTATTTGGAGAAATGGACGGCTCTGGGGAAGACCCAAGATCTTAAAGAAATGATCATGATTGAGCAATTGAGAGAGTCCATGGCTCCAGACATGAGAAAATTTCTCATGGAACAAGGTGCAGAGAAGTTGGGGGAAATTTTAAATGTTGCTGAGAGGTATCAGGCAGCCCAGGCAGAGGTAAGTGGTGCTAAGAAGAAGCACATAGACAATTTTAAAGCTCCACAGCAATTTAATAAATTTGATAATAGAGAGCAGGGAAATAAAGGTAGGACAAACTTTGAGCGGCCAAGAAATGACTATCGCGACAGAAACTCACAGTTCAATGACCAAAAGTTCAATGAAAGAAAACCGTTGAACCAAGGAAAAAAGATGGTGTAAATGGTGCAAGAAGGATAACCATAACACCGAATTTTGTAGAAGGAAACCTTCAAACATTGCTGCAATGAAGTCGGGGACGCAAAGATTAAAGGTTAATCCTAAGGGACAACAGGAACCTTATCACCCCCCAGTTTGTGAGGATGTTATTTGTAATGGGGTCACCATAAGGTGCCTTTATGATACAGGTTTGGATTATGATTCAGTTGTGAAGTCTAGCCTAGTGGACCCAAGTCAGTATACCACAGAAACAGTGGAAATACAAGGGGCGACTAAGGACATACCACTCATGACACTTCCCATCGCAAGGATAACGGTGAAAACTCGCTATGTGGAAGGAGAAATCAGAGCAGCAGTGATAGATGAACCAATCTACCCTCTGATATTGGGGTGTAGATACGTCTTCTTGGGGAATCCCGAGAAACCTGTGATCATGGCGACAGTGCAGACCAGGTCACAGAAGAAGGAGGAAGAAGGTGAACCTATAAACGCTCATCCAGAGGAGATGAGGAAGGCGCAGGCTGAGGATAGGACACTCCAGCCCTGTTTTAAAAAATTACCCAAATGCCACACACCTCCGAGCAAGGGGGAATATTTCATGAAGAACAAACTCTTATACAGGAAGGCCGGAACTGGAACAAATGGTCACAACCAGCTGGTTCTTCCCATTGCATATAGAGAGAAAGTGATGGAACTCGGACATGCAATCCCCTTCAGTGGTCACATGGGGATCAGCGCCACAGGACAGCGTATAGCTTGTCATTACTTCTGGCCAGGGATAACGGAGGATATAAAAAGATATGTCAAATCCTGCCCAGAATGTCAAAGGGTAGCTCCAAAGCACTGGACTGCCCCTGCAACTCTAGGGGAAATGCCCATAGTGGGAACACCTTTTGAGAGGGTTGCAGTGGATATTGTAGGACCTCTCACTCGGACCAAGAGGAGGAACAGTTACATCCTTACTCTGGTGGACACTTGTTCTATGTGGGGAGAGGCGGTAGCCCTGCCATCAATTGATTCAAAACATGTAGCAGAGGCACTACTTACAATATTTACCCGATTAGGATTCCCGCATCAAATCTTGACGGATAATGGTTCTCAGTTCAAGGGGAAACTAACGGAAGAAGTTTTTAAGCTATTTCAAGCCAGGCACTTTCATTGTAGTCCGTACCATCCACAAGGGAACGGCCAGGTAGAGAGGTTCAATGGGACTCTCATTTCTATCCTGAGAAAGCTGGCACACGAAAAACCGGATCTGTGGATCAATTCCTGCCCGCCGCATTGTTTGCGTACCGGGAGGTACCACATAGTTCAACCGGGATGGCTCCCGCAACTCTGCTATTTGGGAGGCCAATAAAAGGTCCATTAGAAGCCCTATTAAGGACCTGGACAGATGAGAAGGCGGAAGAGACTGTTACCTCATCGTATCAATATGTGAACGAACTGACCACTCGTTTGAAAGCTGGATGGAAACTGGCAAATGATAATTTGAAGCAAGCCAGGAAGAAACATGCAGCATATTTTAATAGGAAGGCAAAGGACAGGGAACTGGCAGTCGGAGAGAAGGTGCTGCTTCTACTACCGGGAAGCCAGAATAAATTACAAATTGGTTGGCAAGGTCCATATACGGTTCTAGAGAAGGTGTCTAGAACAAACTATAAAATTGACAAAAAGGGGAAGGAAAAAGTTTATCATGTAAACCTGTTAAAGAAGTATCTGGACAGACCACTCCAGGAAAGCACCCCCTTATTGACCTTGGCTATTGCAACCCAGATGCAAAAAGAACCACTCACCTCACATGAATACCCATTACATCCTTGTGAAACAGCAGCACAGGTAAAAGTCAGTAAGCACCTGACTAAAAACCAGAGGGAGAGAGTTCAACAAGTTCTGGAGGAACATACAGATGTATTAACAGATAAACCAGGCCATACAAATTTGCTACAGTATGACATGAAACTGGTAGACTCAAACCCAATCTGTATGAGAGCCTATTCTATTCCGTTCGCGAAGGAGAAGGCATTAAAGGAAGAAATAGATTATTTATTGAAGGAGGGGATTATTTCGCACAGTGAATCATCTTTTAGTTCTAGTGTCGTTTTGTTGAGGAAACCGTCTGGGGAACACAGACTGTGCATAGATTACAGGAAACTGAATGCTGTCACAGAAGGACAAGTGGATCCATTACCAGACACAAAACAGCTATTTGCCAGACTGAACAAGGCAAAATACTTTTCAAAAGTGGATCTTAGTAAAGGCTATTACCAGATCCCAGTGAAGCCTGAAGTGAGACCTTATTTGGCTTTTAGCACTTCGGATGGACATTATGAATTCAATATGCTACCATTCGGACTGAAAAATGCTCCGAGTGTGTTTTCAAGGATGATGCGAAAATTGTTGGACCCCCTGAATAACCCATGTATCACAAATTTCATGGATGATATTCTCGTCGCCACAGAGACATTTGAAGAACACATTGAAGCTCTGGAGATGTTGTTTGATAGACTTCGGGAGGCGAACTTAACTGCTAGGCCAACAAAATGTTGTATTGGATGCAAAGAGTTGGAATTCTTGGGGCACACTGTATATCAGGGTAATATGACCCCTGATCCTAAGAACTTGGAAAAACTGCAGAGAGCACCTAGGCCGCAAACCAAAAAGGACGTGCGATCATTCGTGTCGTTATGCGGATTTTATCAGAAATACATCAAAAATTTTAACGCCATTTGTGCTCCTCTGACTGATCTGACTCGCAAGGGACTTCCAGATAAAAATAATTTGGACTGCACAATGTGAATTAGCGTTCCAAGAGTTAAAGGAAAAACTCACTAGCAAGCCTATTCTCAAACTGCCTGATTTGACACAGGACTTTGTCTTAAGAACCGATGCAAGTAATGTGGGACTAGGAGGGGCTTTGTTGCAAAGATCATCTTCACCTGATGGGGAACTTAAACCAGTCGCTTATGCAAGCCGCAAATTGAATAAGGCGGAACAAGGATACTCCACAAGCGAAAAAGAATGTTTAGCATTAATCTGGGCAATAAAGAAGTTTCAAATCTATCTGTATGGTAGGACATTTGTGGTGGAGACGGATCATCAGCCTCTCGTGTTCTTGTCTCAGGCTAAGCATGAAAACGCAAGATTGCTGAGGTGGTCTTTATTGCTTCAACCTTATCAGTTTAGTATCCAATATATCCCAGGCAAATTGAATGTCGGTGCAGATTTCCTCAGTCGGCACCCCTGTGATCAAAATTAGAGTAATGGCAGACGTGAGGAGTAATTTTACCTATGTGTATCGCTGGTTTTGGAACTTGCCATAGGCATGTTTTCAGGTGGGGAGATGTGTAGTGAAATTGACAGAGATACAACGGTAAAATTCCTCCCAAGGATAACATTTAAGGATAAAAACATAATGCGTAGGCTGCTGATGTACATGATCGCCTAGACCGCGGGTCATCACCCTCCATAAATTTGACTTGCTAGACCGGAGGGGAACGGAGGATCAAAAAGGAAAAAAAATATGACTGGAAAGGCTAAAGAGACGCAATTGGGGAGGGGGGGGGGGGGGGGGAAAGGGATGAAAGTAAAAAAAAAATTCAAGTCCCCCAAATTGACACGAGGTACGGAATTGGACGTTTTGCGATACCAAGCGCTTGATTTGAATTTGAGCGGAAGAACGCAGATGTCTGAAAAAAATTACAAAAATTAAAAAGTAAATTTTTCTTAATATTAATGTTAGGAATATAAAAATTAGCTGGCCAGATGGCCTATTCTGAGCAGTGAACGAATATGGTCTTAATTTTACAGACGGATAGATAATATTGAAAATAATGACAAAAGACAGTGTAGTTTACATCAGCCACAGACTGAATTGAATCTAACATATGTTATTTGCACACAAAAACACGACCTTGGACACAGATGTTCAAATTTACTTGGCATAGAAGTGAAGGGACATTGGTGGTAGCTGTGTCTAAATATAACTTTTTACAACAAAAATTTGAAGGGGAGAGAACGGTTGGGGTCAAAAATCGAGCACAATTTTGTAGAAACACAAGTAGAGACGGACAGACTAACAGATAACCATCCATACGTGACTGAAGCTTGACTGAAATGACTTTAGTGAGGAAATTTGAAATTAAAAATAAACCTCGGCAGTGATTGGCCACAGACAATCATATCATTAGCGCTCAGAGCGCATTTGGGGTCATTCTTCAATAATTGTTCAGTGTTAGACACAGATTTTAAAGTGTGGTGTTTTCCCATATGAAAGACAGTGAGTTAAATTTAGGGACGCCATCCTATAGCCAGCAGCTCAGCTGAGTTTTGCTAGCACTTCTGTGTTAATTATTCATAATCTGAGCTGCGAGTTTCTGTCGTCAACGAAGAAGTATCTATTCGGGTGGTGATTTACACAAGTGTATCTGTGCAGTCCTCGTGACAGAGACCACCATTAGTGCCCGCCAGCACGGAGAGGTGGGACCGCCGGATTTCAGCACCAGAGCTACAAATACCAGATGAGTGAGCCTCTGGTCTGCTGGATATTCACCAACCCCATTAAGTTGCAAATACCCCATAAAAATTCCCACCATTTTCTGGACACTGTATAGTCAATATAGACAGGTGTGATGAGACCACCCCAACAGCACAGACAATAAATATCCTCCTTAGTAGCTGACTACCAGAACATTTTAATAAAACTAACTATTCTAGTACTTAAATATGTTCACTTTTGCATTTATTATGTAACATTCCATGCATAATTTTTATAAATTTTAAATCCTTCTTTTAAAACAAGTTCTGGTCAAAATAAAACTTGATCCAGAACAAATAAATGTAAAATAATTATATCAAAAACTTTACACACGTGAGTTAGTTCAGTGTATTGTAACACTTGTTAATCTTATTAGTCTTGTTAAATATCTATGGGTATATTTATAACTATCACACCACAGTACACATCATAACCCTAGACACTTTACGCAGCTACATTCATAAAAAAAAAAAAAAATTAAGTGTGAGGTCGTAGTGGTAGCAAGAAAGGCCTTCTGACAATTCTCAATTACATTTTATCTCAGGAGCCTTCACAGCTGGCCTCATACAATTTACATGTAGTACCATCATCATCATACAATACCATCAATACCACTACAGGCCACATTCATATTCGCTTACCCAAATAGTTGTCGCAGGCATTCCGTGGAAATAAACACTAATAAGTAATAAGTCTATTCAGTGTCATATTAAGTTTTGCCAAATCCAGCCCCAGACTCGCCGTAGTGGCTGGCTGCAAATTTCACGGGAGTCGCTGGAGTTAGTGATTTCATTTTTCCTGGATAAAAAAAATACGGTATCTCTGCCTTCGGTTGGTTTGTGTAAGGTTCATACGTGGTGATCGCCGACATAGAATGAATAAAACGTATATATAGTTCCTGGGTTGTCTAGCCTCAGGTGACTGAGACACTATATTAAGTTATACAAATGTTGCTGACAATAAATTGTGCAACAGCTGGCAGATGAGATTGATATAAATAAAATCTGGTAATAGTTCTGGTCCAGTTAATATTATAATTTAATGGGTCTATTCTGGTTTCTCTCATGAAATGAGGAAAAATGGACCGCACAGGCCACAGCAAGAAGCTCATCAATATTAAATATCCCTGGATGCTTATAAGATTATAAGACTATAAGAACGTAAGTTCATATGATCATAAGACCATTAGTACTCAGGTTTGATCAGCCTATATTTTAGGAAAGAAATATAAACATTTAACCATAATATCAATATTATACCTAACACATAATAAAGTAAGACCTCTACACCACTCCGTTATAAATTAGATTTAACCCACACGTGTCTATCTTATCCTATCGTTTTAACGCGTGATGTGAACACTATTCATTTATAAAATTACATAAAAATGGATAAACGTAAATAATATATACCGTCAGTAGACAGTTATTTAATGTACTGTATATACTAGTCAATTTAGAACATCTCTTTCTGGGAAATAGCAAGTAATTAAATTTAAGTTACAGCTCGAAAAATTAGCTATATATATTATTTAATTAACGCAGAAAATCCCAGTGAAATATAATGAAAAACTGTTAACACACTAAATCACTTAAAAGGCTAGTATATAAATTACCGCAAAACAGAGAAAAATGAAACACTCCACGAAATGTAATAATTCACTCTGTACGAGAAATCTTAGGATATCGAGCTAGTGAAATTCAGAAAAATCTCTGAGCAACTGATAATGACTTTCGTAAAGCCGAGGTATATATCCATAGATGCCGTTCTTTCGCCCTTTAATGCGAAAGTCACACCTACGGCTTCTTTCTTCTTCTTCTTCCGTTCTTAGCCACAGACCGTCAAAGCAGTCAGTGGCCATTACGCCTAGTGGCGTCTTAGGGCAACAGCAGATAGGTTTTCTTTACCATTGTTTCCCATCACGCCTAGTGGCGTCTTTAGGGCAATGGCAAATCAACCCATTTGCTGTTGTTTCCGTAATCGAAGTGACTATACACAGGGACAGCCTATGGAAAATACTCTTGTCTTATGGAATTCCCAGCTGCATTGTTTCCATCATAACAAGCTTCCATGCTAACTTTACATGTAGTGTTGGGCAGAACAACCTAACCTTTGAGGTGAAGACAGAAGTACGACAAAGATGCCCCTTATCAATAGCTCTATTTTTGACAGTCATAGACAGGGTGATGCGTCCGACAACGGAGGGCAGTCCAAGATGAATAAGATGGACAATGTTTTCTGCACTGGAAGATCTGGAATATGCAGATGGCATTGCACTACTCGCACATTCACATCAACACATCCAGGAAAAAGCAGATAGACCGAATAAGGGTAGCTAGCAGATGGGTCTGAACATCAGTCTAAAGAAAACAGAGGTCGTGATACTAATTGTGGACAGTCCTGAACCAATAACAATAAGGAACCAGAAGCTGGAACAGACAGACACATTTACATACCTGGGAAGCATAGTAACACCAGACGACGGAAAAAGCAAAGACTTCAACAACAGAATTAAAAAAGCAAGAACAGCCTTTGCTAATCTAACGACTATCTGGAAGTCCTCTTAGTACATCACAAACACTAAATTAAGATTATATGTGAGCTGTGTACTTTCTGTGCTTCTCTGTGATGCGGAATGTTGGAGAGTAACAGAGAAGGAAATGTCGAAACGTGTCCTCCTTCCATACAATCTGCCTAAGGAAAATTCTCCGAATCTTTTGCCGAATCTACCAAATCAAAACTTACATCACTAACCAAGACCTACTTGCTCGGAGTAACCAAAAGGACATGCACACCATCAAGCTGGCAGACGCTGGCGTTGGGTTGGCCCCGTCCTCAGAAGAGACCCTGATGCCATCACATGAACAGCTATGCTATGGATCCGCGAAGGAAACCGAATGAGAGGCCAACCAAAAACAACTTGGAGGAGAACTGCAGAGGCCGAGATGCAAAGAATGAACCAGATATGAAGCACTGTACGAAGGATGGCCGCCGACCGAACAAAGTGAAGCAGTTTGTTGCTGCCCTACAAGATGCTACTTGTCGTGATTACCACTGACTGCTTTGACAGTCGGCGGCTAAGGATCAAAGAAGAAGAAGATTGAGGCGATAATGATCATAACTTGTGTAGCTCATGTGTACGAATGCAAGATGCAGCAATAGTGAATGCAGTCAGCGACTCATAGCTTGACTGCCTGCGTCAGGACCAGCGAACCAGAGCTGGTCAAGACCGCACTCCACCTCCACTTGGTGGTCCTGGAAACAGCTGCAGCAGTGCAGTCTGGCTGAGCGAGTGCGGATCGAAATGGGAAGGCAAACCCGGTCCCTAAAAAATGCCATGCTGAAGTCGGATATGTCGACCGAAAGGTGCAGATATCACAGCTTAGGCGTAAACAGACACAACGCAACCACCGTCCTTTTCAGGGCGAACGAGGAAGGGAGGAAGGAAGAAGAATGTGTACGAATCTGGTAAATAGCGTCTTGTTCTTCGTTCGATCTCATATAACAACACAGAAATTCAAAAGTTTGTGATACAGTGGATTCTATCTCACTGCAACATCCTTGGAAACGAAGAGCCTGACAGATTGGCAAAGTGAGGTGGAAAGCTACCGCAACTTATCCCAGGCATAACTTATGAAGAAACCAAGAGTTTTGTCAAGAGCAGATACAGTAACAAATGAAAAGCAGAGCAGCTAGGCCACACACAAAATGATGCATTTTACCAGCTCAATAGATGTGTACAAGTGGTAATCTTCAGACTTCACACAGGTTACAACAGATTGAGATACCATCTATCCAACAAAGTTAAAGATAGGAAATACTGAAGAGTGTAACTGTGGCATTGATAAAATTACCGCTGAACACTTTCTTAAAAAGTGCCTAACATATAAGGAACATATTATCAACTTACCAACAAGTCCAAATTACCAACAACCTCAAGCTGACCATAAATTATATAAATATAAATAATTAAATTCGGAATTAATTGGTTCCTACGAATGTTCTGAATATTGAATTTTCTCAATATTGGATCAATTTTTTGCATAGTAAATAATGTAAATTTGATTAATTCGCTCCAGACCCCGAAAGTTACTCTTTACAAATCATTTTTAAGTCAGAATATTGGTTAATTAAATTTGTAAAATAACATGTACAAGCAAAAAATCATACATGAACACGGTAACAACATTAATAATATATTCTACAAAGAAAAATGAAAATTTAGGATGAACCTTACCTTTACTGAGGAAAGATGATGGTAGAGGAAGTGATGTGGAGAAGGGAGATTATTGTTTGCAAGGGGAGTCACCTTACATAAAAACATCAGATAACTACCCTTCAGATGTTGTGGCTCTTTTTTGCCTCTTTGCTGGGGTAAAAAATTGTTTTAATGAAGTTGTATTCCGCAATCAAATCTTCTTCAAAGCATGGGGGAAGGGTGGTGAAGAAGTATTGTCCATGAGCAACAGAGTCTTTAATGGTAAATTGTTTTCCCCGTAATCGAATCATCATTTTTTGTGATGCCTAGATGGCAATGAGGATAATGAGATTCGCTTGCATAGCTAGGCGGGGTTGTCGCACGGAAGGTCTTGGGTTCGAGTCCCGGGTAAGCCACTCACGTCTGTTGTTTTTCTGTTGTCTAGTTTTCCACTTCTTTATTTCTTACAAGTGCCTGAAAACATACCTTTATGTTTGTCTAATATTTATGTTCTTATTTTGGCTATGATCACTTATTTTCAATAATAAAATAAAAATAACACAAAGTTACACACACAAAATAATAATCAAATCACAAGACCTCAAAACGCAAGTGTACTGATCGACGCTCAGCGGCAGGCTAACCGGCGTCGTTCCGAATATAGCGACATTTGTGAATATCAGTACATTTTTCTCTCCAAATTTTTTTCTCCGAATAATGGATGTTACGAATACAGGTGCATCCGAATACAGAGGTTCTACTGTAAATAGATCACAGGGGTGGAAGCTCTCCTCCTACAGGGTTGCGGATAATTGAACAATCTCTAGATTTAGGAGTTAGCTGTAAATCCTTAACAAACAGCCGTGGGTAAAAACAGATATTTCAGGCAGATAGGGTTCGGGATCCCTGATTAGTAATCTGTTCAGGAGAAGGTAAAACTCTGATTTCAAACCACCACTATCTTGCGGTGAAAACCCCTTTACGTGAAAGGTTTCGGGGGAAAACCCTGAGGATAAATCAGTAGTCGGAGTCCCTAAAGCAGTCTTATGTTGATTCAACTTATTCTGGCACCTCCTGCGACGTTCCTGCTATCTTTTGGACCTACCGGCTACGTGGAGAAGGGGAACACGCTGAATGGGCAACAGCTTGATCTCCATATAAGTGTGCCAAAGATGTGTGCAAGAGAGACAAGAGATCTCCATATAAGTGTGCCAAAGATGTGTGCAAGAGAGACAAGAAGGCACTGGGCATAAATCCAGCAGCCTGGGAGGATGAAGCTACCGATAACACCAAGTGGCGATGCTCACTTCGACGCCACCTCAGATTGGGCGAAGAGAAGCTCTCAACATCAAGCAGAAATGAGAACTCACCTAAAGGAACACCAGGAAAAAATGGAACTGAGTGCTTTAATCTTTGTGGCGCATTTCCATAGTCTGTTACGACTGATGGGGCTACTATATATATGTTTATTTACACACACACATATATATACGAGGAGCGTTCAGAAAGTAATGCACCACATCGTTTTTCTCAGCTATTAATGAAGATAGAAGCATGAAATTTTGCACACTTCAAATATGGCATGTGCTAATTGTGTACACCAAATTGCACCGCAACCGGCCAAATAATACGGCTGCCCTAAACCGTTGAAATGGAGCGTGTTAGCAACTTGCGTTATAAGCAGCGAATTGGGATAGAATTTCTCGTTTCAGAGAAGGAAACTGTTGTGAACATTCACAAGCTTCTATGTGATGTGTATGGAAGTCTTGCAGTCGACAGGAGTACAGTCAGTCGCTGGGTTCAGAGAATCAAAGAATCAGGAAGTGGAGATACGGAGCTGCTTGATGGCCGCGCTGTGACCGTCCTGCCACAGCCACCAACGCAGAAATGTTGAAATGCGCTGAGGGCATTATCTTACTGATAGGCGAATCACTACTCAACAATTGGCCTTACAGCTGTCGGTCAGCATTGGTAGTGCAAATGCAGTTATAAAAACTCTTGGATTTTCTAAGGTTTGCGCAAGATGGGTTCCTCGAAGCTCACAAATGACCCCCGATTGCAAAGGAAAGCAATTTCTTCTGAATTGTTAGAACGTTTCAATGCTGATGGAGAGAACTTTTTGGCTAAGATCGTTACAGATGACGAAACCTGGGCACATCATTTTGAACGTGAGACAAAAAGACAGTCAATGGAGTGGCATCATCGGCAATCACCAAGAAGAAAGAAATTCAAGACAATTCCTTCAGCTGGAAAGGTCATGATCACTGTCTTTTGGGACATTAAAGGTGTGATTCTTGTGGACGTTATGCCAAGAGGAGAGACAATCAATTAGCAAGCTTACATTAAGACATTGAAAAAACTCAATCGACGTTTTTGCAGAGTTCGGCCGCACAAGAATCCAGCAGACCAGCTTCTCCATCACGACAATGCGCGACCTCACACAAGTCTGGCAACACGGGAAGCAATCACAAAATTGGGCTGGACTGTACTACCCCATCCACCCTATAGTCACGATTTGGCCCCCTCTGATTTTCATCTATTTGGTCCACTTAAAGATGCACTCCGTGGGACAAGGTTTGAAGATGATGAAGGAGTGATTCATGCAGCGAAGAAATGGCTACATGATCAAGACAAAATCTGGTACGGGCTAGGAATACATGCACTTGTTTCGCGCTGGCATAAAGCCGTACAAGTTGATGGGGATTATGTTGAATAATACCGATGTTTACATGACATATCCATGTATATTGTGTATAAATTTCATGCTTTTTGAATAAACAGCTCCTGAGAAAAACGATGTGGTGCATTACTTTCTGAACGCCCCTCGTATATATAAATAAATAAATAAATAAATATATATATATATATATATATATATATATATATATATATATATATATATATATATATATATATATATATATATATATATATATATATATATATATATATATATATATATATATATATATATATATATATATATATCAAGACCCACTTATGCTGTGGATTTTAACAATACTAATACCGCTATACTTGGCTCGCTCCACTGGGAGACGACCACAACATAAAAGGGCTAACAATAAGTAAGAATAACACCTCTATACATGAGATTCCCTTTTAATGAATAATTGCACAGAATGAAGCCACACACGGCTAGCCATACATATGAAATATATAAATATAAATGACAATGCAACTTGCCTAACTAATTGCTCAATCTATCAACATCATACCTTCTAGTACGCTTAATAGAATGAACACTGCCATGACTCTCGCTCACCGCCGACAACAATGAATCATGATAAAGCAATACTTAAACACGAATAACTCATCATCAGCGGCTAAAGATATGCCACTAGATAATACACCAGCAACCTAGAATTATGCACTATAATCCACACCGCATGAATAAATGGCAAGTACAATTACAGTCCAATATTGGCATACACTTCACAGCACGAATGCTGACAGGGAATCTAAAGGCGACCTACACTGGACGCTTGCCAGAACTCAACTGCCTTTTTGCGCCTGAATTTGTATTCACTTCCCGTCCGGTCACCTGACTCAGGGTTGCCAAACCCACAAGGTGGCCAAAATTAAATTACGGCGAAAATGCGCCGTGTCAATATATATATATATATATATATATATATATATATATATATATATATATATATATATATATATATATATATATATATATATATATATATATTTAACTGTGTATGTGTGTGTGTGCGTGCGTGTGTGAAATTTGAAAACTAATTAAAATAATGTAAGTAATCTATGACGTATAATGGAAACATAGCCTACAGTATCTGACATCCTTTGTTTTCCTGTTAGAGCCCTGAGTTTTGCTAACAAAGTCAAGCATTTTTCTGCCTGTCTGACTCACCTTTTAAATCCACGCCTCTTTTCTTTGAGACGTAATAAAACTGGTCTGTTTACCAACTTTCGTGACCTGCCAGCGAATAGGGTTTGTTTACCTAAGTTTCTCACGCGAGCTGATCTGTCAATCATCGGATAACGGACAGATCGCACGTGCTAAAACACGTGGAACAGTTAATGATCTTTTGAAGATTCTCAATAAGGGGAGCTAATCCGTTGATGTTCATACATACAGGGAGAGACATTTATTTGCTCTCAGAAATCGAGCAGTAATCTCGGGGGAAACCCATTACACGGCTTAAGTTCTGTTGTCGGTAGCAACACTCGACAGAGCGACCGTGGAAAGCTTTTATCTGGGGAAATTAGTTTCTGATTTTTGCTATGCACAAGAAGTGTGAAAAGTAACATCTTCTTGAGATCATCATAACACGAATGTATATACAGTGTCTCCTCAAAATCAGTTATGAGTCATCGCTCAGAATTTTTGATAATCTAAGCACGTTATTCTAGAACCATTGTGGCAGTGCATTAATAGATTCGTGGGGATCTATTCTTATTTTCTGGTAATATAAATTTGTTCTTAAGTGATTTAGTGTGTTAAGGTTGCCATTATAATCCACTGTGATTTTCTAGCATTAAATCTAAGGAAATAAACAACGCTTAGCTATTTTTATACCAGATACTTCAGTTTTAATGATAATTTACAACCCGTGTTATCACACCAGAAGATACGGCTTAGTGACTGATTAAGTGTGACTATATGGACCGAATAGAGTTCACATTTATTCCATTTTGTGTAATTGTAGTAAGTGAATGAATGTTAGTTATACCAGACGCCGACAATCTAATAGCTATTAACAACAGGCGATATTTGTTAAGTGCTCGGTATGGATAATTAAATAATAATTGACATTGTGCGCTGATCGTTGACAGAAGCGGGCGGGGAAAGGCTGCATGCCTCAACCAAACCTGTGCTCGATAAGCGACGCGCGATAGGATAGGCTAGAGACACCGCGTGCCTTGTAAAGTTAATCAGGACTGACGGAGAGGATAAGAGATCGTCTCGTCCTCTTCCGTGTGTATAGGTAGAGACACAGAAAAGTAGCATTTTTTTCATAAATGTTTATCTACTTCTAGCAGACCTGATCAAACGGCGACCAGCGGTTTTACTTTGGGTCTATTATGGTCCTTTTTCTTCATCTACTGATTGGTTAATGGTGTCCTTTACGTGCCCCAAGTTCAGTTGTGAACAAGACCGGCCAAAGAGGCAAAGATTAAAATTTTAAAGTAAAGTAAACTGGATTAATCAATACCAACATATTTATTCCATTTCTATCAGCTCATTGTGGAGTACCAAATATAATATTATCATCAGACTGTTGACAGTCGTATTCTCAGATTTATCCAGCAAATTACGCTGTTTCAAAATCGACACTCACGCCAGAGTCAGCAGATGGGATTTACCATCATCATAATTACAAATAACAGTTTTTTTTTTCTAGCAACCCCAAATACTAGAAGTATTCTTTTCCATTCTTTGCTGTAAACACAAGATCTCGATTTTTTGTCTACATTTTAACTATTCGAAGTGACATTAGTGATCTAGTACACCACTAAAATTTGGCGTCCACCTTATAGAGTTATCATCAAGGCTGGACTGGGGCTAAATTTAGCACTGAACACTAACATTATCAGTATCGATAACTATTGTCAGGATACCAGTATATTCAAGGAAATATCACCAAGATTAGGTTAGAAGCGAGAGAGCGAAAGAGAGAGATTGAATATTTTTTTCGTCATACGGTAACTGTACCAAACTGGGTATTTGACTTTGTAAAATTGTTTATTTCATTGGACAGCTTTAGGAGGAACTTTGTTCTTTCTCTATTGTCTATGCTATAACATAGTGCTAACCTTTGACCTTAGGGGTTATTAACTTGTTGGGTTCGTTTCTTCTAAATAAGGAGAGAGCACATGTATTCTGTAATTTTCTATGTATGAATTCTTATTTTATTTGATCTTCTTTAGATATTCGATGTTGTAAAGTTTAATGATAATAAACAACAAAAGAACTTACCTTTGTGTGTTGGTCAGACCCATACCCAATTTTACCATAGTTTTTCACGTTTGTGTGTCTTGTAGTCATATAGTTGCGTGTGCGTGTATAGTTAAACTTATATGTTCATACAGAGTGCGAAAGATTGTCTTGTACTAAATTATAGTCGTATAGATAGGCTGGATTAGAGGAACTACTCATTCCAGAGACATATCTTTTCCTTAAACTATTCACTCGTGAAATCTATTTCTTACACCTTTATGCTCACGTATTTATCATCAACCACTATACTCAGACGAGACCACAAATATAATTCAAACCTATCTAAATTTACGACATAATCATCAAAATCAACCAAGATTCTAACAGGACTTGGATATATATATATATATATATATATATATATATATATATATATATAAGTTCGTATCAGTCTGCAATTAAATGTTACCTTGAGAAGACCGCAAATGTTTAATTCTTACTGGTTTATTACTGAAGCACACATGTACACATTTCAGAATACATTATTCTAACATATTTTAAAGAGCTGTTTTCTACAGGTAAAAGAAGTATGATAAAGTAATCTAATACATTCTGCGGTCCTTAGAAAACATAATCCTTTTGACACAATTGTTGCAACATCATAAAACAAAGTATACGCCAATTATCTCTCTTAGTTAATTAACATATCATAAAATAAAAGGGAAGTAATATTCAAAAGTTAAAAAGTCCGACATTTTGGTTAAGAAAATGCATGGAAATGTTTTACTATTATCCTCCACAGGCTCTTTCGTTCAGTAAAAGCGAAGAAAATGTAATAAGTTCCTGGGACTTTCCATGTCGCTGCGAAACCAATTCGAATTATATCCTGAGAGTGTCTTTCTTATTGGATGGCGTCTATCGTCAGCAATATGCTTGTCAAGAAACGACGGTAATAATGTGTTGCAATCTTTGTACGTCTAATGTCTTTTAGAAACAATCTAACAATAACTAGGCAATCACCCGCCTATCACGGTCGTGAATAATTACGTTGGGGTCTTTCTATTGCATGTCCTCATGACGGCAGTAAGTCTTCACTGGTCGTTTATTTGGATACATTGGTTATAATATGTTAAAAAAAGATAAAGGATACCATTACGCACCCATTGATGCATATTGGGAATATGCTGTTAGGCCCATATATTCTTGACTATTGGCACACTAGGGGGGGAATGTGGTCAGCATCACGCCGGTCGCCTTAACCTTACCAGAGATGCTCTGGTACCCAATTCATGAGCCTGATCGACCATTGAGCCATTTGCGGTCGAAAAAACAAACCTCAACTGGGGATCGAACCATGGACCACCGAGTTAGGTAGCCAGTGAACTAACCACTGCGCTAACGCTTATGATATGGAGCAACCCGTAAAAAAATTACTAGATGAGAAGAGGAAAAGAAAAGCCAATGGACAACTATTTGACTAATTAATTACCGTAATCAGATGCAGGACAAATTGAAAACATTTGAAGAGAAGTCACAGCAATCGGGTCTGAAAATACGCAATGAAAAGACAAAAATAATGAGAATAAATGCAGGTAATGATAACAGGGTTTAACTTGAAGAGAAACCGCTACAAGATGTAGAATCGTACACATATCTTGACAGCAATATAGACAAAGTGGGGGGGGGGGGGGTGGGGACAGACAGTGATCAAAATAAGAATACAAAAAGCAAGAGGAGCTTTCATTGCTTTGTAAAATATATGGAGATCAAGATAAATCGGGTCCAACGCAAAAAGAAGAATCTTCAACTCAAATGTCACGTCAGTCCTATTGAAAAATGGAGAACAACAACCAAAGAGCTACAGATTTTCATAAATGGGTGTGTTACCAACAGATTACTGGTGGCAATAAATATAGAGATATATATATATATATGAAGATATTTATTTGTTTGTATACTGGTTATGTTTGGAAATATGTGGTAATAATATTTTGAGTCTAAGATTAGAACTCTAGTCAAAGGGCGAATACTCATTATTTGCTTCGAGTGAAAGTAAATATATAGTCGCCCCACTTGAATATAGTTGAAAGGTTAACATTAGC
Organism: Oreohelix idahoensis; assembly: GCA_024509875.1. Taxonomy (NCBI): domain Eukaryota; kingdom Metazoa; phylum Mollusca; class Gastropoda; order Stylommatophora; family Oreohelicidae; genus Oreohelix; species Oreohelix idahoensis. Next base: position 298,520 of record JAMPIV010003439.1, on the reverse strand, counting down.
GCATGCCCAATGAGACGATCAGACGTCGTTGGCGCTTCCGTGATGATGGACGAATCTTGAAGGCTGTCGGACAAATGGGAGTCCGAAGTTTTTCGTCGTTGTGATTGATTCTGGGGAAGAGAGGAGTTTTCTCTTAGTAGACTATGATGGTCGATACTTCTCCCAGAATATATATGTTAGTGTGCTAGTTACTAGTATTTTCTGAACTCAAGGTAAAGAAGGAACTTTTTCTAAAACTTTACCTAGGCCTAACGACACCATAGATGTTATATCATCTGTATATATATTTGATGGATCGTATGTAGACGATTCCTGTACTAGCAGCACTATGAGTGGACATATGTAACCTTCCTTATGGGTATGGAAAACCCAAAGACATTAGTTAAGCGAATGAACGGAACTTTCATTTGTAGTGAGGATATCTTTTGGATGAACGCCGCTCACTGGGACCAGCGCCATATTTTGAATCCCACTGTTGGTTTGTTTGAATTGTCAGTCAGAGAACGGAGTTATCTTATTACCTGATGGCGATACCAAGACCTACATTGTATTCAAGTCCACTCTTTGTTATTTGAGATTGTCAACCTTAAAAGAAAGACCCTGTTGAATTTAAAACCTAAAAGACTTAGCCTGAAAGACATAGTCAGCAGAAGGTCTGTAAGGGAGCATTGTGAGAACCATTATTATTGTTAACTCAAACTGATGCGATTAGTCAGTGGAGGTATGAGACGATAGATTATCACGACTAGATATTTGCTCCTATCGTCCGATTATATTTACATGCTATGAGATTGCCAAATTGATGTTGCCACCAATGATTTATTGTGTCAACCTGTTCCAATGACTGTCAACCGTGCTGTCAGAGTGTGTGTCATTAAACTGTCTAAAAACGTCTACAGTAGTTCCAGCCATCCTTGACTTCCACATGTGATTGGAGTGAGTGTCCTGTGCACCTGTAGAACTGTCATCCATTCGCGTCTTCATTATTGACCATTACACTCACCCATTCCATCAGGATATACGCAGCTAACAGTACACCTTGTCAGGGCCCCAACAGTCGGTAACCTGACCCATTTACAGAACATTGTGACTGTACAAGCAATATCACGAAAATAAGCATTTATCAGGGTGCTTGCGTAGAATAGAGGGATTAAAATGTTAAGACCAGGTTACCAACGTAGAACTGATAACAAAAACCAGACCAGTGCCAGTGGAACAAGAGATGAGAAGAAGACGATGGCGATGGATAGGACACACACTGAGGAAACCTGTTGATAGCATTACAAGACAGTCGTTGTTCTTGAACCCCCAGAGCAAGACAGGCAGAGGTAGACCAAGAAGCATGTGGTGGGTTTGATGTTAATACAGTTTGTTGTTAAGAAATCTTAGTGTACTGAATGAGGTCAGCTGTGAAGGTCCCTGAATATAATAAATATTAGAGTAAATTTCCAGGGCACCTTTCTACTACCACCACTATGATCTCATTCAGACATATTCTAGATAGACTGTAAGATGACTACGTTTGGTGTCTAGGGTTATGAAATGTTAGTGTAAGGTTGCATTGACCAACTAAACATATAAACAATTACACAATTTTTTTATTATCTAATACAACACAACAGTACCACGACAATCACATACGAACTACACTTTAAAAGACTATCTTTAGTAAGTCAGTGGTTGAAAGTTTGGTAAAAGTTAAGGTTTTTTCAATTTATTGTTCTGAATCTAATTTATTTGGAATCAGGACTGACAATCAAAAATGAAATCATAGAAATTAATTACATCAATCAATTTATACAATGGATCTTCTGTCCATAATACACATATTATTATTATATAAGGGTGTAGTGTATTTTCTAACTGAGGTGACTTCTAGTATACACTGGTAGATTGTTTATTATCATCATCTCTGCATATTGTTTGTAAGTTTCTATGGACACTGATGGAATGTTTATATCACTATTCCCAGTCTCTTATTTTTAATATAATTTTAGTTGAGCGATCAGGTGCCGAAACATGCACCTATCTTTGTAATATGATGTAGGAATCTTCCTGCACTTCGCTGAACGACAACCTTCAGCTCCCACTTCTTCAAGAATGATGGTGGTCTACAGTTGTCTCCGAAAAAGGCAAGACTGTGGCATGAATATATCGGCCCACTGTAGTCTGGCACCAGTTATTGACAGCCACCAAAAACCTCTGAAATCAGAAGGATATGCCTCCTTCGTAATCAACAGCCTACAATAATATTCAACAACCAGTACAGGCACATTACAAACAAACATGTAAGATCAGCTCTTTACGACAATCCCTTTCACCAGTTTCTTTTGATGTGACCAGGTATACCAGTATTCCTCTCCCCTAATAGTTACAACGCCTCTGCAATTCCAGCAATAATCTGTTTTCCATACAATAGGATAGGTATTATGCTCCTGATGATAATCATATATAATTTAGTTGGTCTACACCTCTCTGATAGTCTTTCATATGCTGGATCAATCTCTAGACTCTGTTTTGAGTCTGCCATAGACTCACTTACTTACAGTCGTATGTTAGTATCTCACATTCAAATTTTAATTTAAATAAAATGTTAAGAAAATCAATCTTACCACAGATGCAAGGAAATCACACAAGTAAACGATGACTAGGCAATAGAATATGGCACATTTTCGATCTGCCCTATGTCCAGGCTTTTCCTATGTTAGAAAATTCTCCGCCTGCTCTCATCGATCTTGCTTTACACAAAATTTTCTTGAAATGGCAGTGAACAGTCCCCGTTTCGTGCCAATATCTACTGCTTTGTCCAATGGGACCATGTTTACATTTATTTTTTAATCCATCGTTTCAAATAACAACTCCCAATATGTTTCCAAGGCAAATATATTTTTAGTTTTAGGTCAACCAATCATACTTCGCCTTCCTTTAAAATCCAACCAATCAAATATCCCGTACCTTTTAACCTCATTTACCCAAAGTCGTTTTTTCAAAACATGCCATAAAAAATTATAAGCAGGCATGATCTTTCCTGACAGTCTGGTCGGATCCATTATAGTATTATGGCTATAATTAGTTAATTAATGGACTATTTGCGTAACTACTACCATATTCTTTGTCAGCAAGTCTTAAGGTACACGAATATACAATTTATATGGGACTAGTTGGCTTGGTTCAGAAGTACACCGTTTTTTTTTCTTTCTATGTTAGTTGTTTTATTTTTAGTCTACTACCCGTTCAATTCTTTTCCATGTGCTGTCCTCTCTATTTACGTGATAATTACGTCCTTTGAAATAAGAGCTAAGGTTGTTTTTGTGACACGAGTTGTCTACATGTTCTAACTTTTTCCTCGTATTTTGGGAATCGCCCTAGGCAAGGCTTTTGCGCGTTGGTTTTATTTTTAGAAACGATGTTAGTCGCGATTAGCATTTGAGGCCATTTATCACCCTCTCTCTCCCCCTTTTACTATATATTCTATCACCGAGGCAATTATTGTTTGAACTTTGGGAAAAAGTGTTAGGTTTTATCCAAGGTCAAATTTGAAAAATACAGTACCCTCCATTCGGCTATAAGGCTTAGCAAAACCCGCATATTAACTGGCGTGGGCGAACAAGACGCTGGACTCAATTTTTATTTTCTATCTTATTTTGACTTTACGCACTATCTTGTTATATTATAATTTAGATATTGTATTTAGAATTCCGTCACAAAGCACATGGAGACAGGAGCTGGAAACAGAGGTGAAAATGATGAGGAAAACGTGGAAAGAACTTGAGATGATGGCACGTGACAGGAGGATTTAGCATGTGTTTGTTGAAGGCCTATTCTCCTTGGAGAGCGGCGGGTTATGAATTAATGAATTACCGAATAGTTTTATCACAACATATTTTGTAAATGCACAGTTGTCTTTTAAAATCTTGCCTTGGTACACACTGAAAAAAACACACATAAAGTTGAAAGTAAACCTTCTTTCGTGTGCTAATGACCCGACAATATAATATTAAATGTGGTAATGTTCTGTCAAACATCAAACTGTATCCAAGAACGCCCAACTCCAGATTAGCACACATGCGTTTGTACGTTTAGTTCCGTTTCTCATTAACACATTAAAGCTTCTATTCAAGTAAGTATACTAGCGATTATTAATGTTAACGTACACTCAACGAAGTCCATCTATCACATTCCAAGTGTCATCCATGATTCAACAGTGTTCATACATATATTTCTGTTCATTTTACGATTCTACACTTTCCCAATTATTGTAGATATCTATTAAATAGTTTCAGATTCATTTGGTCTTAACCGAGACATTTACCCTATAATCCACACAAGTATAATTATGAATCATTGAAACACAGTCTATAGAAAACTTGACACAATCCGTCCCATTAAGACACAACCCAAAGAAATGGCACGTTACTACGCCAAACAAAATCACGTCACGTGCGGGTCGCATGGCAACGCTCAAATCAACAAGTTTTCAAGCACCACACAGTTTTAAAATATTGTGCTATTACTCCGACTCTGGACCATTACTTAAGGGCGTTTAGACTTGAGTGACCAGATCGACCAAGTTACTGACAATGTAACGAACTCCATTCATTATCTACTACTAAATAAAAACAATATGTTCTTATTCATCCACACCCGAGCTATAAAGGTACGAGATTACAGAAACGGTGTCCACATTTTTAAGAAAAAAAGCATGAAATTTCTCAAAAGTCTGCTATTATTAAGAATGGGGAAAAATACATGCGCATCTCTTCGACAGGCGTGTTATTTACTTTCCAGTATGTAATTTTCGTAAAATGCGCCACGAAAGGAGCGCAAGTTTGCTGAGGATAGCATGTAAGTATATAAAGAGAAAAGGGACACTAATAAAAACAATGATATGAATAAGCGTGCCACCTTCCGTTTTCTTGGCACAACAGTCTAAAGTCTGTGTTTCAAAGGGAGATAAAAAAACATTCCAGCTGCTTTTCGGCAAAAAAAAGGACATAGCTGACAAAAGTTACATTAAATACCTAATAAAAGGACACACATGACTTTCAGTCTCTTCATGGTGCATGGGTAAGTGTGTTAGAAACCTTCGCACTGGGATTTGGGGGAAAATACGGAACGGCGCACATTCCATTGGGCTTTATTTAAAACTTATCTTGAGCACTCTCTATAATTAAACCAAATCTAGTCCAATAATATATTTTATTCGGATGTCGTGGCTCTCTTCCCTAGTAACCCATCAACAAATAACTAGGGAGTTTAATCATTATGCTTTATTATCAAAGAGTCACCTAGGGCCTTCTTGTGGTGTTTTAACTTTAACATTCTGTTGAAAGTAAAGACAGGAGACTGAATAAATTAAGGTGGACAGTTTTATTCACGAATCAATTTAGAGTCAAGTGATACGAGCCTTCCTGTAATCTTCAGATGTGGACAGTTTACCATTCTTCGATGTTCTGTTATAATATTGAACAATGCACAGGGATAATGTATTTGATAATGTAGATGTATACCTACCAGAAACAGTCGCTGCTCTTGGTCAGTTTTATGTGGCGCTCGAGTAGGAATCCATACTGTCCAAGAAGCTGTCTAAGAATGTATCTTAACGTAAGTCTTAAGTCAGGACATAGGCTATCAAAGAAAAAATGAGAAAGATATCAATGCATTCATATACAAATGTTGTGATTATATCACCGTTGTATAACTAATCAGATTATATTCAATTTGCCTGTTCTCACTTCCTTACTTACTTAGTCGTTCCCTTTCTACCGTGAGGTGTACAGGTAGGGAGAGAGAGCTCCAGACTATCCTATCGGCTGTCTTCCTCCTGGCCTGTTTCCATTCTAGTCCTCGGTCCTTCAAAGATTGTCTAATGTTGTCCTCCCAGCGGACTCTGGGTCGTCCTGGAGGTCTGGATCCCTGGCTCTTGTTTCCCATGCTTGTCGTGGTAGCCGATCTTCTCCCATTCTGCAGACATGGCCAAACCATCTTAGTTGGGACTGTTCTACTTGGGTCTGCAGGGGGTGGGAATTTAGGCCTTGGTGTATCGTCTGGTTGCGGACCATGTCTCTTCTTGTTACTTCAACCACCTTCCTCAGATACCTCATTTCTGAGGTTTGGATCTGGCTTTTATGGGTTGTAGTCATTGCCCGTGACTCGCATCCATATGTCAAGACTGGGACATAGATGGAGCGGTATACAGCCATCTTCGTTTTCTTACCATCCTCTCTCTTGCTGAGGAATCCTCGATTTATAGCCTGAAAAAGTCTCCCAGGATTGATTGTAAAATAGATTTTACCAGGGACATTGAGAAGGAATATGCCTCTATGGTTTCCACATTGTCGATTGTCATCCTTTTTGAAAATTGGTATTATGATGGTAAACTCCCAATCCTTTGGTATGGTCTTGTTGCACCACGCTGCCTGTAGGACCCATAAGAGTAATAAGTCGCCTGATGCTCCCTTGTACTTAACCATTTCTGGTGTTGTACCATCAAGCCTTCCTAGCTCAGTCGTCAATGGTTAGATCCCCAGATGAGGTGGGATTTTTTTTCTTTTTTTAGGCCGCAAACGGCTCCTGGGTCGACCCAGCTCCAATTGGGTACCAGAGCAACTCTGGGAAGGTTAAGGCGGCCGGCGTGATGCTGACCACATCACCCCTAGTGTGCCGATGGTCAAGAAAATGTGGGCCTAACACCGTATTTCCTATTACCCCAATATGCCCTATATACTCTACTAAATAATCGTGTATTCTACTGAATTATCTTGTATACTACCGAATAATCTTTTTTTCTACTGAATAATCTTGTATTCTACTGAATAATATTGTATTCTAATGAATAATCTTGTGTTCTCTTTTGTCAGTCTGTGTGTACAAACTTACAAATGTGCAAGGTGCGAAGGAATAGTGGTGCAGCTGCTGTTTTTCGCTATCCATGTGTGTGTCCTGCCAATAAAAGGTGTGGTAGACTGACCATATCCCTACCCAACTCCAGGGAAGGGGCCCGCTGTACACCAAAACCCCCGGCTCCGAATCGAGACCCTGATGAACTACCTACATGCTCGTATCACTCAGATGAGAACTGAGTAGCCGACTTAAAAACAGTAATTTGGCTCCGTAATTATGTTTGTCTTTTTAAGAGAGAATTTCTCAAAAATACCCCCCCCCCCCTCCCCCAATACAAATTTGCCTTAAATTTCATCTGTGTTTTTAAAATACCAGTAGCTTTAAAGATTAAATTTGAGTTTGGGACTATTTGTGTTTATGAAAATGTTAACTGTCTCAAGATTGGCTTTGTCTTACCGAGTATTTGTCTATAACGTAATAACAGTTGTCAAAATTTAGAACGTAGTCATTACGACTTTTTGTGTCTATTAAAAACACAAGTATTCATAAAATTACCTTTTTTTTGTCTATTGTATCTTTCATAAAAATCTCTGTACTCTTAAAAATTACTCGATTGCCAAATATCTGTGCTTACAGTTCTTAGTCTTCTATCATTTACTAGATACAGTATTAAAGTCTTTGTCTTGTGTAGTCTGACCAATACTGTATCATAGTGGAACAACAGAAGTGATTGCGTCATTAATAGGCTGGACGGCCAATAGTAAATTTCCTGTGTTATGTGTTGCGGGTCGCACTAGTGACCCGTCATCAAAGCATCATTTAAATGGTGATGCCTAGATGGCAGGGAGGATAGTGTGATTCGCTTGCATTGCTAGGCGGGGTTGTCGCACGGAAGGTCCTGGGTTCGAGTCCTGGGTAAGCCATTCATGTCTGTTTTTTTTTCTGTTGTCTAGTTTTCTACTTCTTAATTTCTTACGAGTGCCTGAAAACATACCTTTATGTTTGTCTAATATTTATTTACAGCGGCTCACATGAGAGGGGAAAAAAACCCTGAACATGCAGCAGTAAAGACAAACTATAGACAGATTACAACAAATGATAATATGCTCAACAGTTTGACATCATGGCATGGAAATAAATCAGCAGTGGTTTTGATAAACGTTGCTAAGTCAGGAAGTTATGGAGAAACATTATCACCTACGCCTCCAGGCATGATGTTTAAAGAAGAGCACAAGGAAGGAAGATAAAAACGAAAGATTTATAGAAAAAAAACATCTTTTCCTTAACGAATTTTAGTCTCTTTAAGAAATTCCAATTGTTGTATAACAGGTTTGTTTGGAGGCTATTAACCTTATAAAGCAAAAAACCAATTACCACAGAAACCAAAACTGAACAAGTACATGTACATTCTTGGTGAGAGCTTCCTGCAAGGTCACGTGACTACACTGTCGCTCCTTATGATGCACAAAGTCAAATGATCATAATATAAAAGTTTGTTCCGTAGGAGATTGGAGTTTAAGATTTCACAATACAGTACACATTCAAAAATCCGGCAACCTCCGGACCTGAGGAGTGCCGGATTGTTGAAAATGCCGGATTTTTTATGGTTATATATGCTGTATATATTTAACAGAAAATGACTACATGTACAGTCCTTTAAAGAAAGAAAATTAAAAACTAAATGAAAAGCAAATGAAATTTTAATATTCATCAACTAAATAAAACAATGATATGAATAAGCGTGCCACCTTCCGTTTTCTTGGCACAACAGTCTAAAGTCTGTGTTTCAAAGGGAGATAAAAAAAACATTCCAGCTGCTTTTCGGCAAAAAAAAGGACATAGCTGACAAAAGTTACATTAAATACCTAATAAAAGGACACACATGACTTTCAGTCTCTTCATGGTGCATGGGTAAGTGTGTTAGAAACCTTCGCACTGGGATTTGGGGGAAAATACGGAACGGCGCACATTCCATTGGGCTTTATTTAAAACTTATCTTGAGCACTCTCTATAATTAAACCAAATCTAGTCCAATAATATATTTTATTCGGATGTCGTGGCTATTCAATTTGCCTGTTCTCACTTCCTTACTTACTTAGTCGTTCCCTTTCTACCGTGAGGTGTACAGGTAGGAAGAGAGAGCTCCAGACTATCCTATCGGCTGTCTTCCTCCTGGCCTGTTTCCATTCTAGTCCTCGGTCCTTCAAAGATTGTCTAATGTTGTCCTCCCAGCGGACTCTGGGTCGTCCTCGGGGTCTGGATCCTTGGCTCTTTGTTTCAGCAGCAAATAAATGATAAAATGAGAAGGAATGAGCAGAAATGGCTGTTAACACGTGCAAGCAAGACCCAACAGCTGCATCAAAACATAAACTGCTCCAGAAAACAGTGGCGCGCCAACGCGGTAAATTAAAAAATGCGCTCCGAAATCCATGCCGGAAATCTGAAGGAACCGGATTATCGATGGCCGGATTTTCGAATGTCAACTGTACTATGTTCAGCTTTGTGATGCGGATGACGAGTTTTTTTAATGGTTACTTTTGCCTTTCTTAAATTAGGAGCAGAGTTAGGTACCCAGTTACAGATGGGTTGACTGGAGATTCATGTTATCAAGTTTCAAACGCAGTTAGGGGTTGGGTAGCTAAGAGGTTTGGCGTCCGCCTGGAATTCTGGAGATACCAGGTTCGATTCCCAGTAGAGGGAATATAAGTTTTGGAAAAAAATTTTCAGAACCAGTGATCCTAAGGATGTCATACTCCCTCATGGTGTCATGGGTAATGAGATCGTATACCTAGCCTTCTCGGATAAGGGCGAAAAAAATAGGAGGTCCCGTGTGCATGTTGTGAACGTTAACAATCTCACGGCAGTTGGAAATCGTAAAGAGTAGGCCATAAGGCCGCTACCCTAGCAAAATTTTAAAATTAGAAACCTACCCACCAAATACATTTATAGAATGTGTGATTCCTGTATACACACATTGGAATTCTCATGCCGGTGCTACGAAGTTTGTGCACTGTGCTGAGATCCTCCTTTTGTGATCTAAGTGAGGAGATCGGAGCACTGATGGAGTTGATAGTTGTGCAATGAAGATAGCCCTTAAAATTAAAGCAAATCAAACGCAGAAAAAGGTTTATTTTGCGACAGACGCAAGCGCTGAACACTCTGGCGTTCTATATTGTCATATACATTACTAAACAATGACTAGTTTTTGTGTTTTAAAACTTGTACGAGGGGAGATGAGGAAAAGAAATAGATGGTGATGATGGTGATGGTGGTGGGGGTTGTGGTGATGATGATGATGGTGGTGGTGATGAAGTTGGTGATGATGTTGGTGGTGGTAGTGATGATGATAGTGGTGGTGGTGGAGGTTGTGGTGATGATGATGATGGTGATGATGAGCGTAATGAGGATGATAGTGGTGGGGTTTGTTGTGATGATGGTGGTGGGGGTTTATTCCATATAATAAGTTACAACAAGGCGAACTGTATAATATCAATTCAGGCTTCACTCTCTGACATTCCACGTCCTAAATCTTCAGTCTTTGTCATTGTCATTCATACTGCCCATATTTCCGTTGTCGGCCTTTTCTAATATAACCTGCAGATATAATATTTCTGCGTGTGCTTTAACTTTCATCCCAATGAATACCTGAGAGGTTTACCTACCTCGGAAATATACACTTCCTGATAAAAATATGAAACCTGTACACAACTAAAATGGACACCTTGTCCTTTCACAGGCTCGACCAATATCCACTCTCCAACTTACGTCAAACTTTCACTATGGCATCATCCTTAACAACACATATTATTGTAAAGTTTTTTTGTTTTCTTCTCTGTAAAGTTGCTTTCACACACACACTGGATGCTCTGTAAGGAAGAGTGGTGTGTTGTTGAGATCAGGCATGCTCCAGTCTACCCAGCTGTAAATGGGTAACTCACCCTAGTCCTGAGTTAGGGAAGGCAAAGGCTCCAGGGGAAGCAGGCCCTAAACTTGGTCACTTCAACCGACGCAGGATGGTGTATGTATGAAGTAGAAATGTAGAGTGTGATTGACGCGAATGGTGTGCTGTTCGTGTGCTGACCAATATAACCACTCATACACTTGTGTCTACGAGGCACCAATGCAGACTGCTGGAATCTTTGTTTACTCAATTTATTCAGACGTACACACTGGGACATACGAGTACATCATGGTATGTTGACATATCAATTTGTAGGTATACATAGCAGATCTGAAGTCATGACCCCTTCAGAAATAATGGGCAGTACATCAAAAGTTCAATGTCATGATACATTATGGCCACATTCCCCTATCTGACTAAACGCGTCAGTGAAGGCGAATCGATAAATAACTAAAGTTACTTGACGTCCATAGTTTGTAGTATATATTATGAAACCACGAAGGGGGTTTCTAGCAAGATTGAGATCTCCCTGTCACTGTCCGATAATAAGATAAATAATCTGTTCTCTTGGCAGTGATCAAAACATATGATGACCGAAATCCAACATGGCTACCTCCCTGAGTTGTCGTTCACTCATTCATAGGAAGGAGAATATAAGCCAGAGTTAATTTATAATGGGTATATAAAGGATTTCATAAATGTTTCCATACAGCTCTACGGTGATCAGGTTAATTCATGTAGCCATAACCGCTGCAGGAAAATCTGTCATCTTCGTCGATACAAAACACGACACTAGCATAGCGAAGCACAAAAGTCAAGCTAGGCCTAACCGACGAGAGATCATCAAAAATAGGAGCTGGGTTTACCTGGAGTCCGAATCATCTATATACTGACATAAGGAGAGTCTCTAACACAAACTATCGTAGAGACACCATCTCCTTCAGAAGAAAAACCACTTCGTGAGACATTTTTTTCTGACGAAAGGACCAGCTCTAGAAAAACGTACCCCGCCATTTGTAAGCAGTACATCGGAACTCATCACGACTTGTCAAGACAACTCATACTTCCGCTAGCAAGAATCTAGTCCCTCCTACCCATCCAAAATATACAATATAGGACTGATTCTACTTGTACTAATAATATGTAATACATATGAATTCAGGCCATAAACATAATAAGCAAATTAATATATTTTCTGGCCCTAAAAAATAAGTACAAACGCAAGCGCAATATCCTTGCGCTGGATCAATATCCAGAACGATTACTCCTATAATCAAAAGTGTGAATCAAACATGGATTATCTCGCTTTTACCATAGACAGCATTTTCATACACAAATGAATGAATGTCTATATTTTTCCCATATTAAATAGCCATATCGATTTTTGTAAAATGTGCGTCAAAATATGCACGCAACAATTATACTTCTGTTATAAAGTCGTCTTTTCAAGGAACGCTCTACCGGGAAAACCCGAGGTCTTCTATGATCGTGCGCAGCTCTACAACAGTAAGATCTGGGACACATTTGAAATGTGGACGAAACAGCAGTTACTTTTGATTTTTTTTTTTTTTTAACTTCGACTTATAATTGGCCTAAAGTCTAGGGGTCAACCTATAGTCTGATCGATCTGTACTCGAGTATAGACGGTAAGTCACCCGCCAATATTTGGTGGGAAATGGTTGCCCTCAAAATGGCACTAATTCTCCTACGGTCATCCATCTGGATGTATTGGTTATAAAGCTAAGAAGAAACGCGTTAAAAAATATCCAATAGTTATTTGTTCCTGTGGTTTTCCATTTTGACTATTACTGTTGGCGTTATTTCATACTCTTCACTATTACATTATATCATTCTCTAAGAATGTCCTGTAATGTCCCAGTCCTTTCCTGCCCCACAATATTTGTTCTTGCACTCTGGAAATTATATAAAAGTCGAGCGCTTTTAGCCTTTGCACAAACTGCACGACGCTTAATATACTGCGCATCTTTTTTCCCACCAAAGTGGCAGTTTTATTTTAAATAATGAAAAGAAAACAAATTGTAAAGTGTTAAAATCTACACTGTGTTTTATAGTTATTATTTCTAATTTGTCGCTTAATTGTTTCCCTTTGATAGAAAATAAATTACGTCCCTGAAAAATGCCAGCATTAACTTTTTCCCATCAAAGTTGCAGTGTGAAAATTACTTGAAAGTGGTGCACTTATGACCATTGTACTAAATTGCACGACCCTTGACATTGCGCGCTTTTCTTGCTGATATTCTTCAGTACCGGTATGCACAATCAACGTAAATGAAACCGTTTTAAAACAGGTCAAAAGATTCAAATACCTGGGCATGTTCATAACATTGTGCAAATGATGCATCTCATTAATGAAGCGTCGGTGGAAGAACGAAAGAGAGTTCTTCAATCCTGACACATGAAAGTGGGTCATGGACAATTGGTAAACAAGTAGGTAAAGCATCACGTTGGAGCCAAGCGATACCGCCCTTCCTTTCATCTTGAGACGTCGTCAGTTTCCTGTGATTTTTGGCTTTTGCTATGACAATCAACAAAGCGCAGGGACAATCGTTTGACCATGTAGGTGTATACCTACCAGGACCAGTCTTTGCTCAAGGCCAACATTATGTAGCGCTCACGAGAAGAAGGAACCCAGCCAATCTTGTATATCCAGGACACAGTCTACCTAGCAAGATTTTAAAAGATACACGAACATTTACGAAACATGTTGTCATAAAAGAACTATTAGTTAATTAGTCCCTTTCCGGTCCATTAGATCACTTCTCTCCATGTCATTTAGTAAGGTTGATCCATGACTTCATGTTTATTGCATCCATGTTATTTTTACTACAAAAGTCTGATGACGGTGACCTGCAATAAAATGACCAAAGTAGAAATAGTACCGCGTTTAGGACAAATAACAGACAGAGCACACTATAATTAAAAACTTGTCAATTTTGACGGGTTTCTTACTACTAATTAATAATTTTGTAATATTTCTTCATATCACTGTCTGTCCCTCCAAAAATGATATCAAAATAAGAACACAAGAAAGCAAGAGAAGCTTTCATTGCATTGGGAAATATATGGAGATCAAGAGAAATCGGATCCAACACAAAAATAAGAATCTTCAACTCAAATGTGAAGTCAGTCCTATTGTATGGCTCTGAAACATGGAGAGCAACAAAAACAACAACCAAAAAGCTACAGACTTTTATAAACGGGTGTTTGCATAGAATAGAAGGACTGAAATGGTATGACAAAGTCACAAATGTGGAACTGATGACAAGAACCTGTGGAACAAGAGTTGCGAAGAAGATGCTGGCGATGGATGGGACACACACTGGAGAAACCTATTGATAGCGTTACAAAGCGGTCCTTGTTCTGGAACCCCCAGGGCAAGCCGTGAAAAGGTCTCTTACCTGCTGCATACCTGTCATCATGCACAAAATTACGAGGGTCAGTGGATCTTTCCATTCACGATTAAGGGTGACAGTACCCGGTCGACACAGCTAACATAAACATTGTTTCCTTCCGGTGGCTTCAGAAACGAATATATATTCTTTGTAAATAAAAAGGTCAATTTTAAAGATTTTTCATTTTTATCTTTCACAAATATCCTTAGTTTTTGTAATAATCTTTTCGGGTGTTGTTATAGCAGGTGTTAAGAATATCCACTTACTTTCGTGAGAGCTTCAACGCTAATCGTCAGATCGAGTTGGCTTGACATATTTCTATTGTCATAGATCAAAGAACTTGAAGATGAACTAATTAATACACGGCCACCTCATTGGACATGTAAGTTTATAATAAGGCATTGCTTCGACTTGCGATATTAATTCGGCTTCTCGAAATTTGATATCAGCAGTAAAAATAGCCTTCATTAAATTTGTGATGTTCTGAAAAGCAGTCCGCTTGACATGTTACAAGACCGCCATCTTGGCTACTTGGTACCAACACGAACACGTTCAGTGTTCATCACATGACAATCAGTTGTCACCTTTAAAACAGTCAGCAACATAATCCTGGACATGAGCCCAACACACTGCAAACTCATACAGCGTTAATGGGGGCTGTTACCACAGATGCAGACTCCAACACGACGACATGAAATACACAACACAAAAGTGCGGCCTACCACTTCGCCATCTTGGATACATACATACATGCATACATACATACATGCATACGTACGTGCGTGCGTACGTGCATATCAGAATCTTTATTCTCAAGAAATTACATTGATATGTCATGATATAATAAAATACAACATGGCGTATAGGTGAATCATTAGAATTTACATAAAGTAAATTTACATAAATTCATACAGCGTTAATGAGAGCTGTTACCACATACATGCATGCATGCATACATACATACATACATACATACATACATACATACTTACGTACGTACGTACGTGCACGCACACATACATATATATATATATATATATATATATATATATATATATATATATATATATATATATATATATATATATATATATATATATATATATATATATATATAAGGGATGTAGGATAAAGAGAGAGGGATAGTACCTCATGGTGAGAGACAGTCATGTCCTTTTTAGGATAGTCAGGATCATGTTTGGTTCTCCTCTCTTTATCTAGCTCATGTATGGCTCCTCGAATACCGCTTGTGTACGGCGGTGGCCACATCCCGGGCAACAGTATTGGCTGTCTGGCTAAACTACATGGGTGGAGTAGGAGCAATCTTACTCAAGGGAATGTCCATCCCTAGTACACAAAGACAGACGGTGAGTGAGGCGGTGGAATCTGAGAGGATCAACGGCTCACAAAGCGAAACAGCAAAGTGTGTGGCGCACTAGAGGCAAGTCGGACATAGAAAAAGACAATGGCTAGCCACCGTGGAAGAGATTGGGGCCTTACCACGTACTTCCTACAGAACGTAATGGGATCACAACAACAAGATAAGAACCGATATGTAGAGAACTCTCTGTCCCCTGGGGAAGAATCTACTGTACAAATTAACAGGGAAGAGGCAACTCCTCTAATGAGTAAGGAAGTACATAATGACGAGTGTTCCTTAAATTCTGTTGAAAGTCAGCATTCTGATAAAGACCACCTAAAAACTAGTAGGAGAAGCCTACAAATAGGAACATGGAATGTTAGAACTCTAAACGGAGAAGGAAAGCTTGACAATCTCATATTAGAGGCAACAGACATGAAACTCGATATACTGGGAGTTACAGAGGCAAGACTTTTGGATACAGGCTACATAACAAGAGACCAGTACACGCTTATATACTCAGGAGGAGAAAAACATGAAAGAGGGGTAGGAATGTTGATAAAGAAGGAGTTAGAAAAATACGTATGTGGATACTGGACACACAATGACAGAATGATGTTACTAAAGATGAGAGCAAAGCCATTCGACATATCAATCTTACAAACTTATGCACCAACTAAAGATCACAGCGAGGAAGAAATAGAAGAATACTATGAAGAGCTACAACACACACTTAAACCAGTCACATCTACAGATGTGTTGATAGTAATGGGTGATATGAATGCAAAAGTAGGAAAAGGAAAATACAAGAAAATAGTAGGACAGTATGGATTAGGGACAAGAAATGATAGAGGAGAGAGACTTATCCAGTTCTGTGAAGAAAACCAGCTGGTCATATGTAACACCTTTTTTGAACACCACCCAAGAAAATTTTACACATGGAAAAGCCCAGGAGATGTAACACGAAATCAAATCGACTATATCATGATAAAACATAGATTTAAGAACAGTGTCACAAGTGCAAAGACACATCCTTGCGCCGACATAAATTCAGATCACAATCCAGTCGTCATCAAAGTAAATATAAAGCTAAAAAAAGCAGCAAACAGAAGACAGGAGGAACCCCAGATAGAAATATCAGCGCTGAAACAACCAGATATAAAACAGAAATATTTAATCGATGTCAAAAATAAATATCAACAGTTATTGACAGAAAGCATGGAGCAGTATAGAAGAGAAAACCCAGAAGAAAAAGTAACCGCAAAATGGGAATGCTTAAAAACAAGCATACAATCAGCAAATGCAAATTTACCTAAAAAGGAGTCTAAGAAAAATCAAATTTGGATGACAGATGACATCTTGAATAAAATGGCAGAAAGAAAGAAAGCAAAAAACACTCCAGAATATAAAACAATAGACAATGACATACGTACTATGTGTAGAGAAGCAAAAGAACGGTGGATAGAAACAAAATGCAAGGAAATAGAAGATTTGGAAGCAAAGCACATGACAAGAGATATGCATGAAGAAATAAAGAAATTATCAAATCGGTCACGGTTTGCACAAGGAGGAAGCTGTATCAAGAACAAAAATGGTGTAATATTACTTGATGAGAAAGACATATCAAACAGATGGGCACAATACGTAAAAGAACTATTCGAGGACAACAGAGGTAAAAAACCATCAGCAGATTCTAATGAAGGCCCAAACATTCTCAGATCAGAAGTAGAGAATGCCATTCATATGATGCAAAAAGGAAAATCAGCAGGCATGGATAACATAAAAATTGAAATGATAGAAGCTCTGGAGAGCTTTGGTATAGATACAATCACAGAAATATGCAACGATATATACAATATAGGATATATACCACACGACATGAAGACATCAGTTTTCATAACATTCCCCAAAAACCCAAATGCAACATAATGTTCAGACGTCAGAACAATCAGCCTGATGAGTCATGCAATTAAGATACTGCTCAAAATCTACAGGAAAGAATAAAAAGTAAAGTAGACAGCGAAATCCAAGAAGAACAGTTTGGTTTTAGACGGAACAGTGGAACAAGAGAGGCAATATTTTGCCTAAGAATATTAGCAGAAAAATATACAGAGGTCCAAAGAAGTATGTATATCTGCTTCATTGACTATAAGAAAGCTTTTGACAGAGTCCATCATGAGAAAATAATTGAATGCCTCAAAGACATAGGTATTGATGGAAAAGATATAAGAATACTCAGTAACCTTTATTGGGAGCAAACTGCCACAGTAAGATCGGGAAGGAATTATTCACCATACATAGACATAAAAAGAGGTGTCAGACAAGGTTGTGTGCTGTCCCCCTGCCTATTTAATTTATACACCGAAAAAAATTTCAAACAGATACAGGAAATACCAGGACTGAACATCAGTGGAAGGTCAATAAACAACCTTAGATATGCAGATGATACCGTGTTGTTAGCTGAAAGCGAACAGGAGTTACAAGAACCAGTGAAGCAAGTGAACAGTATAAGTCATGAATATGGACTCGACATTAATGTTGAGAAAACACAAACTATGATAATTAGCAAAACAGACGATAAACCCACATTAAAGATAAGCGTAAATGGGAAAATCCTGGAACAAGTCAAGAGCTACGTATATCTTGGTCATATAATAACAGAAGATGGCAGATGTGAAACAGAAATCAAGAAGAGAATAGGAATGGCCAAAGCTACATTTAACAACATGAAACATATACTGACATCCAAACAGTTATCTCATAAATTAAAACTGAGAATCATAAAGTGTTATATATATATTCTGCACTTCTGTATGGTGCAGAAACATGGACGATGAATAAGCATTTGGAAGAAAGAATTGAGGCTCTTGAAATGTGGATATATAGAAGAATGGGGCGTATCTCATGGAAAGAGATGAAAACAAATAAGGAGGTCCTAAAAAACCTAGGTATGAAAAGTGAACTAATGAGGGAGGTCAAAGTTCGGCAGCTAAAATACTTTGGCCACATAAAAAGGCATAACACCTTGCAGAAGACCATAACAGAAGGGAGAGTTGAAGGCAAACGTCCAAGGGAAAGACAGCGCTATAAGTGGGAAGATAACATCAAGAGATGGACAGGAAAGAGTCTATCAGAGTGCACCACCAAGACAAGAGACAGAAGACGTTGGAGATCCATTACAGCCAACCTTCGTTGTGGAGATGGCAACTGATGATGATGATGATGATATATATATATATATATATATATATATATATATATATAATATATATATATATATATATATATATATATATATTTATATATATATATATATATATATATATATATATTAGTTGTATATTTCAGGGTAGATATTTTACTATAGTAGGATAATTAGAAATCTATAACCATGTCGACATTAGAAGATTTTATCAACATGGGTAAGAGTTTAAATCAAGAGCTGAACTTGAGGAATATGCAGAGACTAGGTATGAGAAACACTTAGCTCATGCTGAGAGAATAGAGCAGCGTGAAGCTGTCAAGCGGGCAGATGAACTCAGGAAATTTGAACTGACACAACAAAAAGAACTTAAAGAGAAAGAAATGGTTCAAAAAGACAAAGAAATGTCTCTAAAATTGGAGATGGAACGAATAAATTTTGAACAAAAAAAAATAAAGAGAGAGAATTGGAGAAAGAGAAAATGGAAATAAGACGAATGGCACTTCTTCAATTAGATCAAGCTCAAAGAAATGCTATTAAACTTGAAGCATTAAGACTTAATGCAGAGAAAGAAAAAACTTTAGAGTTAGCAAAATTGCAATTTGATCATTCTAAGACTTCAGCAGGTTCAACTGTTCTATCCTTAGTTGATGATGCCTCATTTTGATCAGAATCGCGACTGTGTGAACAGTTTCTTGTCTAGATTTATCATGAAGGTAACATGTTTGAATGTACCTAAAGAGCAATGGAGCAGTCTCTTGGTTGATTTTTTAACTGTGGACTCGCTCCAGTGCTTCATGAATCTGGATAAGAAAAGCAGAAACCATTTTGATGTCCTTAAAGAAATACTTCTCAGATGTTTCCAGTTAACTGAATCTGGATTTCGTGATCTTACTTTCTTTTCGGATATTTTCTTTGTTATATCTGTTATTAGCGATACTTGCATTGCTTTTAATAGCTTCACTCATCTATAGACGTTTATCTTCACTGCTTTATGTAACGATGTTTCGTTGCTTATGTGCTTTAACTTTAGGTGTTTGAAAAACGTGATTACAGGTATTTTTATTAAAAGACCTTCTTTTGCGACTTTTGTGCGCATGGTGTCCCGCCTTCTTGGCGATCGAAAGGATGTCATCACGTACATCGATGACATCTGCCTCTTTCACGATTCTTGGAACGACCACATTAATGGTTTAACGTCTCTACTTTTTACATTACGGCAACACGGTTCGACTGTGCGACCTTCCAAGGTCCAATAGGTTGTCAGGAAATTTCATTTCTTGTTCCCCGTATAGGTAACCATAGATTATATCCTGATGACACAACTGTCAAACGAATTTTTGATATTTCTATTCCTACTACTAAAAAGCAAGTCAGAAGCCTCTTAGGCTTAATTAACATCTATCACAAATTCCTTCCTCATTTCGCACAAATTTCTGCTCCTTTGTCTAGACTGCTTGCTAAAGGTAGTCCAAATAAAAGAAAATGGACATCGGAATGCAATAACGCTTTAGTCAAACTCAAGGATTTGTTTTCGTCTCCACCTATTTTATTATTACCAAACTTACACATTCCATTTGTAACCCAACAGATGCTTCAAATTATGGCATCGGGGGATGTTTGCTACAGTGGTACGAGGGTATGCCGTATCCATGTTATTTCGTTTCACGCAAATTGTCCCCAGCCAAACAAAAATACGCAACCGGGGACAGGGAGCTTCTAGCTGTGGTCTGGTGCCTGGAAAAGTTGTCGAAGAACCTCATAGGCACACATTTCTACATCCAAACAGACTACAGCCTTTTGACGTATATCACATCCAGGACCATGCACAATGCAAGAATCCATCGCTGGTTTTTGCTTCTTCAAGAGTTTTCTTTCTCCATCGTGCCGATCTCTGGATCTGATAATAATTTGGCAGATCTCTTGTCCCAAAATTACGCAGAGAAATAACTTTCTTTAAGTAGTTAGTACTTCTTAGTCTGTGTAATATTTTTGTACACTTTATTATTAGTATTATTAAATAGAATATTAGATATTCCTATTTTGCGTACGTGCACTTTGTCTCCACCAAATTCACACGTGCCACAAATGTCACGTTTAGGATTGAGGGGGATGATAATGAGGGTTGTTGCATAGCCGGTGAGCATTTTGGTTTGAACCTGATTCGATGGTCGCACCATGTAACACATCCACTGAATAAAGTGATATAGTTCGCGTGGGTTGCTGTATGACTCGATAGGCTTGTAACTTCAGTCCTTGTGTGGCCTTCGAGCCTTATGAAAGTTGGAATATGTGGCATGGCCACTGACTTGTGATAGTGTAAAACTATAAACTATTTTACGGTAATATAAAGCTAATAGAATAAATAAATAAATAATGTGCAAGGACCATTGAGTCCGAAAATATAAGTCGGTATTAGAAACCGCAACCAATTTTATCTAAAAACAGTAAGTTGCAAACTACGAACGCAGTTATAATATGTAAGGCTGATAGAGCCTAGCTATAGATGCCAAAATGAAGTAATATTATGGCAGAGTTCTTGAGATATAAATACTGGGCAGTGACCCTTTGAGAACTATTAACAGAAGGATTAATCCTGTATAAATAATAATGATTCCAAGTATTTGGTTACAAGTTTTTGATCGTTAATCAAAATGAAAAATAACAGACGTGTAATGTCTGATTCACTACGGACTGTAAGACTGGGCTATATAAAGTGTTCTTCAACGTAAAAACATATTATTGTTAACGAATCATGATGAAAGTTGTGTGATGATTAAATTATTATAAGTCGTCAAACGAGAATTGTTAACTGAGAGACGTTCTACAGTTCCAGTTTCAAATGTTGTATGCATTTTGACCGTTAACCTTCAAGGTCGGTTATGAACGAGAACACTTCAATAACAGCTGCTAATAATAGCAAGAAATAAACACTATCATTCTTTGACACAAGGTTTAATGAAGAAACAATGAAACCAAACATTATAACAATAACGTAGATAAACCCAAAGTTGCAGCAGGAAGATACTACGAGTAGACAGGACAGGTGAATTGATTGATAATATCAGCCCCATTATTGAAGACTGAAAGTCTGCAACACATGTAAACTGTACGCCACAAACATCACACTTGTAAGGCTTCTCTCAAGTATGTATTCTTTTGTGTTGTATCGGACCAACAGACTGAGTAAACCCTACTCCACAAACATCACACTTGTAAGGCTTCTCTTCAGTATGTATTCTTTTGTGTTCCTTCAGGTTAGAAGACCATGTAAACTGTACTCCACAAACATCACACTTGTAAGGCTTCTCTCCAGTATGTATTCTTCTGTGTTGTTTCAGACCAGAAGACGTAGTAAACCCTCCTCCACAAACATCACACTTGTAAGGCTTTTCTCCAGTATGTATTCTTTTGTGTTGTATCAGACCAACAGACTGAGTAAACCCTACTCCACAAACATCACACTTGTAAGGCTTCTCTCCAGTATGCGTTCTTCTGTGTTGTTTCAGACCAGAAGACTAAGTAACCCTCCTCCACAAACATCACACTTGTAAGGTTTCTCTCCAGTATGTATTCTTTTGTGTTCCTTCATGTTAGAAGACCATGTAAACTGTACTCCACAAATATCACACTTGTAAGGTTTCTCTCCAGTTAGCAGACTGAGTAAACCCTACTCCACAAACATCACACTTGTAAGGCATCTTTCCAGTATGTTTTCTTCTGTGTTGTTTCAGACCAAAAGACCATGGAAAATCTATTCCACAAACATTACACTTGTATGGCTTCTCTCCAGTATGTATTCTTTTGTGTTCCTTCATGTTAGAAGACCATGTAAACTGTACTGCACACACATCACACTTGTAAGGCATTTCTCCAGTATGTTTTCTTCTGTGTTGTATCAGGTTAGCAGACTAAAGCAGAGTAAACCCTACTCCACAAACATCACACTTGTAAGGCTTCTCTCCAGTATGTATTATTTTGTGTTCCTTCAGGTTAGAAGACCATGTTGTTGAGGATTGTTGCATGGTCGGCGAGCATTTAGGTTTGAACCTGATTCTATGGTCACACCATGTAACACATTCACTGAATAAAATGATACAGTTCGCGTGGGTTGCTGTATAACTCGATAGTCTAGTAACTTCAGTCCTTGTGTGGCCTTCGAGCCTTATGAAAGTTGAAATATGTGGCATGACTTGCGATAGTGTTAATTTATAAAGTATATTATCGTAATGTAAAGCTGATAGAATAAATAAATAAATAATGTGTAAGGACCATTGACTCCAAAAATATAAGTCGGTATTAGAAACCGCAACCAATTTTATTTTTAAAAAGTAAGTCGCAAACTAAGAACGCAGTTATAATATGTAAGGCTGATAGATCCTGGCTACAGATGCCAAATTCTTCTTCTTCCTCGTTCGTCCTTAAAAGGACGGTGGTTGCGTTGTGTCTGTTTACGCCTAAGCTGTGATATCTGCACCTTTCGGTCGACACATCCGACTTCTGCACGGCATTTTTTAGGACTGGGTTTGCCTTCCCATTGCGATCCTTACTCGCTCAGCCAGACTGCACTGCTGCAGACTGTTTCCAGGACCACCAAGTGGAGGTGGAGTGCGGTCTTGACCAGCTCTGATTCGCTGGTCCTGACGGAGGCAGTCAAGCTATGAGTCGCTGACTGCGTTCTCTATTGCTGCGTCTTTGGGTCCCAGATGCCAAATGAAGTAATATTATTATTTCAGTGTTCTTGAGATATAAATACTGGGCAGTTACCCTATGAGAACTATTAACAGAAGGATTAATCCTGTATAAATATTAACGATTCCAAGTATTTGGTTACAACTTGTGATTTTTGTTTGCACAGAAACACCAGAGAAAACAATGTAGTTTTGTAGCCCTTGGTAAATCATGAAATTTGGTACTTTATTTTTTAAAATAGGACAACAAATAAAAAAGTTATAGCATTTTTAAAAATGTGGGGACTTCGCATCATTGAAAACGTTACATCACACCAACTTCAGAACACTGCCGTCTTCTTAAATATAATATTACAACTTTCTCTGACAAACAGCATATAGTCTGGAATATACTGATCACACTAAGAAAACTATAGGGCTACATCATGAAAAATTATCAATATATTTGAGACCAAAAATTGCAAATCTGCAAAACACATTACCAAAAAAAAAAAAATTGGTTGAATGAAAGTCAATATTTACAACATCATATTTCAAAAAGTCTAAAAGGTACAAGCTTTACATTTGTACATATTAATCTGCATACTACACACATATATCTCAATTTTTTTCACAGGATTTAAACATCTATTTGTTCTTGTATAATTTTTTTAAATGTGTCCAGAGGCCAATTTGTCGCTGGGGAAGAAAAAAATGTGAAAATGAAGAAAAAATTTTTTTTTGAAGATACTGTCCATATTTCATTTTAAAAAATGTGTAGGCAATAATTAACAACATCTAAACAATAATTAACAACATCTAAACGCTATTTTTTTTAAACTGGTTATTAGCATTTAAAAAGACATTTTTAAACTGGAGGAGAATGATCATGGCGCACTCTTTTCCTGCGAGGGGGCAATGAAGCCTCAAAACCTAAATGCTTCAAAAGTCCAAAATACAATTCTTTGATATTTCCTGATAGTTTAATGTCCTTATTCAATATTAATTTTCTGTATCTTAACTGAGCCTTAAGATTTCTAAGGGCATTTCGTCCTTTAAAAATTTTATCTACATCCTCCTTTGTGGTGCAAAGACCCCCTTGGCTTATGATTGTGTTATATAACTCTATCTTCTTCTCTGCATTTTTAATATCTTTCTCTTTTTTCCTCCTATTGTTGTCAGTTATTCGCTGTTTAATTTTTTCTTTGACTGCCCTCTCTGACTCTTTACTCCGTTTCTTCCATTCCAGTTTATGTTTTCTTGCTGCAGCAAGCAATTTACTGGTTTTTAAAGAACTCTGCTTCTTCATCCACAACGCTGTTTTGTTGTGTTTCCACATATTTAATGTCGAATGGAGATGAGTGGATGCATTTCTTCGCTTGTGAATGTCAAAGTCAAAATCACCAAACATTCTCTCTCCAATGAGATTTGTAAGAGGACAGGTATCAAGAATTTTTTAAACAGCTTCATCAATGTGTCCACTGAATGGACCTCCTTCTAAAAAATCTGCCAACTGACGTTTAAAAATGTCTTTACAATGTTTGGAAATTTCCTTAAAACAAGAACAGACAACTTGCTTTTCACCTTCATTAAGATAATTGATGAAAAGCCAAACACTTTCAGAAGAAACCAGAAAACGATCCCTGAAGACAGAGCTGGTATTAGATAGTTCAAATTCTGGACTGCACCAGGCATCAAGAGCCGTCTTCATTTCTTGGACATATTGCGGAAACTGTCCATAAGACGTAGAGCTATTCATAAGCTGCCAGTATGGCCCAGTAAGGTTGACATGAAACAAAGACATTGCTGCTACAAGAGACAAAATACGCACATCTTGCAAGTCTGCAATGATGCTTTGAAGTTTGAGATTAGAGTGAGAGACATGATTGGTTAAAAAGTTTAAGATGTCATCACGATGATAAAGCACTGCAGATGCATTTTCAAACAGATTGTTGAAGCGGTTGCTCCTAAAGCTGGTGAAAATGGACCGTTTTCCTAAAGAAGAACAATAAGCCAACCACTCTTCACGACACCCATTTTTTTCATCTCCACGGGGTCCAAGCACATCTGTTGCTGCATGAATGAGACGAATATAGCATTCTCAGCAGTTGAAAATCTTGAAAACGCACCACTAGCATCTCTGCCTAGCGCCTCTTCCCCATCTCCAACAAGGCCTTCTTCAATATCTTTTAATGCTGCCTCAGTGGCTTTAGACAAGCCCAGAAGAAAGTGGACATTGCAAAATAAAAAATGAGTCGATGTGTCTTCTCCTTCAAGAAGGCTGTCTTTGAATTCAGCAAGTTTTTTGTCAAAACATTTCATAACAGCAGCCCTATCTGACATTAAACGTTTCATTTTTTATAATAATTTCGTTGAGAAGTTGATCCCTTTCTGCGGACTCACTAGAACAATACACATCGCAAAGTTCTTTGAACACGTCAACAGTGATTTCCAGAAAAAGCTTGAGGAACCATGCAGTCACCTGATGGATGGAGAGATGAGTATGAACATTAGTCTATCTGGGTTCAAAGGTTTATAAACTTATTCACCTATTGGGTTTTTTTCCTCATTCTTGAATTCTCTACTTTTCAACTCTTAGTCTTATTCTTTTTGCTCCTCCCTCTTCTCAATTTCGTTTGCAGTTTTTATCTGTTTGAACTGTGTTAGTTTGTGGTCTGTCTGAGTGTCTGTCATTTCATTAAAGAAAAACTAAACATTACAAGCAGTCTACCTCAATCCATGTTGCATTCCCATCCTCCTTCAAATAATAGAGTTGTGCAAGGACCTTGTTTGTTAGTGGGATAGCTGGCACCTTTGGACGGCGGCCTTTCCCAGTCATTAAAAAATGGTTTTTCATAGCATCGTAGCAGGAGTCATCTGGAAAAATAAAAATCCAAGGTTTTTTTTTTTTGACATGTATAGAGAATTACATGTACTATTAATATTACTGGCTTGTTCTTGTTCAGAGTTTCTTCTTGATTTTTTTTTTTAACATATAAGCACAATTGTGATTGTCCTAATTTACAATGGTGTGATGCCACTTTCTCATATCGGCAGTTTTTCATATTATTTGGAATTAAAAACAACATGTATCCTAATTATAACCCATTGTTACCTATCCTTTTGCTCAAAGGCTTGTAATTCATCGCTGTGCGCAATGGAGCAGAACGCGAATACGCTTCGAGTGTAAAAGCGTGTGTGTTGTGGAATGTGTGTGACACAGGTATTTAGTGTATGACGTGGACAGGGTCTGCTGCGGGGGGAACGAAGGTTATTGTTAGGACAGTTGAGTTTGGCTTGTGTTTTCGAAGTGCACGGATATTTATGTGAGAGCGACAGACCAGTGTTTATTGTTATAAAATATTTCAGAGTCAGGATAATTGACTCAATTCATTATGATGTGTGCCTGATTGTATGTGGCTTAAGGAGAAGGACAGTAAGTGATTTGAATCAATACGGAATTGTAAAGTGTGAAGGCGTTGTAGACGATACATAGACATTCTGACTTTAAACCGGCACAACGACATTATTTCTTATAGCTGCTACTGAACACATTTGTATTACTGATGTAACGTCATATCATCATATGCTCTCAAAAGAAGTGAAGTACACTTATGTTGTATTGTGACATATTAAATGTGATAAAACGTACAACAAGCTGTTGATCAAGATTATTCAAGTTGGCCATTCCTTACGTTACTGTTTAGACTGTTGTCTATTATATCAAAATACCTTACAAGACCAGTGCAGCCCATTAATATACTCGTTACCCAATAGCCTTCAATAAGTATACGGTAACAGTATAAAGTGGTGGCCAGTATACACGGGATTTTGTTCTACCCACAAGATTTTATCAAAACGACACTACTGTCCCTAGCCACATCTACAAATTTTCTGAATAGAAATTTCTGCGCAACCTATGCCAACCGGTTTTCTTCAAACTAGGGCCGGCAAGAAGAAACTTAAAGAGTAAACAGCACTCTTCAATCATAATATTGGCTGTACTTTACCAATAGAAGTTCGTATTTTCTTCATCAACGTCTTTGAGAAGGAAGTTATCATCACTCTACGCAGTTCCATGTTGGATTCGTCAGGAAAAATTAAAGTAATCAAACAACATTTCTGCAGTCAAAACGAAGCACATTCATTCAATCAGCAAAACAAGATGGCTAGTTCTACATGTGGGAGCAATCTGCATCGATGAAATTTCGCTCTACCTGTTGCATATGTTGGAGTCAACAATACTGTCACGTGCATTTATACTTCGGAGGAAGGATCACAAAAAGATAAGTGGACTAGTTTGTTGTAGCCTTAGTCTTACACAATTCTATAGTAGAGCCTTTTTGTTTATCTGTTTTATGTTTGTTGTGGTTAGAAGGGAGGACGGTGTGGGACCTTGATAAGCGGAATTACATCTCATCTTCGGACGGGTCTGCAATCAAGGGTGTCAGTAAGGAAATTTATGTAATATTTTCTCAAAGAGGCCCGGCTCAAAATGCTGTGTGGAAAGCGCTCTTTGTGAATATACTATATTTACTTTATGTTATAGACGTGCTGTCCTGTTTTTTCACTGTTGTTTGTATTTGTCGGTTGTTTTTTTTATTTAGTTTTTACTTCATTTTTGTACGTCTATTGTTGGTCTTCTCTAGCTATCATTATGTTGATATATGGATTTTACGTTGTAAATTCGTCTTGTTTAGTCTAACCTTATAGTGTAAGCATTCATTTCAAACATTATCTTTTTCTACACCTTAGTATTTTCTTCTGTTGCTACACTATTGTACTACGTGTTCTGTCTTATAGTGTACGACACTAATTTTTTTGTTTGCATTGATTACTTGCTAAGTCACATTTGCAGAGTACTGAATTTTAACGAATTGGCATTGGTGCTGTTTATCGCTCATCAGTACCCATATTCATATTTAGACTAAGTAAGTTATATATATATATACTTAAACTTACATAATGTCTAGTCTGGAGCATTTTATCCAGCTAGGTAAAGAGATGGGAATGCAAGGCCAGGAACTTAAAGAGTTTGCCATGGAGCAACTGGAAAGAGAAGAAAAGAAACTGGAAAGGGATGAGAGAGCAAGAATGAGAGAGATTGAAAAAGATGAACGAATTCAGTTAGAAAAAATAGCAGAAAAGAAAAGACAAGAAGAATTTGAAGAAAAGAAAAGACAAGATGAAATGGCAGAAAAGAAAAGACAAGATGAGATAGATTTAGAGGCTAAGAAAGCCCAATTTCCGCATAAAGAAAAAATGGCTTCTGTAGAGATGGAAAGACTCAAATTGGAAGCTAGTAATAAACAGAGTAATCAAGAAGGTGCAGGTTCGGTCAAGAGAGAATATGCTTCATCATTTAAACTTCACTTACCTAAATTTAATCAAAATATAGACGACATTTCGTGCTTCCTAAACCGATTCCAGACAGTGTGTGAGGAATACAAACTGGAAAAATCATCATGGGTGATACATTTAATGTCATTACTGATAGGTGAAGCGTTGACAGCTGTGTCAACAATGGATGAGGAAAACATAAAATCTTATGAGGCAGCTAAAACATTACTTTTAAGAAAGTATCAATTAGACGAGAATGGGTACATGCTAAGATTTAAAAAACTCACACCCGAAAGCAACAAGGACTTTAGTGAGTTCATTTCAACTATAAAGTTATGCTTCAATCTTTGGATTGAGTTGGCTAAAATCAAACATACATATGAGGACTTGATGGACCTTATTTTGAAAGACAAAGTACTTTCTTCCATTAGCCCTGATTTTTGGCCTATTTACATGAACGGAAGCCAGAATCGTTACAATCCCGTGAGTTGTTAGGGCGCCAGTTTATGACGGCACACCCAGGGAAGAGTGTGAACAACTCTGCTATTAAAGAGGCATTACCTGTTGCATCAGCTCATTCGGTGCAGATAAACAACCCTAGAGCTCGATCGCAAAGTATGGATATAAATTTTGGCAGGAATAATGACCGAAATAGTGGATCTTTCCGAGGACGGTACAATTTTGGCAATCAACCTTATCAATATCAGAGAAACTCCCAACGATATTTTGATGGAAAAAGACCATCACAGGGTTACTTTCAATCTAACAGAGGATGGCGTAAATCTGATAATACATACATGAACAGAGGAGACAGATCCTATTATACAAAGAACAACCAAAACTCTTCTCCATCTCAACACTGTCCAGGTTGTACGTGTCCTCAGCATTCTAATAATCCTCAGAATGGTAGAGAGAGTCGGAATTATTACTGGGGTAATAACAACTTTAATCGCTCTCGGAGCGTGGATCGAAAAAACTCGAACTGGAGTCATAATAGTATTACAGGAGCAGTTAATCCCAATGGGGAAAACACAAATATTGCAAATGCGTGTGCAGCTGATTTATTTAATCCATCAAATTGTTCAGAATGCAGCACTCTGTTTCAGCCAGATGTGGTCTCCAGACTTTCCTGCGGTCATCCTGTGCCCGCGTTGTTACCTGCATTATCCTCTCATGATGGGAAAGGGTCGCTAATGTTTCACAGGGGTTTTTTAAATAATCAAATAGTTTCAGTCTTGCGTGATACAGGTTGTACAACTGTTGGGTACGCAAATCTTTGGTAGACCCATCTTGCTGCACTGGGGAGAATGTAAAATGTGTCCTATTTGTGGGCACGGTGGAATTCTATCCTGTGGCCATTGTCCACATTGATACTCCATTTTTCTCAGGTCAAGTGAAAGCATGTTTATTACAGGAACCAATTGCTGACATAATCATGGGCAATATTGTGGGTATAAAAGCGTGTTCACTCCAAGATATAGAAATCTGGGAACGTCAGCATATACTACACGCTAATATGGTCATTACAAGAGCACAGGTACAGGCTCAAGAGGAAGAAGAAATGACTAACAATCATGACAAGGAGGAAGATCAACATATTATGCCGATGTTAACGAAGACATCATTTATTGATATGCAAAAGAATGACAATTCTTTGAAAAGATTTTTCAAATTGGTAAAATCAGATTATGTCGGTTGCTCAGAAAGGTCACAACCTTGGTATACAATTAAAAATGACATATTAATTCGTAATGCTAGAGATGCTACATTGGTACAGCAACAAATTATGGTACCAACCAATATTCGACCTTACATTCTCAGACATGCGCATGATACAAACTGTGCAGGCCCACATGGGCTTTGCTAGGACGAAATATAGTGTCTTACGGCATTTTTATTGGCCTGGAGTAGTCAGGGATGTCAAATTATTTTGTCGTTCGTGCAAGACGTGCCAACAAGTGGCTGCAAAGGGTGCTTATCATAATGCACCTATACAGGCTGCGGATATTTCGGTGCGACCATTCGAAAAAATGGCCATAGACTTGATAGGTCCACTGTCAGTTCCGTCAGCCAGAGGTCATAGATATGTCCTCACCTGTATTGATATGTGCACCAGGTGGCCGGAGGCAATACCTCTTAAACATATTGCTACAACCGATGTGGCTGATGCACTATTCCTCATTTTTACGAGTGAGGTTCCCTGACAATATTTTATCAGATAGGGGAACACAGTTTGTGTCAGATGTCATGTCGCATGTCATGAAACTATGCAATATTGATAGATCTCTTAGCTCTGTTTATCATCCTATGTCCAATGGCATGATAGAACGTCTAAATAAAACGCTGAAACTACTGGGAAAAGTGACCACGACGTATCCACAAGACTGGGATAGAGTGCTCCCAGCAGTGCTGTTCGCTTATCAGGAAGTCCTAAACGAACACACTGGGTTCTCACCTTTTGAGCTCATGTATGGTGCTCCACCACGAGGACCCATGTCGATAATAAAACAATTACTTACAGGTTCGGAGATGACTCAGGAATGCCAGTCAACCTATGAGTATGTGGTAAATCTACGAAAGACACTTATAGACGCTTGGAAAATAGTGACTGATTCATCTGAAAAGGCAAAAGAAAAAGCTAGATCTCTTCAAAACCGTTGGAAAAAGTTAAGGAAATTACTTCCTGGAGACAAAGCTTACGTCCTGCTACCAACGAGAGAGAATAGCCTTCTCATTTCGTGGAGTGGTCCATATGAAATTATTTCAAAATTGACAGATGTTGATTACATTCTTGACGTGAAAGGCAAGAATAAAACCTTTCACATCAACATGCTCAAACAATTCCATGATAGACCTGAATATCTCAAACCTATCTTAGATGCTGTTAATGAAGTAATCACTGATCATCCTACATCTTACTCTTCATTGTCAGTGATTCAAGAAGAACCCACTTCCTTTCATGATGTACCTTTGCAACTTCCTGTCATGTCTCTTTACCCGACAGAATCATGGGTAAATGTATCTATTTGTCCGGATCTATCCAGCGAACAACAATCTCAAATTCTTTCTATTCTAGAGTCATATCAGCAAGTTCTGTCTAATATTCCATGCCGAACGTCTATAATCACTCACGATATTAGACTCACAGATCACAAACCTATTAAATTAAAGCCTTACCCTATCCCTATCCACTTTCAGGATCAGGTTGAAAAAGAATTAGGTCAAATGTTACAGCTTAACATTATTGCACCATCAGAGTCTGCTTATTCGTTCCCAATGGTTATAATCAAGAAGAAGAATAATAATATCAGATTATGCATGGATTTTCGTAAACTCAATTCCATAACGGAGTCTGACACAGAGCCAATGCCAAGTCTTGATGATTTACTGTCAAAACTTTCTAAAGCAACGTACTTTAGCAAATTTGACTTATCCAAGGGGTATTGGCAAATACCTCTCACGGAAAAAGCAAAACCTTTCACTGCTTTTGCTACCCCTAAGGGTCTTTTTCAGTATAATTTCATGTGCTTTGGCTTGGTAAACGCACCAGCGACTTTCGTTCGGATGATGAGGAAACTATTTTCTCATAGGTCAGATATCATCTCCTATATAGATGACATTTGTTTGTTCCACAACTCTTTGGACGAACATGTTTCGGGATTGAAATCTCTTCTCGAAATTCTTCGCTCTAATAATCTGACAGCGAATCCTTCGAAAGTTCACATAGGTTTCAAAGAAATTTCTTTCCTAGGTCACAGAGTGGGCCATGGATTTCTGAAAACTGAGGATAAAACTATCTCGAAGATTCTTAACCTATCAATTCCTAAGACTAAGAAACAGGTGCGGAGTCTTCTCGGCCTTATAGAGTTCTACAATAAATGTATGCCTCATTTATCTTCAGTTACGTCAGTTCTATCTGAGTTAACTACAAAAGGCTCCCCTAATAGAATTGTCTGGACGGAGGCCTGCAACATAGCTCTAGTCCATTTAAAGCATTACTTTTCATGTGCACCAATTTTAAAACTCCCTGATCCTCATCTCTCATTTATTCTCACAGTACACAGGTTCTGATTTCCGGACAGTCATGTCATATGCGGTAAATGAACCAAATCAACTACGATCTCAGATAAACAGTATAAGGCTCTTTGTCATATCTTAATGGCAATCCTTCACAAAATGACTGGGATGCAGAACTTTATAAAGATCATATTTCCTATTCCAGCAACCGAACTTCAAAATGTTGGGCTCAGAGACT
Organism: Oreohelix idahoensis; assembly: GCA_024509875.1. NCBI lineage: Eukaryota > Metazoa > Mollusca > Gastropoda > Stylommatophora > Oreohelicidae > Oreohelix > Oreohelix idahoensis. The sequence continues at coordinate 265,536 of JAMPIV010003439.1, read as the reverse complement.
GTGACACTCAAGAGGCAACATATAAAAAGAAATTTCACAGAAGAAACAATCGATTCGATACGCCTATGGAGAACTTCACCAGATGAACATTCTTTTTTGTTATTACTTAAACCAGTTATGTGTCTCTAAAGTGCTAAAATTGCAAATAGTAAGCTTTCACACTAATGAAAGATGAACCTATCATTGATGACACTCGGTAACTTTAGTTAATCAGTTTTACACAATGCTACAGACAGTACACACAGGATCATGTGGACATTTATATTAACGTAATTATTATACTTACTTAATACTATTTAATAGTTAGATCTTTCATTTCATTAATCTTTTTATTAAATGCATTCAGATATTTCATTTTCCAAAACTTCACAATTTCATTATCATATTTCTTCACATTTTAATTCATTTTTCTCATTTTTCCATGTTGCTAACTAAATTCCATAGACTGTTGATCAGGTATGACATAGACTGGACGGTAACTTTTCATATTTTCTAAAAATTGCTTCCTATATGGAAAACTTTCAGTTTTCACTGGGGGGCGGGGTAAAAGTGTTACCTATCATTTTGCGCACAGGCTTGCAATTCATCGCTGTGCGCAATGGAGCAGAACGCGAATACGCTTCGAGTGTAAAAGCGTGTGAGTTGTGGAATGTGTGTGACACAGGTATTTAGTGTATGACGTGGACAGGGTCTGCTGCGGGGGGAACGAAGGTTATCGTTAGGACAGTTGAGTTTGGCTTGTGTTTTCGAAGTGTACGGATATTTATGTGAGAGCGACAGACCAGTGTTTATTGTTATAAAATATTTCAGAGTCAGGATAATTGACTCAATTCATTATGATGTGTGCCTGATTGTATGTGGCTTAAGGAGAAGGACAGTAAGTGATTTGAATCAATACGGATTTGTAAAGTATGAAGGCGTTGTAGACGATACATAGACATTCTGACTTTAAACCGGCACAACGATATTATTGCTTATGGCTGCTACTGAACACATTTGTGTTACTGATGTAACGTCATATCATCATATGCTCTCAAAAGAAGTGAAGTACATTTATGTTGTATTGTGACATATTAAATGTGATAAAACGTACAACAAGCTGTTGATCAAGATTATTCAAGTTGGCCATTCCTTACGTTACTGTTTAGACTGTTGTCTATTATATCAAAATACCTTACAAAACCAGTGCAGCACATTAATATACTCGTTACCCAATAGCCTTCAATAAGTATAAGGTAACACCCATCAGAGGTTGAACGGGATATTTTTCTTCCTTAAATAAAAATAAATATATATATATATATATATATATATATATATATATATATATATATATATATATATCTTCTTTTCGGGGAATTTTAAGACTATCAACTATTGGCTGCGAGTCCGGACATTTCAGTACAACATCAGCTTTTTTTAATTATGGCATTTTCTGGTCTTCTAGCCTTGACTCAATTGGCTTTGGCCTTGCGATATCCTTCGCGTTTGAAACAAAATTCACCCTATTATGTTGCAAAATAAACCTTCATTCAATTACTCATTAATCAAAACATGCATTTTTTTATTCAGATTTGTAACTTTCTTAGCTTTTCAAGCTCGTTAAATAATTAGATTGATGCGTGAATGTCTGAAGTGGTGATAGCACATTCATTCCACGCTATTACAACAATCTTGTGATCGTGTTAAATTTCTAAATAATATTAAAACTATTGTAAAGTTTACATTTAAAGTTTAAAACATTGTTAATAAGTGATATACTTACGTATAGTCATCTTCAAATCAGAAGATGTGATGAAGTTTGAGCACGAACCAACATAAGTGGCATGACGATTTTGATCGACATAGTGAGTTATCACAGTCGATGTAACAGCCTCGCTCTGCATTTTTCGCTAAAATTCTTGACCAAGAGAGCGTTACTTAAAGTCAAATCGCTTCACCAGCAAACATCAGAAGTCTGATATTTTATAGGAATAAATAAAAATGGCTCCCAAATCTTCTCATACCATGCAAGGAATTACCATCATCGTCATCTCAACCCATAACCCGTCATGGGTCGTAGGGGTGCCATGGTGGAAGCATCAGCAGACAGGGTCCTCCACTGCTTTCTATTCTCAGCAATGCGTACAAGTGTGTAAAAACCGTGTCCTGCCCATTCTTTGATGTTATCAGCCCAGGATTTTCTTTGCCTTCCTCTTCTCCGTTTACCTTCGACTGTTCCCTGGAGGATCGTTTTCGAAAGGGAGTCATGACGAGTTACATGCCCAAACCAGGCAAGCTTTCGACGTTTCACTATTGACAAAAGTGGTTCTTGGTGGCCTGCATAGGTGTTTATCTTCTCTCTAACATAGACATTTGTTTTGTGCTCTTTATAGCAAATGCGCAAAATTCTTCTATAACATTTATGCTCGAAAGCCTGAATCCTTCGCTCCGTATCTGCAGTGAGTGTCCAGCTCTCACACCCATACAAGAGAATAGATAATATAAGTGATTTGTATAATTTGATCTTCACAGGAAAACTGATGTTACTTTTCCAGATCACATTCAACCTTGTCATGGCAGCTGAGGCCTACTCAAGTCTTGTCTTCCAGCTATCAGATCAATATCATCAGCAAAACGTAGATTACACAGAGGTCGGCCTCCAATCGATATGGTTGATTTATAATCATAGAGAGCCTCCTGCATAATATGTTCTATATATATATTAAAGAGCACTGGCGACAGGATACATCCCTGACGAACTCCTACAGTTGTTTTGAAAAATTATCCAATGTCGTTGCTTGCAAAAACAGCACTGCTTGCGTCCTTGTATAGTGCTTCAATGATATCTATGATGTTGGTATCAAAATTGAATTTTCTCATTATTTGCCATAATCCTTCATGCCAGACTCGATCGAAGGCTTTTTGTGAAATCGATGAAGTTATGGTATAAATCATGTTGATGCTGGAGATGTTTTTCGATCAGTAATCTAATATTGAAGATTTGTTCTGAGGTACTTCTTTTTGGTCTAAAGCCAGCCTGTTCCTCTGACAAGATTTCTTCTGATTTCTGTTTTATTCTGTTCAAAAGTATCCTTAACATCACCTTACTTGGATGACTAATAAGGCTAATGGTTCTGTAGTTCTTGCACATTTTTAGATTTCTTTTCTTTGGAAGCGGTATTACTAATGACTGCGTCCATTCTTTTGGCCATTTTTTTGTACTCCATATCTTCTGGCAAATTGTTGTCATGATTTTTACTATATCTGGTCCTCCATATTTCAAGAACTCTGCTGGTATATTATCCACACCCGGTGACTTCCCTCCTTTCATCGAACATATAGCCTCTTCCACTTCTTCCCGTAGTATTGCTGCATTTCCCAGTTCTCTGTTTTCGCACTTAATGTTGTTTAATATGCCTAAGTCAGTGTCAAGTTTACAGTTATATAATTCTTTACAATATTCTGTCCACCTTCTCATTACAGCTGTTTTTTCATTGAGCAGAGCCCCATTGCTATCTTCTATGACAGTTACCCTGGGCTGTTGGGGTTTTGATAGTCTTCTTAATGTCTCAAAAGCTGCCTTGCTGTTACCTTTTATTAGCCCCGTATTAATGGACTCACATTGATCAGCTACCCATTTTTCTTTGGCCTGTTTCATTTTCTTTCTAATATTTTTATTCACCATACTGTATTGCCATGCTGCTTCAGGAACCTCTTTCTTCACCTTCTTCATTTCCCGCCGTGTATCACATAACTTCAGAATGTCATCTGTAACCCATGGTTTGTTTATTTTCTTTCTTTTACCAAGTATTTCTGTTGCTGATTCAATGAGCACGTCTTTCATGTTCTCTGTGATTGAGTTGATATCATCCTCCAAAAAGTTGCGAGCTGAGAATTTTCCTCCAACAGTTGCCTCAACGATTTCCGCGATTTCTGGATCTTTCAATTTGTCTAAATTGAATCTTAACCGAGAACATCTGTTTTGATTATAGTTCTTTTTGAGTTTAAGCTTGAGCGTCATCAATACCATGTCGTGATCACTACCAATGTCGGCGCCAGGAAAAGTCCTAGTCTTGTCTTTATTAATGCTGGACTTGAATCTTTTGGATACAAGAATAAAATCAATTTGGCCATGTATCTCAGTTTTTGGGGCATGCCACGTTGTTCTTCTTGATAACACTGACTAACAACAAAAAAAATTTTTTTTTCTTTCTCTAACATTTCTATGTTTTTCTGGTCAATTTTAATGCGCTGTTTTTAAATCTGCAAACCGTTTTTCTCTATCAGGTCGGGATCTCTAGAAATACACAATTGAAGTTTTTTAACAATGCATACAGTATTACAACATCATTTGTACAAGAAGTATAACAATTATGTAGGCTTGAATTTCTTTGCAGTCGACTTTCATCGGTGAATGGCATGTGGTACATCGCGATGAAGCATCCAACAATAATCGGCAAGCATGGTCACACTCCACCGTCCTTGATAACGTGACTCCATTACGGCGATATCTTGATGGAATCGTTCTCCATGTTCATCGCTGACTTCGCCAAGGTTGTCAGGGAAAAAGTCAAGATGCGAATCGAGCAAATGGATTTTGAGGGACATGTTACAGCCCATAATTCTGTATGCATGTATGCACTGCTTAACAATATGCACATAGTCGACAGATTTGTGATTTCCCAGAAAGTTATCGACGATCGATTTGAATGCCATCCATGCGCGAAGTTCACTACCATGTAACAAGTTCTCGAATTGTTTGTCTGCAATAACTTTCCTAATCTGAGGTCCTACAAAGATACCTTCCTTTATCTTTGCATCACTAATCTTTGCATCGCTAATTTGCGGAAACTTTTCTCGAAGATAAGTGAAAGCTTTGCTCGTTTTATCTAACGCTTTTACGAAATTCTTCATGAGCCCCAACTTTATATGTAACGGTGGTAAAATGATGCTGTCTTTGTTAACCAATGGCTCGTGTATTACATTTTTATGCCCGTGCTGCATACGATCCCTGATAGGCCACACCTTTCTTGCATAATGTTCCTGTCTGTTGCGGCTGTCCCATTCACATAGGAAGCAACAAACTTTAGTATACCCAGTTTGCATGCCCTTGAGAATTGCAATGACCTTTAGGTCTCCACAAATCCGCCATTGGTAGTCATTGTACTTTATTTTTGCCAAAAGTATAGCCATATTGTCATAAGTTTCTTTCATATGAACAGAGTAGGCGACTGGAATTGATGAAAATAAATTTCCATTATGCAATAACACGGCTTTTAGACTAGTCTTGGAAGAGTCGATGAAAAGTCGCCATTCGTTGACTATGTGCTCATGACCGAGGTGCACCATTAGACCTTTTACATCTTTGCAATAGCAAATGTCATCATCCATCTCAAAGTATTGAACAAGTTCTCTGTGTCTATGACGAAATTTAGATATCGGAGTATTGGGCGCTAAAAGATTCCATTCTTTGAGTCGCGAACCGAGTAATTCTGCTTGTCCTTTGGGGAGAGCGAGATCACGTATTAGATCTGACAGTTATGAATGGTTAATTAAGTGAACACTATCATTCACCGGTATATAATCCGAGTCAGAATTAGTTTCTAAAGCAGGTAAACTATCACTTTCTGATGGTTCATTCACGTCCAACGGATATTGTTCTGGTAGAACTTGGATCGGACACGTGATTGGATCATGAGGCACTGGTTTCGAAACCGATTCAATATTTGGATAAACCACAGACTTTCTAGTTTTAAAAGTGAAACCATAGATATTTGTCAAGCAGAAGTAACAATCAGTAGCGTGATTTGTCGGTTCACGCCATATTACTGGCACTCCAAAAGGCATCGACTTATGCTTCGGCGATTTTCGTAACCAACCTGCCAATGTATTTGCACAAGTCGAACAAACTGCATTTGGCTTCCAAGATTTATTTGCATCATCAACTTTCAAATCGAAATAAAGTTCATATGCTTTCTTTAGCAATGGTGTAAAGTTTTTCTGGTGAACACGATCGGTAAAATATCCGCACACGTAACAGAACAGATCAGCCGAATTTCTACAATTTCTAGAAGCCATATTTCACTCAGAATTATTTCAAAATACAGTAACTAATTGAAATATAACGTAACATATGTCATGCATCTTTTAGCAGTATAAAAAGTAGAATTATTTTGCATTTTATTAATTTTTAAAAAGTTATATAGTAAAAATGAAACGGAGCAAATAACGGTTTCCCAAAAATATATTTATTCACAAATATCTTAAGAACCCGACGTGATAGAGATAAACGGATTTCAAATTTGAAATCAGCGCAAGAAACTGACCTAAGAACACTTATTCTTATATAAGAAAGAAAAATGTTGTTTGTCAGTGTAACTTATGAGGAAATAGTGTATTTGCAAGGGTTAGTTTATAGTTGCTGGCAAATTCTAGTAGCCTTAGTCCTCGATCATTGGTTTCTCCTGTCCCAAATTTCCCCACTGTGCCACCCCAGTGACCGTATGCATCTGGCCCTATTTTAGCATTCCAATCACCTAGCACGATGAGAAGATCTTTCTTTGGAATTTTTTTAATTGCTTCATCCAGATTGTCATAAAATGTATCAATTGCCTCATCCTCATAGTCAGTAGTGGGGGCATATACCTGTATGATGGAGATGTTCTTTGGATGTGCTGCAATACGAATGGTGATAAGCCTGCTATTTATTGGGGTGCAGCTGATGACAGAGTTCAATCTATCTTTATGTACGATAAAACCTACTCCATGCTGATGTTTAGACTCATCTCCACTAAACCAAATTTTGTGACCATCATCCGTTATTGATTGACCTAATCCTGTCCATCTGACTTCTGCTAGGCCCAGGATGTCCCACGAGTATCTAACAAGTTCATGTGTTAGTTCTTTGACTTTTCCACACGCATATAGCGTGCGTACATTCCAAGTTCCAACAACAAAATTTTCTCTTGGAAGTTTCAAAACAGGTTTTTGTACCCCATTCGCTGACTTATCACTCTCAAGGGGCAATGAGAGCGCGGTCGTTGTTAATCCGGGCATCGGCCGATCCGGCAAATTATTACTGAGTTGACTTTCCATCATAACATTTCAGTGGGCAAGAGGTTTGCTTGGCGGAGCCCATCTCTTCTCCAAGTATCCTTGCAGGTACATACAAAAATGTACCTGGAGCAGTAACAATATCCCTCAATAAATCTGTAAAGTTTTGAAACACTGTCCGGTTGACACATCACAAAACCGCCATCTTGTCTACTCGGTACCAACACAAATAGCGAACTCACATGATAGGCAAACTTGATGTTTTCATCTTTAAAATACTTATCAACATAATCCAGAAAATGAGCCAAACACACTACAAACTCAAACAGCATTAATGAGGGCTGTTACCACAGATGCAGACTCCAAAACGACGATATGAAATGCACAACACAAAAGTGCGGCCTACCACGCCGCCATCTTGGATCACCAGGAATTATAACATAACTTAAAATGTCAAATCTTGTAAAATTTCGACTTCACTTCGAAAAATCTGCGTCTTCCACTTTGTTTCCTACAATTTGCATTATACGAAATTAAAGCTATTCCTCCGCCCATCATAATGGTGAAAGCCGTATGCAAATCAGACGTCTGCTGGTCAAGCGATACCCGTTTGAATGAAGCGAGGTGAGGCAAAAAAGCCGAGAGTTGGCCGCGCGACGAGTTTCGCTACGCGTAACGTTGCTGTTTGTTTTTATTAGTAAAAAAATACTTCAATAACTTTTATTATTCCGGAATTAATACATTTCAAACGAGAAGAGGGTAATGAGTATCGTGATATAAATTTTATTACAATCCGCTTAATAGCAAAGGGACAGTGACGACTTAAACTTGACAAATTTTCCTCAGTTTTCTCAACTTTCGTGCGTTTTCAACCAAAAAAGCGGGCGGTTTGTGGTACCTATTAAAAAATATTGATCATTAATGAAAATGAAAAGTAACAGATGTGTAATGTCTGATTGACTACGGACTATAAGACTGTGCTATATAAAGTGTTCTTCAATGTAAAAACATATTATTGTTAATAAATCATGATGAATGTTATGTAATGAATAAATTATTATAAGTCGTCAAAGGAGACTTGTTAACTGAGAGACGTTCTACAGTCCCAGTATCAAATGTTGTATGCATTTTGACCGTTAACTTTCTAGGTCGGTTATGAACGAGAACACTTCAATAACAGCTGCTAATAATAGCAAGAAATAAACACTATCATTCTTTGACACAAGGTTTAATGAAGAAACAATGGACCGAAAAATTATAACAATAACATAGATAAACCCAAAGTTGCAGCAGGAAGATACTACGAGTAGACCGGACAGATGAATTTTAAATACTTGAATTGAATTATAATATCAGCCCCATTATTGAAGCCTGAAAGTCGGAAACACATGTAAACTGTACTCCACAAACATCACACTTGTAAGGCTTTTCTCCAGTATGTATTCTTATGTGTTGTACCAGACCAACAGACTGAGTAAACCCTACTCCACAAACATCACACTTGTAAGGCTTCTCTCCAGTATGCGTTCTTCTGTGTTGTTTCAGACCAGAAGACTGAGTAAACCCTACTCCACAAACATCACACTTGTAAGGCATATCTCCAGTATGTTTTCTTCTGTGTTGTATCAGATTAGCAGACTGAGTAAACCCTACTCCACAAACATCACACTTGTAAGGCTTCTCTCCAGTATGTATTCTTTTGTGTTGTACCAGACCAACAGACTGAGTAAACCCTACTCCACAAACATCACACTTGTAAGGCTTCTCTCTAGTATGTATTCGTTTGTGTTGTTTCAGACCAGAAGACTGAGTAAACCCTACTCCACAAACATCACACTTGTAAGGCATCTCTCCAGTATGTGTTCTTCTGTGTTCTTTCAGACCAGAAGACTGAGTAAATCCTCCTCCACAAACATCACACTTGTAAGGCTTCTCTCCAGTATGTATTCTTTTGTGTTCCTTCATGTTAGAAGACCATGTAAACTGTACTCCACAAACATCACACTTGTAAGGCTTCTCTCCAGTATGTATTCGTTTGTGTTGTATCAGGTTACCAGACTTAGTAAACCATACTCCACAAACATCACACTTGTAAGGCTTCTCTCCAGTATGCATTCTTCTGTGTTGTTTCAGACCAGAAGACATAGTAAATCCTCCTCCACAAACATCACACTTGTAAGGCTTCTCTCCACTATGTATTCTTTTGTGTTGTTTCAGACCGCCAGACTGAATAAATCCTACTCCACAAACATCACACTTGTAAGGCTTTTCTCCAGTATGTATTCTGTTTAGTTTTATCGGAGTAGAATATTGTGTTAGCATTACACCAGAAACATCATGTTCATAAAGGTTCTGTACCTTTTTACTCTGCATGTCGTTAACAAATTCACGACTCATATCAACCCCATCAAGGTCACCACTTTCCTTTCTGTCATCTGACCCACTTTCATTTTGAATTGTGACCTTGAAATCATTCTGGGTCTCACCAGTGTCTGCTGATCTGTCATGTCTAGTAATGGTATGTACAGCTACATCACTTCCAGTTGTTCCAGACTCATCATAATTGTCATTTGTCAACAATGCAAAACTGGTATAATCATTCTTGCACAATCTGTCCTTGATGTTGATGCCCTGGGCTTGGTATGGCACATCTGAAATTATATGGGATTTAGATAGAAATAAATAACTAAGCAGTCAGTTATTAGATGTCTTAAATTGTGTAGCTCTATAAAAGACATATAGCTGAATCCAAATTTTAAAATGGGGATAATAAGCCATTATGGCAGCATTACATTTCATTCTATATCTTCAATATCCATTAATAAAATAAATAGTTAATTTCCTTCATTATGTGCACAATTTTTTAAAACAAACATTAATGTCTGCACATATTCATTTTGCCAGATTTTGCTGAATGTCATGAGTAGACATAGTATGGTATATTTTTAGAAAATTCATATTGAATCTAGTTATGGGAAGCATGTCAAGATGTCTTGCAAACAAGAACATTATTTTAAAATAATAATAAAAAAAACAAAGCAGTTTTAAAAGCAAACATTTCTTACAAGATTCAAATTACGGTGAAAATTTTTTTTTTCAATTAATGGCAGAAGTCTTTAACTGCTCAATCTGAAAAAGTTTAAGGGCAAAGGTTAAATGCTCTGCTGCATCAGTGCGATGTGGCTGGTACCAAACTGTATTGGCTACTGCTGTTCCTTTGGATCTACCGGTTTTGTTTAGAGGGGGAACATGCTGCACGGGCAACAGCTTGATCTCTATGTAACTGTGCCCACGCTCGCAATCTGGACAGGACACTCCATCGATACCCTATAAGTGTCGGCCCAACATGGGAAGTAGCATTAATAGTCACAAGCTTCTTGCCTACCTGGTGTAAGGCATGGGAAAAGGGGTTACCTCTGACAGGTGGAGAGTGTTTCTAGTTTCTATTGTCTCTTAGGTATCGTTAGCATTTGACTGGTCTGTCAGGCCTGCTGATGTGGCTGACATACTTTTGAATGACACAAATATCTTGTGGGCTGTTATTCTGTCATGTGATGATGATCTGGTTATGATGGCAATGAAAATTCAGTAATGATAAACGAGCAACAAAGACATGCTGGTCTCATTGCAAGAGTTAGTAACAAAATATATTTATTTTACAATACATTGACATCAGTGGTTTAGACATTCTATACGTAGACATCAGTAGTTCAGATATTCTTCATCAGCATGTTCATGGCAAAATTGTACATAGCTATTAATAATCTCTATGGGTGTTGACCAACCACACTAGCCGCTGCCACATCAAGGTTATCGGAAGCTCTATGGCAACAAATCTTAGGATGCATGGGTTTACGATAATAACCATGTTAAAAGATTGAGCATATATATATATACTTTTTTTCCCTTTAACCAGCGGCACTTTGGACTTTCAGCCCTTCGGCCCAATGACATGTCATTGCGAGGCTGGGGAACCTGTGGACTTACAACGCCGAAGCCATTACACCAGCGCGGCTCCGAGCATATATATATATATATATATATATATATATATATATATATATATATATAATGGAGCTGTGCTGGTGTAATGGTTACAATGTTGTACTGGTGACCAGGTGTTCATGGTTCAAACCCGGGCGTCAGCGTTTGAAGAAATGTTTACGGCCGGAAATTTGACTGAATAGCCTGAACGGCTCCTGTAATAAACCCTCTGTGGATGGGAAGGAGCGAAGCTCCTGACCGGGTTGGAAGGAAAGTCCTCAGGTTCCCCAGCCTCGCAATAACATGTTATTGGGATGAAGAGCTGAAAGCCCAAGTGCCGCTGGTTAAGAAAAATATATATATATATATATATATATATATATATATATAATATATATATATATATAGCAGAACATCTATAAGTTGACCACCCAAGGGACTGTAGCAAACCGGTCAACATACGGAGGTGGTCAACATACGGAACGAGGCCTATTGTTCTGATACTTTACTTCCTTGAACAGCTTATATTAGAGAATACAGTATCGTACGAAATCATACATAATCACGACATCAAATCTAATCATCAACATCTATTTTATCATGGTTTAATCATTCTTTCTGAAAAAAGGAGTCAATCTTGGTCTGTGTCTTATTCTTATTACAAACATAAATGAAGAAAGCACTCTCAACGCTGGCTACACCACTCAACATACCTGGGCATTTTCCAACAGCAAATGACTTCAACTGCATTATCAGATGCTTGACAGCCTCTTCTTTTGGAGTCTCTGCAATTTCTGTGTCATCGTCACTTGCTTCTTCAACTTCCCCAGCTGCTTCATGCACTGTTATGCTTGTCTGTACTTCGGTCAATATCGCTTGGAAAATTCCTTCTGGGTTTAGTTCATTACAGGTTGCCACCTCATCATCTATTGCAACAAAACCTTCAAAATCTACTCCTTCGAATTCTGCCATTGGCGATGGACTGTCCGATGGGGCTAAAACGTCATGCTCTTGGGTTGTGACAAATCCACATTTCTTAAAACACTTCTGTATCGTTTCCGGCTGAACTTTATTCTAAGCAGAACTGATCCAGAGGACAGCATCCAAAGCGTTAACTGATGCAGCGGATGAAGTTGTTTCCACAGGCGGACCACAGATCTGTGTTTTAGTAATGACCCACTGCAGGAGCTGGGCCCTGTAGTGCATTTTAAATGTTTTGATGATGCCTTGGTCAAGAGGTTGGGTTTTTGAGGTCGTGTTTGGAGGCAGAAATTTCAGTGCCACGTTTGTGAGATGTTCCACTTGTGGGTGGCCAGGACAGTTGTCTACTGTCAGTAGAATAGACCGTTTCTTCTTCTTCATTTCTCGGTCGATGCCCCTTACCCACTCCTCAAATAGGGCGCCAGTCGTCCATGCGGATTTGTTTGATCTCCAAGTGACTGGGAGGTCTTCGGGCTTCAGGTTCTTGAATGCGCGGGGCTTTGCCGATTTACCAATAACCAAGGGCTTTAGTTTCTCTCCGGTTGAGCTAGCACAAAGCATAACTGTGAAATGTTCTTTGGAAAGTTTTCCGCTCTTACATTTGTCACCCTTCATGGCGAGGCTCCTGTCAGGCATCGCCTTGAATAAGAGTCCGCACTCGTCAGCATTAAAGATGTCGTCGTCTTTGAAGCCTCTGGCGAAGTAAGGAAACTTTTTGATGAACTCTTCCACAGCTTCTACTGGAACTTCATTGGATTCAAAACACAACACTTTCTGGGAAATCGCGTGTCGCAGTTTAAATTTCTCGAGCCAACCACTTGATGCTTGGAAATCTTCTGCCACCCCGAATTCCCTTGCGAATTTTTTAGCAACTTCTTGAATCATCGGCCCGCAGATTCGGGCGTTAACTGCCCTCATTTGTTTGAACCAGTTTAATGTGGCTTCATTGACTTCATCTAGGGGAGTTTTCCTCCTTTTCCGCTGTAGATCTCCGCTTTCCTTACCACATCTCTCCAAGTACTCATGTGTACGTTTTTGGATGTTGCTAACTGTGGTCTTGCTAACCCCAAAATGTTCTGCCGTCTTTCGTTGGCTGCTGCTTTCCAGAAAATGTAGAAGATCAACCTTTTCCTTCATTGTCAGCTCCTTGAGTTCTTTCCTTTGGGCCATCAAAAAGGTTAGGTTAATTTTGTCAACGATAAAGTGTATAAAACACAGTCTGAGAGAGAACTTACAGTTTAGTAGTTGAATTACTATCAACCGGCAGGGCAGTCATAGCAAGAATGAAGATTTTGCTCTGAAGTTGGTCTTTTTATACTGCATGTTTGCGAAAAAATCAAAGAGGTTAGGTTAATTTTCTTTGTCGGCAAGCATCATTCGAAAAGCGGTCAGAAAGCCTGTGCCGACAAAATTCAAAGACACTGATTTTTTTTAAAAACTGGTCAAGTAATAGAAGGTAAATTACTATTGTGTGTCATAGTCCAAGTGGTCAAGATACAACTTACAGAGGTGGTCAACTTATAGAGGTCGTCTTCCATTGAGTACATGTGGTGCGTGTCCGGTCTATGAAAATGTGGTATATATATATATATATATATATATATATATATATATATATATATATATATATATATATATATATATATATATATATATATATATATATATATATATATATATATATATATTGATGCTCCTAAAACATCTCCTAGTGTTGTACTGAATGCACTGACAACTGACTCACTGGTCAAGTTGAAGCTCTGCAGTAAACGGTACTGGAGGAATATGTATCTGAGGCTGGATACTTGAACAAGCCAATTCTGACTAAATTTAAACGATACATAATTCTTGACATATCTGGCACAAGGAAAACAACATCATCTTGCAGAAGATTATAATCATTTCATGGCCGTGTCCTACCTAGACTTGGGATAAGACCATGGAACAAAGAACATCTGCTCACAACGAAGGATCTATGGATCTGCCTCAAGTACATTGCCTGTATGGCAATAAATCACCACGTCATACTGTGCCATGCCTAGTTTAATACTGGTGCATGGTTGTACACAAACAACATTACAAAAAATATCACTGCTGTGCTCAGATGCATGTCTGCATTTCCCAGGCGTATATATGGTAGCTTTAAACATCTTTCTGACCCTCAATGAATATAACGTCTTTAACAGAGAGGTTCTAGTATCTCACAAGACAGCTATCACCTCTTTCAAACTGGGCAATCCCTGATCAATTAGATGTTGTCCTGCCATTGTTAGCTTTCCCCATTGGGTGCATGGGGACTTGGGTCAAACCCAAACTGTGGACAGAAAATTTAACACCAAGCAATAATCACAAAAAGAGAATTGACAGAAAGAAATAAAATACCAGATTGGAATATCGGAACATCTGGACTTTGTTGACTGGACTATTAAAAAAACCAGCAGTACGGTACATAAACGATGTCAGGAAGACAGCCTTATCATCCACAAACTGAAACAAATTCAGGTGGATATAGCGGTACTTCAGGAAATGCACCTGGCAGGCTCTGGAATGGTGAGTATGAAGAACTATACATTTTATTGGCAAGGGAAAGACCTTAATAAAACTAGAAGACACAGAGAATGTTTTCAAAAGATCTCAAACTAAGATGGTTGAACCAGGTGAGGATGAATTAGAATGCCTGATAGCAATCCACCTGCAAACTAGCGCAGAATCCATTATTCTTGTCAGTGTGTGTGATCCTACATTGTACTCTGCCTCAGAAGCTAAAGACAAATTGTATGAGAATCTAGCAGCAGTCATCATAAGTACACCTAGGCATGAAAAACTTGTTCTCCTTAGTGACTTCCGTGTTAGAGTAGATGTCAATAATGTTTCATGTCCATCATGCCTGGGCACGTTTGGTATTGGCAGGATGAATGAAAATAGACGACGGCTCTTGGAGCTGTATGTCCATCATGACCAACACCAACTTTCAGACAAAACTCCAGTATAATTTGTCATGGAGATACCCTTGATCCAAGCACTGGCACTAACTGGATCTGATTCTTGTCAGAAGACCACTTCTCAAGTCTGTGCTGTCCACATGCTCATACCTTAGTGCATACTGTGATACACATCACTCCTTAGTTTGAATCAAAATCATAGCACAACCAAGAAAGCTATCTGATGCCAGACATGAAGGGAAACCATGCATCAATACCAGTAAAATGTTAGACCCTGTCATGATCACACATTTTACCACAACCTTCAAAAAAGTGCTCAGTTGCCCATAGCATGATGATGCTGTTACCGAAAACTGTGCTTGCCACCTTTGGTAAGAAGTCTGCCAAATAACTGGTTTGATACTTTATCACATGTGATGACACCTGTAACTGAAGCTAAGCTCAGTGCTGTGATTGAATACAAACATTCACTGAGTGATAGAACCAAACAGATCTGAAGGCTACGAGAAGCAAAGTCCAACAAACTGCTCTACATTGTGCAAATAATTATTGGCTCCAGCTCAGTGATAGCATCCAGACTGTAGTGCAAACAGGCAATACTAGACACATGTGTGGCAGTATAAAGAAAGCCCATGGTACTCAAAAGAAAATAAGACGACACCGCTAAAAATCGTCAGTGGGGAGAAACTAACTGATAAAGGTAAACAGATGGAGAGGTGGGTCGAGCACTACTCTGAGCTTTACGCTAGAGACAATACCATCATGCATGCATCCCTTGATGATGTCAAATGTTTACCAACTATAGAGGAGCTGGATGCTGAACCAACATTGGAACAACTCTGCAAGGCCATTGATAACTTAGCCTCTGGCAAAGCTCCTGGCAGTGATTGAATTCCTCCTGATTTAATCAAATGTTGTAAGATTATATCCCCTGCTCATGGTGCTGTGCCAGTGATGAGAGGAGACAATTATCTCTCATGTGAGAAGCGAAGATTGTAACTCTTTATAACAACAAAGGAGACATAAGTGATTACAATAACTACTGAGGCATCTCTCTTCTTAGTGTGTAGGTTTGGGCAGAACGATTTAATTTTACACAAGTAATACATTTTTGATCTAGTCTACAGTGTTTATTTGTGTACATGTTGGCATTATCTAACAATCTAAAGGAATTCGGCATTTGCCATCTTTGAGGATGACAAACTTGTGACATGCAGGAGATGTAAGCAGAAATGACCCTCATTTATAGTGATCGTGGCACTGTCTAACACAAGTGGAATATATCTTGGTTGAGAAGGAAACAGTGAAACATGTGACTTAGTTAACAGATAACGTGGAAATGCTATCACTAGTAAGCGGGAAAGGTGTGCACGATCAGGAAGATAATCTTTGCTATGAGCAACTAAACATATGGCAAAGAGTATCTCATGTCATCCAAGCTGGGCATAAGACACCTGATTCGTTCCTTAGAGAGAGGTGAACATAGCTTGCCAGAAATTTGAAGTGGCTATGATGTGGTATAGGTACGATTTAATAGTGTAATTTCACGTATATATCATCGATATTTTCAATTGTGAGACATGTGCTAACGTACTAGGTGATATTATTAGAGGAATTCTAGTTCGAATCGCGCTGTATACAAGTGTGCACTTATTTTTAATATTATTTGTCTAGTGGTAACTAATAGTTATTTTGCATTCTAGTGAGCCGTAACTGGTTGATTTCATATCAACTGGGTGATGGATGATTGAATTTCCTCTAGATATAAAGGTTAGCTGTGAATACTGAATAATCAGCCATGAACCAAAACAGGTGGTTGTCTCTGAGTGTGAGGAGGGATAGTTGTGAGGGACAGCGATTTGTAACAAATTACATCTGAAGCTTCATAATGTGACAACCATTGAAATGGAGGTGGTTTAACCTCTTCCCTCCCCACTGTGATGTGGGTGTACCTTTTTAGTCAAAGGCTAATGGAGACTACTAAAGGGGGAATTCCAGAGGAATCACCTGTGCTAACTCATCAAGCTACAGTTAGTAAAAATTAGTTAAGATCAAGACAGAAATGGAAAGGATGAAAGTAAATGTATTAGGGCTATGTTAAATGTGATAGACTGAAACAGGTAAAATATATTTTGACAACTACAAAATAACACATGACAGAGGAGTAGACACAATATTAGATGCAGAAAGAGCAAGAACAGTAAAAGGATTTTGGGCAATATCAGATCGAGTCCTGTTAGTTCAACTGTCTGGCAGACCGATTGGTATCACTTTGATACAAATATATTTCCCAACAGCAGATAGCACAGAAGAAGAACCTGACACATTGTTAAAGAAGTTTACTGATGTATTTTTGCATGATGCCCACACTTAGTCTATTAGCAGTTAATCTACGCGGTAATGTGTCTATCTGTTGCTCATCATGTATTTGCACAGTTTTTGACTTATATTGAATGCATAACATTTAATACATCACTACGAGTTTATGACTTAATCCGTTCTGCGCCTAATTTATGCAAACGGTTGTTTCTATGCCTTGCGTCAATTGTTTTCGTTCGAAGAAGGACGTTCATTTTATAGCTCCCGATATGGTTGAGGAATAAGTCTTTTTCTGTGGCATTTTGTTTAACTTTGGAGGCCGCCGCTTATTGTAAGAAGATTCCAGACTAAGGAAGAGATCCGCTGATTTTGTAGAGAAGTATTCTACATATGATTTTTAGCATCTTCATTGATCTAGTCCACATTACTTGAGTGATAACCTTCATAGGCACTTCTAGTACAGCGGCTAGACATGAATCGATGAGACGAGACTGTAGGAGAGCTTATCTTCAATAAGTATGTATCTAATTATGATGCCTATGCACTGAACTGTTTACACGTCAATAAACTATCATTTTATGTGGATCCATCCACTTCTGCATCCTGTATTCGTATGTGAACTGTCTGTATCACCTGCACACCCCACGACATTCACCACGCATTATCAGCACGATACATTGATGCCATTATATGTTCTAAGAAATTACTGCACACAGTGATATCCTCAAATCCCAATTGTAACAGAGGAAGCTTGGTGTTCCAGTAAAGGGGATTTCGACTTAAATAACTGTGTTTGAAAATTCTGTTTGGAGGACTCTGTATGAACTTATCACCGTGGGCCGTCATTTACATAATTTGAGGCCGAGAGCGCATGTCAGCTGGCTCCAAGTTCCAAACGTCAACTTTTCAAGATGTTTCCATTTTTCGTATGTAACCAAGTTTGCTACCAAATGTCGGCTTCTTTTGTCCGGCTCAACTGATGTTCGTGGCTGTTGTTTACTGCACTATCAAACGATACAAGGCTGTGTTACATGGCGTTTTCAAGGCAGCAAGGAATCCAGCGTGTTGCTAGCATCTGGAAGGATTTACAGCTGTTAAAGATAAGAGTCCTGGTAATGCGGTTTTTTTTTTTAGATGGGGGTTCTAATTGTTAGACCTTTCGTAATACATTCTCTTTATATCTTTATGTAACCATTCATGTTCTGTGGGTTTTCTTCTTTTTCGTGGGAGGTTGGGTGGTTGATTCGATGCTAGCGACAACATGTCATTTTTTTCAAATGACCGCACATCGAATGTGTCTAAAGGAGTTTAGTATTGTAGATTTCAATTGAGCAGAAGTTTGGACTCGCGTAAACTCGTTGAAGGATTCTGTCTGCTACTTGATCTGTTCAATAGTTTATGTTAGCTGTGACGTTTTGTTTATTGTTGTAATGCCTTGTATTCCATGTCCATTTTTCTTGGTTTTGTAACGGTTAGTTCGTGCTTGTAGTTCTAATCTACCTTTCGTTTAGTTTTTTTTACAAATCAGCTGTTTATACTTCTTTTGGGTCCTGTCCAGTGTCTCTATTTTTAGCAGTAGATTGACCTATTTACAGTTTCATGCTTTATTTCACGATAGGATTCTTAGTTCTTTACTGCTAACGTTTTTCTGTTCATCATTGGTCTTGTCGTGTGATATTATTTCAAATATTCATTTCTTTGTTTACTTACACTGTTTCTTGTCTTCATAACACAGTAATAATTTACTTTGCATTGTGATTATTGCAATAATAAATAAATATATATAGCAACATTCTTCTTCTTCTTTCTTCCGTCCTTAGCCACCGACCGTCAAAGCAGTCAGTGGCCATTACGCCTAGTGGCGTCTTAGGGCAACAGCAGATAGGTTTTCTTTGCCATTGTTTCCCATCACGCCTATTGGCGTCTTTAGGGCAACGGCAAATCAATCCATTTGCTGTTGTTTCCGTAATCGAAGTGACTGGCAAACGGGTGATCAGCCCGTTGGTTAGCAACATTCATTGCTTACAAAATAAGATTGTAAAGCAACTAGCCATTAATTATTGACTGAGTAAGTAACAGTTTTAGTTAATTTGGCTACACTTTATTATTTTGTCGAGCAGGGCAAAGCTTTTGGTTATAAAGGTGAGGTTTTGATGGAATTAGCCATGACAGTGTTGGCTAAGGCAAAACAAGAATTAGATGAAAAAAAAAGCTAAAGATGAGAAGAGAAGGGAATTAGAGGAGAAGAACATGATGGCGTTGGAAGAAAAGAGACTTGTTGCAGATAAGAAGAAAATGCAACGTGATAAGAGTTAGAGGAGAAGAGACTAATTGCAGAAGAGAAACAAAAATGCAATTTGATAGAGAGTTGGAGGAGAAGTGAGTCTTAACATTAGCACATGAAAAAGAAATGATGCGTCATCATTTAGAGGAATTACAATTGAGGTGTCAAAATGAAAATAACAGTAATTCAAATACTCTCAATTCCTAACATAACGGTAATGATAGATTTAAATTACCTATATTCAACCCAGGTTTTGATGACATTTCATGCTTCCTTTTGCGCTATGAAAGTGTATGTGAAGCACATAAGTTGGACAAGTCACTATGGTGCGTTAAGCTTATGAAATTTTTAACAGGAGAGTCTTTCACTGCTATAAACACAATGGATGAGACTATTAGAAACAACTATGATGCTGCTAGATCATTATTATCAACACGATATTAACTTGATGAAGAAGGATATCGGATGAAATTTAAGACTATGATTCCTGAAACTGGGAAGGATTTCTCAGAACTCATCTCTGCCATACGACTTACTTTCAACAGATGGATTCAGCTCTCAGGAATTAAGAAGACATATGAAAGTCTTATGGATCTACTATTAAGGGATAAAGTGTTATCATCAGTAAGCAAACCATTTTGGTCTTTTTTGCATGAACGCAAACCTATGAATCTAACTTCATTAGAAGAAATTGCAAAACAATATTGTGTGGCACATCCTGGTGCTTGAATTAGCAATGACCTCCTTAAGGATTCATTAACACTTGCCTCAGCTGCAAATTGAAACAATAATGGTAGACCCAGGTCTCATGGTTTGGATAGGAATTTTATGCCAAGAAGGTATAATAATAACAACTATAACATAAATGATAACTTCAATAGAGGGAGACAACAATTTCGTAATTAGTCACCTCAATTTAGAAATAATGGTAATAATTTCCAACAGAATTCCACTTGGAAAAGACAAAATATTGTTTTTCCTAATCAAATCAATTGGAATAATAATAATTTCAATAATCAATCTTACTAAAATAGGAATAATTCACAAAGCTTTGGAAATCAGGGTAATTCTTATGTCCGCTAGAGGCATATATCTCGTTCCCGTGCCACGGTAATGTCTGAACATAATGCAGGGGCGGTACTTACTGGTAATGCACCAATTATTAATCAGGAATTAGGTGCACAAGCTCAATCATCTGCATGTTGCGCATTTGATTTCGATATTGCTTCTCGTTGCCAGGAATGTCTAACTCTATTTCAGAAAGACAGTACTACAGTGCTGAAGTGTGGACATCCATTACCTGCAGTCAGCCTATCTGCTCACGATGGCACAGGTAGCTTGGTATTTCACAGGGAACTCATGGGTGGTACCCAAGTATCTGTACTCAGGGACTCAGGGTCGACAACTGTAGGAATCAGAGAGTCGCTAGTTTTCTCTTCGTGCTCTACAGGTTTTGTGAAATGCATTACTTTCGGCGACACAATTGAGTTTTATCCTACCGCTATTGTTGATATTCATACCACATTTTTTTCAGCAAGGGTTAGAGTATGTATGTTGAAAAATCCAGTTGCTGATTTGACGGTTAGTCGAATCCATGGGAGCAAGGATTGCTCACAGGAAGAGATTGAACAGTGGGAATGGCAACACAGGTTTACTGCTAACATGGGTATTGCTATGGCTTATTCACCTGCTAGTAATTTACATACATGTGGCACAGCGTACTCCAGTTTTGGTCTCTGTACCATTTTGGAAAATGATGAGGTTACTCATCATGATGATGATCCCAGTGATATCATATATGATATTTATGTACATAATGACATTAACTCTACATGTACAGCAGTTGTTACTCAAATTGACAATGGTGTGCCTGCATCTTATGATGTACAAATAAATAATTCCACATCTATCGCTACTAAAACTTTGCCTACAAATTTTTTCTTGTCATTGTGGCTTCTCGTCACTGGTTTAGTTCTATCATCTATCATGACATGCTACCATGTCATTGGACATTTCTTTGCTGCTAATTGCACTCGTTTTCTTCAAAGACTTTTTTGGTCATTTTTGTTATCAGTAAAAAAAAGGTAAAGGAACCCGTTACACGCCCATTGAGGCATATTGGGAATATGGTGTTAGGCCCATATTATCTTGACCGTCGGCACACGAGGGGTGATGTGGTCGGCATCACGCCGGCCACCTTAACCTTCCCAGAGTAGTTCTGGTACCCATTTGGGGCTGGGTCAACCCAGGAGCCGTTTGTGGCCTAAAAATGTTCCGCCTCATCTGGGGATCGAACCATAGACCACTGCGCTAGGAAGCCAGTTCACTAACCACTATGCTACCGCGGCTCCTTTTGTTGTCAGTACCATTTCTTTTGCTCGTGACACTAGTCATGTGGCAGTGATTGATCGTTTTATCACTAATATGTCTGTATCTTTGATGTCTTATCCTATGATGACTCAGCAATTCCAGTCATCATTTCTTCTTCCTCCTCTTCATATGCTCTTACCTGACCTATGTTTTGTGGGCTTATCTGGTACACTACATTTTTTATGTTCTTTACACTTTGGAATGATGTCTTTTTTCCCTTTGGTTTATGTGTTACACCATTGCTGAACATTAGTTGTTTTACTTATTATCCTCATGCTCAGCTAATACAGCATGAGTTATCCTCTATATCAGTCACTAGACATTCACGTCCCTATCATTGTCGTGATCTTTTATTCACTAATGTATTGCTTTAGCCCAGCACATCATTTCATGCTGATGATGCGAGTAGTGGGTTCAATTCCACATATGTAATTCTCTGTACTATTACTAGTGACCTACCCTTTTCTTTGTTACATAAGGGTTTACCAAACAAAGTGCACTGTTCTGAAAAATGCCAGGTCAATTTTAATCACATTATGCCCATATTTTCATCACCTCCTAGTTTGAGGTTGGCTGATATAAAACGAATGTATATACTCCTCACAGATTCTAGTAATCTTGGCTTAGGAGCTTGTTTGCTGCAAGACTTCAATACTGTTCTGCATCCTACATTGGACATCTCTCACAAACTGTCGGAGACGGAAAAGAAATATTCAGTGGTCGAGAAAGAGTTGCTTGCTGTCATTTGGGCAATCCAGAAACTGGAACGATATTTACTGGAAGTGCCCTTCATTATCCAGACAGATCAAAAATCTGTTGCAGCGTTGAAATGAGCAGATTATCGAAACCACAAGCTAGGTCGCTTTTCAATTTTGCTTCAACCGTTTAACTTTAGCATCAAATCTATACCTGGATCAGCTAATGTTGTCGCTGATTCCTTGTCAAGATGTCCACCATCTGTACCTGAAGTTTGACTGTCCTCTTGTTGCAGATCAGTTGAATGATTCGTCACAGCTTATGGAAAGTCATACAGGACTTTAGTCACGTTTGAAACTTACAATAGTGCATGCTCTTTACGCTGATGGACATAAGATTTTTTTCGCTCAGTGAATGGTTCGTCTACTAATTTGAAGAGATCTACCTGCATTCGCTGATCGAGCTTTGGTTGATCTGCCATATATCAGGAATGTACACCTTCCATGTACTCATATTGCTTGGCAGGAGTACATCGAGTTGAACTAGAACTGGTTTCACCTTGTAATTCAGTGTCTATATTGACATTATTTCAAGAAACAGTGATTGCTTATTAGTCATGACTTTACGGTGCACACATGTTGATGTGGAATGTATTGGATACAGATGTTCCTACAGTATGATATCTTATGGACCAATGCTATGTTGTTAATGATTTTAATACTTTATGCATCGAACTTTAATTAATTAGTTCATTACTTAAGTTTACTATTATCATTGAAATAGATTAATTATGCTCCTTGTCATATAATTACTTAATCTCAGTTTCAAATACTTTACATTACAGGTTAAAGTACATAACTCATGTTTTATTTTATTGCTCATGTACTTTTAATAGTTACTCCCCTATTTCTTTCCTGCAACTGTTCTTTCAAAAGTTCTATTCTTTGTTTATTTCTGTCTTTTCTCGCTCTTAACATATGCCTACAATGTATATTGACTTAATATATTCTAATGGTTACTTACTTACTTAGTCGTTCCCCTTTTACCGGGAGGTGTAGAGGTTTGGAAGAGAGAGCGCCAGACTATTCTATCAGCTGTCTTCTTCCTGGCCTGGTGCCATTCCAGTCCTTGGACCTTCAAAGATTGTGTAATGTTGTCCTCCCAGCGGACTCTCGGTCGTCCTGGGGGTCTGGATCCCTGGCTCTTTGTTTCCCATGCTTATCGTGGTAGCCGATCTTCTCCCATTCTGCAGACATGGCCAAACCATCTTAGTTGGGACTGTTCTAGTCGGCACTAATGGTTAACATTACATTATTTTACAATTCACTTCTTATATTTTACACCTAACGTTGCATGGTACTTAGATATACACACTACATTCATTGACTATTATTACATAGTTATTATTTGAATTAGTCCTTATGGTTAGCCAATATTTTGTTTAACAATTCTCATACATGCTTTACTTGATTGCTTATAACTTATTATGATACTATGCTCTATTCTTTACTGACGTTGAAAACGTTCTTTTACTGTATAACCTTAGTTCTCTTGATACATATGTACTTAGTTCTGACTTACGGACAACTACAAAATATATTAGGAAATCATATTTAGCCATTGGTTAGTTTTTTTTGGTGATTAACGTTAGTTACTAATTGAGACTTTTCATCTACTTTTTAATGATCAAAAAAATCAAATGAATTTGATTTTTTCCCCATTCGCCCGGGGTAATTGTTGAAGAAGTTTATTGATGTATTTTCGCATGATGACCACACTTAGTCTATTAGAAGTTAAACTTCACGGTAATGTGTCTATCTGTGGCTCATCATGTACTTGCACGGTTTTTGACTTAAATTGAATGCATAATATTTAATACGTCACTAGGAGTTTATGATGTAATCTGTTCTGCACCTAATTTATGCAAACGGTCGTTTCTATGCCTTTTGTCAATTGTATTCGTCAAAGAAGGACGTTTATTTTATAGCTCCCGATATGGTTGAGGAATAAGTCTTTTTCTGTGGCATTTTGTTTAACTTTGGAGGCCGCCCCTTATTGTAAGAAGATTCCGGACTATGGAAGAGATCTGTTGATTTTGTATTCTACAAATGATTTTTAGCATCTTCATTGATCTAATCCACATTACTTGAGTGATAACCTTCATAGGCACTTCTAGTACAGCGGCTAGGCATGAATCGATGAGACGAGACTGTAGGAGAGCTTATCTTCAATATGTATGTATCTAATTATGATGCCTATGCACTGAACTGTTTACACGTCAATAAACTGTCATTTTATGTGGACCCATCCACTTCTGCATTCGTATATGAACTGTCTGTATCACCTGCACACCCCACGACATTCACCACGCATTATCAGCACGATACATTGATGCCTTTATATGTTCTAAGAAATTACTGCACACAGCGATATCCTCAAATCCCAATTGTAACACACATTTTACAATGAACTTGATGTGGCAATGACTCGGTGTAAATCTCATGAGACAACAGTTATACTTGGAGACTTCAATGCAAAAGTTGGAAATGAAAAAGTTGATGATGTGACTCCTGGTTAGGGCCTGGGAAAAAGAAATTAGCGAGAGATGACAAACTGACAGTGGGCAAGAATGCATGATATGATGGTAAGAAACACCTGGTTTAAACAGCATCTTAGATGCCTCTGGATGTGAAAAAATCCAAAGAACAATGTTCATAATCAGATTGACCACATACTAATATACAGGAGATTTAGAAACAGTTTGAAATCTGTGAAAACTAGGCCAGGAGCAGACTGCAACCGTGACCAGGTACCAGGAATAATAAAACTTAGAATTAAATTAAAGAAAGTAAAGTGAGCCTCAAAACGCTTCAAGCTAAACTTCTTCTTCTTCTTCTTCTTTGATCCTTAGCTGTCGACCGTCAAAGTAGTCAGTGGCCATTACGCCTGGTGGCGTCTTGTAGGGCAACAACAAATTGATTCCACTTTGCTCAGTCGGTGTCCATCCTTCGTACAGTACCCAACTCTGGTTCATTCTTTGCATCCCAGCCTCCACAGTCCTCCGCCAAGTTGTTTTTGGTCGGCCTTTCTTTCGTTTTCCTTCAGGGGTCCATAGCATAGCTGTTCTTGTGATGACATCGGGGTCTCTTCTGAGGACATGGCCAACCCAGCTCCAGCATCTGCCAGCTATGATGGTGTGCAGGTCCTCTTGCTTGCTCCGAGTAAGCAGATCTTGGTTGGTGATGGTATTCGGCCAAAAGATTCGGAGAATATTTCTTAGGCATGTTGTGTGAAAAGAGGACAATTTCGACATTTCCTCCTCTGTAACTCTCCAGCTCTCCACGCCATAGAGAAGCACAGAAAGCACACAGCTCTGATATAATCCTAATTTTGTGCTTGTGCTGTACTGAGAGGACTTCCAGATGTTGTTTAGACTAAAAAAGGCTGTTCTTGCTTTGTTCATTCTGTTGTTGATGTCTTTGCTTGCTCCGTTGTCTGGTGTTACTATGCATCATAGGTATGTGAAGGCATCTGTCTGTTCCAGTTGCTGATTCCTTACTGATATGGGCTCAGGGTTGTTTGCATTGAGCGTCATGACCTCTGTCTTCTTTAGGTTGATGTTCAAGCCCACCTGCTGGCTATACTTATTAAGTCTATCCGTTTTTTCCTGGATGTGTTGATGTGAATGTGCTAGCAGTGCAATGTCATCTGCATATTCCAGATCTTCCAATGTAGAAAATGTAGTCCATCTTATTCCTCTTGGATTGCCCTCTGTTGTCTGGCGCATCACCCGGTCTATGACAGTTAAAAATAGAGTGGTTGATAAGGGGCATCCCTGTCGTACTCCTGTCTTCACTTCAAAGGTTAGGTTGCTATGCCCAATGCTACACGTAAAGTTGGCATAAAGGCTTTTTATGATTGACACTATGCAGCTTGGAACTCCATAAGCCCTCAGTATTTTCCATAAACTGTCCCTATGTATACTGTCAAAAGCCTTTTTAAAATCAACGAAATTAATGTACAACTGTCTTTGCCATTCTGAGCACTGCTCTATAATGTTCCTGAGGGTAAATATATGATCTACACATCTTCTGTTTTTTCTAAATCCCGCTTGTTCTTTCCTCAGTTTGTGGTCTACTGCTTTTGAGATTCTCTGTATAATCATCATGCGTAGTATTTTGCTGGGATCTGAGAGAAGAGTTATTTCTCTCCAATTATTGCAGTCTGCAAGATCTCCCTTCTTTGGCAATTTGACAATTATTCCTTTGTTCCACTCTGTTGGTGTTGTCCCTGTTTTCCAGACTTGTGCAAACAGTGGTTCTAACAGTTCTGCTGCTAGCTGTGGGTCTGTCTTAAACAGCTCTGCATTTAAGTTGTCATGAACAGGAGCTTTTTCCATTCTTTAACCCTTTGATTGCTGTGATTTCTTCTTTTTGTGGGATGTCTGTATTAACATCTAGATCATTTTCAGCCTCAGGAACATTCAATTGTGTCTCTGGTGGTTCCTTATTCAGAGTTTCTCTAAAGTGCTCTGCCCATCTTGTTTCCTGTCCCTCTACTGTCGTGATGAGATTTCCGTGCTTATCTCTTACCAATGTAATATTGTTTGCACTTCGTTTTCCACTGATGATTTTAGTTATTTTGTATACTGTACTTTGTTCATTTCTCAATGCTGCCTCTTCTGCCTGTCTTGCAAGGTCATCCAGAAATGTCCTTTTGTTAGCACGAGTTTGACGTTTAACTTCCTTGTCCAGCTGACTGTACTGTTCACTATATATTGCCTTTAACCTGGGAGACTTAGCTTCTGTTTTCTTTCTTTTCATTTCCTTTCTCTTTGCTATGGTGTTTAACGTACCTGGTGTTATCCAGTCTTGGCTTTTTTTTTTTTTCTGGAATCCCAAGCATGACTTGCTGCTTTCCTTGTATATTGTTGAGATGGTGTTGAATCTCTGGTCGACATCATCGGTCTCTGTTCTTTCCTGGCTTTTGATAATCTCATATCTTCTCTTTATGTCGACCACAAAAGCTTTTCTGGTGAGGGGATCCTTCAGTTTCGTGATGTTGTATCTTTTCTGTTTGACTGCAACTGGTCCAGCAGCTGAGTTTCACTTTCAGTCTTGCTACTACTAGGTGATGATCACTTCCCACATCTGCACCTCTTCTTACTTTCACGTCTTGTAGTGCATGTCTCCATCTGCCATTGATCATTATGTGATCTATCTGGTTTCTGTATCGTCCGTTTGGTGATTCCCATGTTAACTTGTGCACTTCTTTGTGTGGAAAAAGTGTTCCTCCAATGACCAGTTTGTTAATACTGCAGAAGCTTATTAATTTGTCCCCATTCTCATTTGCTGTTCCACTGCCGCATTTCCCCATTACTCTTTCGTTATAATTATTGTTTGCTCCCACTTTCACATTTAGCTCTCCCATTACTATGATGAGATCGTACCTGGGTGTAGTTTCCATTTCGTTTTGTACCTGTTGATAGAACTCATCCTTGATCTCTTTATCGTTGTCGCTTGTTGGTGCATAGCATTGTATAATTGTGGTGTTGGTGAACCTCTCTCTCAGTCTTGCTCTTATCAGTCAGTTGTTGATGGGTCTCCATTCCAGTAAAGACCTTTCCATTCCTTTCTTCATGATAATGGCTACACCTTCGTTGTGCTGACCATCCTCTCTGCCAGAATAAAGTAATGTTTCCCCTGTAGCTGTTTCTATTCTCCCCTTACCTGTCCATCTGCTCTCGCTTATTCCCAGGATATGTATCTTGTAGTTCCTCATCTCTGCTGTGGTCTGTCTCAGCTTTCCTGCCTCATTCATTGTTCTGACATTCCAAAAACCAATTCTGGTTTCGTGTTTTGCTGTCGGGGCATCCATTTTCATGCCAGTGGCTTCCTTTCGGCTTTCACCACTGTCAGTCATACGAGCCTGAGACTCCGGATGTCCGTCCTGCAGCAAAGTTTTTCCATTTATTGTTGTTTCCGTAACACGTGCGATTTTTTACACAGACAGGGGTTTCGGCCCTGTGCTAAAACCCCCAACCTGGAGGACCAGAGTACCAGCTTTTGTCTGACCCCTACACATGCAGACCAGTCCAGCTTGGTTGAACCTACCAGGAGAAAATCTCCCACTGGCATAGCTATGGGGATTGTCAGGGTACACAAGCTGCCATACCGCTACAAGGTATAGGTACCATTGATGGCAGAAGTTAAACTTAGCCTTAATTAAATCATATGAGGAAATATTTGAAATATACAACATTACAATACAGAATAGGTACAATGCAATAGAAGAAATACAGAGTATAGATGAACAGAAGGAAATGCTAAAGGAATCAAAACATCAAAAGATTTTGTACCAGAAGTAAATAAGACTGCAAAGAAGATGTGGATAACAAATGAAATGTTAAAACTGATAAATGCAAGAAGGAAGAAGAAGCAAGACAACAAAGAATATGAAAGACTAAATAAGGAAATAGTAAACACAAGTCAAACAGCAAAAGAAGTCCTTGTAGCTGTACTCCAGCAGTTCTATTCTCAATGTAGTGGCCAATCAATTTGTACATTCCCCACACATCACTTCTGTCCAATTTGACTTTCAATCCCTCTTTCCAAACTTTATCCAAAAAATTTTCCTAAATCTACCCAAACCACTAGCATGTTTTTTTTCCTCTTGGAAGACATCTTCGAATTCTTGAGCTATATATGTGATCTAATTTTCAATGGATCTGTGTTGTCTGAATCCTGCTTGTTGAGGGTTGATAGGTGTTTGTTTTCCAAGTGCCACATCAGTCTCGTATTATCATGCGCTTTATCAGTTTTCCTATATAGCATAGTAGGCTGACTGGTCTGTAACCATTTGATTCTTTCAGATCCTTGTCTTTCTTTTGGTATATGTATTAGCTTTGAAAAGACAAAATAATACAGACCCTGGATGACCTCAGAATAGTGCTTCACAAATTATGTCAACAATTCAAAAGTGTTGTGATCCAATGTATCCCACTTCACTGTTTTATCAGAATCAGATACAGAAACAAATGGAATGTAGAACATCCAGGTCACACACAAAATGATACATACTACCTGCTCAACAGAAGAAAACTAGTGGTAATCTTCAGACTCTGCACTGGCCACAACTGATTGAGATATCATCTATTTAACAAGCTAAATTTAGGAACTAGCGATCAGTGTAACTGAGGCACTGACAAAATTAGTGCTGAACAACTGCTTCAAAGTTGACCATTTCATTACCTTCATCTTTACATAAGCCAGGTTGTTCTACTTTCTTAATTCTTGGTGTTTTCGTATCTATGATGTCACCTATCTGATCATGAGTATCACAGTCTTCAGTGTAGTTATGACCATCATGGTTCTGGCAGGAAAAGAATAAAATGAGAATTATTTAGTGATATGGGTAAATAAAAATGTGGTGAAAGTTTTGATCTGTTTATGAAATAATTCAGTGACATACTAGTAGCTGTCATGTTAGAAGCAGTCATACTCCCAGAGATGTGGTGGGTTCATAATCATAAATCTGAAGTCACATAATGAATGCTTCATTTGTAGAAGTGATATCATTGCAGTATTAAATATTACTTCTATATATGACACCTTAATTCACATTCTTAGCAGCCTCACACGCAAAGAATTATGGCATTATACACAGGTTAAACAATAAAATCAGAAATAGGCATATTTATTTGGGATTTTGGGAACACTTTAAAAATTATGATTTCACTGAAATGGGCACACAATAACATTATGTCTATCTTCCCTTCTAATTTTTTTTGCATGTCTCTGCCTAACAACAGAAACAAAATGATGACTGAGACATGTAATAATTAAAAATTGTAAAAATATAGAAAACAATAAAAAAAAGACCATATTTATCAATGTGCTTTGGTGGTTTAGTACTGATAATGTGCTTTTTTCTTGGTAGACTTTTAAAAAATTCTTTATTCTTTTAATTTATTAATGGAAGTGAAAGTGTACTGGTAAGTGTGAATATTTCTGTACTTCAATTAATGCAAATGCATTCATTGCATGTGTTAGCTTAGTGCAAATTTTATGTTTATTAAAGTCACAGGGTTCATGTGCATACCATTGTACACTATGTTGGGTAAGATGTATGTACTGATCACTGCATGTGACAAAACCATTATAGCAATGTCATGTTCTTGTGGCCATTGCTATTCAATGGCTGCCACAAAGTAACATGTTGTTGATGATCTTCTATAGTGGTTAGCTCAATCTCTGCCCTTGTGTAGTGTTAGCTTGTTACATGACAAAATACACTATTTATCTCTTTAATGGATAGTGAAATGTATGTACTGAATGATTCTCTGTACTGGTAATATCAGTCTTTAATGCCGCAAAACGCCATGTCATGTGTGATTCTCTGAGGGATGTCTTTGTGATTAGTTAGCTTCTATGTGGGAGGCATATTGCTCCTCTTGTATTCATGAGGTTCGTCATTTTGTCGCCTTTTTGCTCGCCTGTGTGATTCAAAATGGAGAGGTACTTTGACTAGGATTAAGTCACCGGTATCTTTATACCTGAACTAGTTATATATCTATGGGTCGCTCTAGACCAACAAGACTATTGTCTGTGTTCCAGGATTCGTTATATCAGAGATCACGTCCAAGTCAGATGGTTAGACTTAGGAAGGTTATAAAGGTTGAGCTGACCTGTAATCCATGTATGCTACTCACGTGCAGACAGTAAACGGACGTATTGCATACATCTGATCTGCTAGCATCAGGAAGGAATAATTATTATTGTCTATGAACATTAAGGATCTGCAGCTGACCACGGTTGCAGAAGTTATATGTATTATTTATCAAGCTTCGCTATGATATTTGTTTTCCATACAACTATTGAGTATTGACTTCGACATGACTGTCAGTTAACATGAGTTTGAATGCTGCATTCGTTGTACTATGCCCATGATAACATAAGTATCATGACTGTTTTGTGGCGTGCAATAAATGGTATAAACCTAAAGCGAAGTTACCATTTTTATGACTCTACACGTCATGTTGCCTGTGGTGTACCCTGAACTGTTCTACTGCAACACACACACAGCAACAATCTAAACCAGATAAGACACCCACATCTTGCATTGTAATACCTGGTGTCGATAGAGGTGGTAATTTGACGGCATCCTAATTCCACCCTTATCAGTACTCTAACAACTTCATATGTAACATGACAGCAACAGTACGATACTATAACATGTAGGATGATAAATGTGGCATAACACTGCTCTGGTTTTCATAGTTCAAAACCCCATGTATTTATGGTCTTGTAGAAGAGAGACATATAAAAAAGTTCTCCTAATTTGCAAACTTCCCAAGCTTCCAATCACTTGCTTCAACAAAGTTATTCAATCTATCTGTTATTACAATTCAGAGAACTTGATTACTGGTCACAGATGCTTTTATCATTTTAACTCTCCTTCATAGCTCTAGTTGTATCATTTTGTTTCCATGCTGTAAGAAAATGATGTTCTCATATAAAATGTTAATCTTGCCTTGCTTGGTTAATGGTTCATTAGCCTAACCACAAGGGTGTCCAAGTTTCCCAACATGTGTCTATGTCTTGTTTATTCTTCTGCATGTTTTTATCACTTGCAAATTTTCTCTCCCATTATGACCTGTCACACTCACTCAAAATGATTCTTGATTCCCTTAATTACTGAGGTCTACCTACCTTGATATACTGAAAATGTGATTCCAGGGTAAAAGAGAAATGGTGGCTGTTGCAATTGACAGAGGATGCTTACAACAGTGGGGAATTTGCAACCCTAATAGACTCTATAATGGCATGTGGTGTAAACCATTGGCTAACAAGGTGGATAGCAGCTGCCTTAATGGAGAGATCAGTTGCATTTCGCTTGGGGACATGGATATCAGAACCAATGCACATTTGTCTGAGACTACCTCAGGGTTCTCCACTATCACCAGTAGCTGTTTAACATCTACACAGCAAAAGTAGCAACTTTTCAACCAACAGGACTGGGACGAACATAAACTTTTGCAGATGACATTCTTATGTACAGATCTGGCTCAGACAGACTGGAAATGGTCCAAGACATAGAAGAGACACTACAGGCAGTTTCTAAATGGAGTGAACAAAGTGGATCAAAGGTCAACCCCCAACAAGGTCTGTATGAAGTGGTGTTCTTTGAACAACAACACAGAGAATTAAGCTTCCAGATGTACTTTTTAATGGGCAGAACATTGAAAGGCAATTGTTGATTAGATCCAGACATGCGGCAAAAGCCTATATGCGGGTAACCACCAACAAAAGGCGCCCCCAACATGAGAACATAGCTGACAACAAAGGAGCAATACTAAAGAGTGGGATGTCATGGATGGCACAGGCAGAGGCTACAACTGGCCAGGTAACCAAAGTTGACAATATATCCAAAAGGGAAGAGTAAAGTAAGTCAGGGGAGAACTGGGTAAAATAATAGCAGGTCATCATTAGTCTTGGCAGAGAGTGCAGAGCTTGGCGCAAAGAAACAGCAGAGCTGGAAATTAATCAGCTGATAAGTGATCATGATGGGGATCATGACACCATTGTGTAACATTGATGGGTCTGCAGTGTGTGGTGAAGAATCAGGATTAGGCTTCTCTGTGAGAATAAATGGTAGGGTCATTGTTGAACAGAGTGGAGCCTACATGACAACAATCTCCAGCATGAGAATGGAGGTAGAGGCAGTTACTGAAGCACTGAGGGGGCTGTCTGAAACTCCATCAACCAGTGCAGTTATATTGTCATGCTTCAGAAGTTCAAAACGGATGGCTGTGGCAGGAATGGAAAACATCAATAGAATCCCCAAGTCTTTGAGAACTGGTGTGCATCTACTGTCCTGGCCATGCAGGGGTACGTGGCAGGGAGAGAGTTGATAGACTGGCCCTGAAAGCACCCATACTGGGGACATTGGACATGGATAAGAGAGATACTGAGAGCAATTAATGATCTCCGCCTAGATAGTGACACTGCAATGGATGAATCAACAAGGACAAGACTGTTGGACTGCGGCATCAAACATGGGACTAGCAGAGATGGATGTGAGAGAGGATGCATATGTCGTGTGTACAACCATCATGCTACAGATTCAATTATCATTCATACTCTTTGATGTTTGCTGAGGAAGACTGAGCATTTATGGGTCTATCCTGAGTACAGTGAGGTTGACTCTGATCAACAGTAACTATAATCAAACCTTCGACAATTTTCTAGTCTCAGTTAAGGGGAGCTAATTCTGAAAAGGACATAACTCATTCATTGCTTCTCATTAAATATAAAGGACATATAACTCCTGCTCATCATTGACACTTACGTTCAAACAACAGGTACCTCACTTAGACCATAATTTGCCACAATGTTTGTAGTGACAATACAGTAACTGTAGAGTTTTGTAGTTGAAATTTTAAAATAAAAATTTTTATCTATTATTTTTAATTCAGTCATCCATGTGGAGCCTGCTGGAAATTGAATATTTTTTTTACATCTGATAATGATAATATATTCTTTGCTGGTATGAGACAGAATGTCAAATAAATATAAATGGTACCTATCTGAAACAAGCACGAGTGGGCTTCAAACGAAAACCTTAAATTTAAGACAGAAATTTGAAATACCATGCCATTGTCATGTAAGTTGGCAGTATTGTTGCTAAGGATGTCAACAGTGCATGCAGGTGTTATCATGGTGCAGATGAACCACCTGATGTCACAGTAGGAGTTTAAAAATAGCTGCCCACTAGTGACATGCACCAAAGAGGAGCAACATTCTGTTATCCATTTTTTGAGCAGCGAAGGAGTGAAACCTATAGAAATTCATCGGCAAATGAATGTCCAATATGGTGATGAATGCCTGTCACTCCAGCAGGTGTATGAGTGGAGTAAGAAATTCTGAAACGGCATGTGTTCTGTGACAGACTGTTCTCGACCGGGTCAGGCACACCGAGTAGTGAGCCCAGAGTCAATTGCAGTAGTTGAACGCACCATGATGGAAAATCGCCAAGTGACTGTGAATGAAATAGCCACACTTCTGGACATCAGTCAATGTTCAGCACACCACATCATCCATGATGTGATCCAGTTCCAAAAAGTCTCTGCAATGTGGGTGCCAATGCAATTTACTCCAGAATTGAAGCAACGACGTGTTGATGCCTGTAAAGAACTTTTATGGCACTTTGAAGCAGATGGTGATGGTTTCCTAGCGAGAAATGTTACTGGAGATGAAACTTGGGTTTACTACCACCAGCCAGAACCCAAGAGAGTGAGCAAGGAATAGCGCCATACCGCCTCACCGAAAAAGTTCCACATGCAGCCATCTGCAGACAATGTTATGCTGACTCTCTTTTGGGATAAACAAGGTGATATTTTAGAGCACTACATGTCGGAAGCCAGAATATTCCTCACCATGCGTCAGGATGGATGGGTTTGAAAAAAAATCGAAAAAAGGTGATTCGTCTTACGAGGACAAAGGACAAAGAAAATAGTCTACGTTACGGCCACAAGGCCTTCGTCAGGAAAGGAAAGAAAGTGAAGGCTAGATAGGACACATAAAAACTAAATAAAATAAAAACTGGGTACTTCCCTGAAGGCAAGAACCGAAATTCTATCAAAATCACTGTCCTGTTGATAAGCGCGTGGCTGAACAGACAGCGACTTCCGCCGCCGGATGTACACAATGCATACTAAGAAACTAAAAAACGAAACCGGAAAATAAACTACCCAACGTGATAAAAGTGGGGACTGGAAATAATAAGGGACAGAATGAGTGGGAGATAAATAAATATGAAATAAAAAAATGTATATGGCATACAAATAGAAGAATAGGATAAGAGTGGAAAGAGTAAAATAGAGCAAGAGAGGAGAGGGTGACCTCAGACAAAGGTGTGAAAAGTGTTGAGACCGGCTGGTTTTAGACACCCCATGCGGTGGATAAGACGGTTCTCAAGCTGTTCTCGGCTGGCAGTGTCAGAGGAGCAGGATCGGATCGCTGTGACCTGGATGTCGATGGGACCATGGTGGTCAGGACCATTGAAGTGTATAGCAACTGGTGTTGACTTTTGCTGAGCGATGTCATTTAAGTGCTGGCTGAATCTGTCCCCAAGTCGTTTGCCTGTTTGGCCAATATAGGTTTTGCAGCAACGTTTACATATGATCGTATAAATGACATTGCGCGATTCACACGTGAAGCTACTAGTGATGGTGTACGTAGCCTTAGGAAAGGACACCTTCTGGGTTGAGATGACATACTTGCACGTGTTGCATCGTGTCCGACCACAGGGTAGTGTGCGTCACCATACTGGACCTTCATTTTCCGATGAATTTCTATAGGTTTCACTCCTTCGCTGCTCAATAAAACGGGTAACAGAACGTTGCTCCTCTCTGGTGCTTGTCACTAGTGGGGTGGCCATTAAACTCCTACTGTGATGTCATGTGGTTCGTCTGCACCATGGTGCCACCTGCAGGACACTCTATATGTCCTTAGCAACAATAATGCCAACTTACATGACAATGACACGGTGTTTCAAATTTGTATAGCAAACAAATTTAAGGTTTTCATTTGAAGCACCCTCGTAGAAACATGCAAACACTAGGGCACTATATTAAAATCATGTATAAGCTAATTCATAGAACAAGGCCAGCAAAGCATCATTCTAGAAAATGAGAAGCAAACTGTACAATACATCATTTTCAGGGACAGTAAAAATGTATGGTTCTCAAGTGCTACAATGAACAAGTACTACAATAATTAAAAAAATAAATTACTCATGAAGTGAGTTCCATTTTTATTTTTTCACCACTGAATGCAGCTGTCAAAATGTCTTGAAGTCTGAGAAGAAAGAGTAATGGGCCATAGCAGGATATCGTGCACTTGCATTAGGACAGTAAACCTAATGTACACATCAGATTGAGATAAAAGGTGCATGTGGAGCAGACATCTTGTAAATATTATCCACTTTAATTAAGCTCCATTAAATGTATACATAAAACATTAAAATACATTTCACCCTGACACCAGAGATGCCATTTTCAATATTCCTTTCTTCCTGGTGTTGAAAAAATAAATCAGAAGAGGACAACAGAATATAGAGTAACATTCTAAGAAGGAGCCACGCTAGCGTAGTGGTTACAACACCGCTCTGGCGACCGGGTGATTCAGGATCAAACCCGGGCGACGGCATTTGAGGATTTTTCGTCGACCGGGTATTGGACTGGATTAACTCGAGACCTGGCGAGAACATTTGAAGGAGTGTCGTCGACCAGGGATTGGCGGCTCCTGAGCCGACCCAGCTCTAATGGGTACCTCTGAAATCGGCGAGTATCTGCCTGAATGGCGAGGGACACCTGTCTCTGCACAAGAAAAGGGATACTCACGTAAAATCAATGTCAGGTTAGACATTAACAATAACCTGAGATTTCGCCTCGAGTATTAGCGAGAGTACGAAAAAAAAAAAAAAATTCTAAGAAAATATATTGTATCTATTCCACAAGTTTTAGCAACCTGATCCTAAAAAACAGGTAAGGATCAACAGTAGGAAGATTTTCTATGTCAGTAGTAACAAGGGTAAAAAAACAAAACAAACAAACTCACTTTACATTCCCACTCCAGTTTAAATTTTTCATCCATAAAAGGGAACTGTGTTTGAATATTTCTTGGAGGCTGGAAAGATACAAATGATGGTTTATATAAATATACAACAAGTTTAAAATCCTAAAAACAACAAAAAACTCTAGTATGGTAGAAGATGATAAAGGTTTAACTGGGGATAACTGCAAATATTATACAGTTCAGTCTGGATAAGTAGAAGTTACTAGGACCATATTGTTGTTGTTACCACTGTATCAGCTAACATTGCAGATATTTGCACCTACAGAATCCTAGATGACATTGGAAGAGATAAATCATTAAGCAATTATTTTAACCATTAAGAAACTTGAATTTTGGTTTTAAATTGTCATTTTTGCATCTTTTCAGATTTTTGAAAACAATTTAGTGAAACATAAAATGTAGTGTTTTTTTTTTTTTTCTTTCTCTAACCAGCGGCACTCGAGCTTTCCAGCTCTTTTGGCCCAATGACATGTCATTGCGAGGCTGGGGGGTTAGTGGACTTTCCTTCCAACCCGGTCAGGAGTCTCGCTCCTTCCCATCCACACGGGATTTATGTGCAGGAGCTGTTCAGATTATTCAGTCAAATTTCCGGTCGTAAACATTTCTTCAAACGCCGACGCCCGGGTTTGAACCATGAACACCTGGTCGCCAGTACAACGTTGTAGCCATTACACCAGCGCGGCTCCCAAAATGTAGTGTTAAGTTAATTGCTAGTAAGGGTAAAGGCCAATATTATGAAGAAATAGTATGTCAGTTGTAACAAGGAAAAAAAAAAAACAACACTCACTTTACAATCCTGCTCTGGTTTAATTATTTCATCCATAGTTGGGACCTGTGTCTGACTAATTCTTGGAGGCTGAAAAAATAAATTATGTTTCATAGAAATATTTGTAAAAAATTGCAAATCCTAAAAATAAAAAATAAAAACTGTAGTGGGTTAAAACAGTGCTCCACAACCGGTGTGCCATGGCACCAGTTGAATGTACCATAAAATGATTTGCAAAATTATATGTTATAGTAAAATAGTAGGAAAGAATTTCACATATTAAATTTTACAAATATTAATTTGAGTTATCATTGCCCACCAATCTATGGAAGGGAGGATCAACACTTTCAAAAGCAGGGCTGACTACAAATATCAAGCCAATTCTAAAGAAAAAGAAGCCAGCTGAAGGACCTGGTGTCTACTGACCGGTTTCACTTACATCAGCTATTGGAAAACTTGCTGAGAACACTGGGAATCACAGGCTTTACTGATGGCTGCAAAGCAACAAAGTCAATGATGAAAATCAGGATGGCTTAAGAAAAGGCAGCAGAACAGAGAGATATGTTCATTCTGTGGACACACAAATATCGTAGATGAATTCCAAGAGAGTAAA
This sequence comes from Oreohelix idahoensis, assembly GCA_024509875.1. Lineage (NCBI taxonomy): Eukaryota > Metazoa > Mollusca > Gastropoda > Stylommatophora > Oreohelicidae > Oreohelix > Oreohelix idahoensis. The sequence goes on along the minus strand of JAMPIV010003439.1, from coordinate 226,907 downwards.
CACACTACAGCTGTATCATTCTAGAAAATGAGAAGCAAACTGTACAATACATTATTTTCAGTGACAGTAAAAATGTATGGTTCTTAAGTGCTACAATGAACAAGTACTACAATAATTTTTTTAAAATTAGTGCGGATACAGGGGCTGTTCACAAAAAATGACAAACATGGCCATACATGGAAACAATGTACCTCTGGATTTAAGCCTTCCAAAGTAATAGAACTATATAAACAACAGTAGAAGGCACTAAATCATTCACACAACAACAAAACAAAGTTGGAGGGGGATTACCACAAGGGTCAGCATTAAGTTGCTCACTCTTTTTTCATAACTGACCTCTCCACCAACTTCAAGATATCAAAAGCACTGTATGCAGATGACCTTCTTATTTGGACAGCTGTGGTGGGTTTTGATGTTATAAATGTTAGTGTTGTATTTATTTGTGTACTGAGTGATGTCGAGCTGTGTAAGCCCCTGAGTCTGACAATTAATTGGGTGTATTCTCAGGGAACCTATCTGCTACCACCCTATGATCTCACTCAGCCCTATATTTTGAACTTATTATTTATTGTGGCTACGTCTAAGTGTCTAGGGTAATGGAAGTGTGGTGTGATAGTAACACAATACACATACACACACACAACTATTAATTAGTATAATTAACTCAACTAACATAGTGTTTGAAATTTGGAAATTAAAACCTTTTTTACAATTTATTTGTCCTGAACCTAATTTCTCTTTGGTCAAATTCAAATGAAATCAATGTATATGTATATATATATATATATATATATATATATATATATATATATATATATATATATATATATATATATATATATATATATATATATATATATATATATATATATATATATATATATATATATATATATATATAACTTCAATTAATCAAAAGGAACATTCTGTCCATGAACATAATTCGAAATCTAAGAAAGTGTGAATATATTCTTAACTAATTTCAACTGGTACTAGATGGAGGGTTGGGGGCTTTTCATCATGCCCTCTTTTTTTACAAATTTTCTTTTCAATTTTGTATTCTTTATTCAGTGGAAATGACTTTTATTAATATAATTTATATAACAATAGTTGGATGGGCTGTCTCGTGCCAGGTCGATAATACTTATCTGGCACGTGTAGATAGATATGTCTGTAGTCTTTCAAACAAAAGGCCACTGTCTTTCACTTCCTGGGGTGGTTATGGTAGTGAGCATGTACCAATAACACAGCTTCCAATGGTAGGGAGCGTGTACCAATAAAACAACATCCACTCACACACAGATTCTTCCCTCCAGGAGTCTGGCACTGGGTTAATGACAGTATAAAACCCTGAAACAAGAAGGTTATGGTTCCTTCTTTACATCTTATTTATTTTAACATTTCCACAAACAATACATTCAAATAAAAGAAAAAGGTCAGATCTCTCTGACCAACCCATCTCATCTCATCTAGTTTGATATAACAATTTGTACCAGTATTCTTATTCCTCTCTCCTAATGGCTACAACGCCTCTGCCATTTCACCAATGATCTTCTTCTATAAAATATGGTGGATTACCCTTCCCCTGGTATCATATGCATCTTTAAGTATTATGACCCTTTTAAGTCCCCTTGAGTTTGAACAACCCCAAAGGCCCTGCATAAGTCTGCTAGGGACCTATGTACTTACAGTCGTAAAATATTACCAATTTAGCAGTGTCGTACACCCCACATTTTAATAAAATCATTAATAAATTCTTTCTTACCACAATTTCAATGAATAAAATCACAAGCAAACGATGACTGGCAATATATAATTATGGCACAAATTTCAGTTTTGACGCCGTCCAGACTGCTATCTTTTATATTTTCAACAAAGCAACAGTTCTGATCTCATCGATGCTTAGTAAGGGAATGATTTTATACAAATGCCGTCAAGCCTTCAAAGTTTTCCCTAATGTCAAATGAGCTGGCCAATGGGATCGGGCGACTACCAATTTTGAATTGAATTTAAAAAAGAAAAACAAAACTCCAAACAACTAGGTGTTTCGCTGTGGGTCGGTCCGTCCAATCTTGGCATTACAAGCTAAAAACAGGTTTCGTTTTTGGGCTAACAAATATTCAATTCTACCTCTCACTTACTCCTAGACTTCCCCACTTGGATTTGACTTACCCTCTTCTGCCTCTTTTTGAAAACGCGTCCCCAAAAATGTTACAATTAAAATGAGCAAAAACGACAGTTCGTCTGTGTCACTGTCCGAACATATATTTTATTTTGATGATATCTTCGTTAATAATGGGGCGATTTTATATATTGAAACATATTATTGACCAGAAGATTGTTATCTATCAATCTATATACTTTTTATGTCAGTCTTTATTGTCGTTTGCATTTTCATAACCCCCCCCCCCCCCTATCGTTTTTTTTTCAAACTGAAACAACTTGTCTGCGTTTCGTCAGAAAATACGCTACTTGTCAGGAAATGAGAGTTTGCGTGTGTGTTTTTCACTAGCGTATTCCTATCTAAGTGTTTATACATTTCAACTGCGTGACTAGGAACTAGGCATACGTTGTGGCTTTGCGCCATTTTATTCAAATCTGCTACAAGCAATACTACTTGTTCGTTACAATTTGTGTTTCAAACCACCGCGCGTCGATGGTAGCATTCCCTCTGTCTATCCTTCACCCCTCCATTTTTCCTCCTCTCTCACTCCGTCCTGGACCGAATACGCCTGACCTTGCCAAAATGTTATAATTAATCTCAAGGACGAATTGGGAAAAGCAAAACACACGTTTGCAGGCGCGGGCGACAAAGCTGTTCGCAACTCCACTATTTTTTCTCTACATTATTTTGACTTTATAACAATATTATTTTATCTATTTGATATAGAGGTATAGAGGATCTTACTACAACAGCAGGAAAAAAAAACCACAAACTGGCACCAGCTAAAATAATGGAACCTTAGCAACAATAGTTATGTACTGCTAGCTCTGCAAACTAAAAATAAACATGCACACAAAAAAACAAAAAACAATGCATCTGCTTTATTCACATTGAGTATCAAGATAGCAAGAAGGTATATCAACTAAAACTCGACTGACTGTTACTTTGGAGAAGAAAATTCAGCTAACTTAGGAGTGGAGCTTGCAAGACTACTCCCTTGTTAGTCCCCAAAACCACCAAGGACCAAAGAAGAAGAACAATAAAAAAACCAGTCATAGATAGCACAACAAGAGATTCCCACAAAAGTGGATAACACAACAAGAGACAATCACAAAGTCACTGAAGAGACCTACAATCAGTCATGGATAGCACAAGAGACACCCATAAAAGTGGATAGCACAACAAGAGACACCCACAAAAGTGGATAGCACAACAAGAGACAATCACAAAATTACTGAAGAAAGCTCCAATCAGTCATAGATAGCACAACAAGAGTCACCCATAAAAGCGAATACCACAACAAGAGATATCCACAAAATGACCAAAGAGAGCTACTTTAGAGACTTTTTAAAGCTTTTTTAATACCGCAATATGTATATATACAGATGACTTTACCATCAAGACTACAGTAAATGCATTTCTTGAAGCTTACGTGAAGTGCACAAATTGCATAACACAAGAAATATGTGAACCATGTGTAGAATTCAGTACCAATCACCAAGTTGAAACTTAAGCAATAAACAGAACTCTCCAGCAATACTCAGTTAATTTAAATAAAAAATCTTTAAGATCTCAAATATCATAATCTTCACTGATTCAAAATCAACACAAAACAAAGATGCCTCCAAACTGAAAATAGAGAACTAATACAGCTAGATGAATTAATTAAAGAGCCAGGTTAGAGCAGTGGCTTCCCAGCTCTGCAGTCCTGGTTTAACCCCCAGTTGAGGTGGGATTATTTAGACTGAAAACGGCTCCAGGGGCAACCCAGCTACATAAATTAGGTACCAAAACAACTCTGGGAAGGTTAAATGTAACCGGCATGATGCTGACAACATCACACCTATTGCGCCAAATGGTCAAGAAAGTATGTGTTTAACATGGCCTCATCTCATGGATATGAAATGAATCCTTTCTTTGTTTTTGTTTTTTTGTGGAATTAATTGACAGCCAGTGTGCTAACGTGTAAGTGAGTAACTACATACAACATCAGAGTCCCACTTTGATACAAATACACAGACATACCAATCAAAGAAAGAATAACTGACTGCTTAGTAAAACTAGAGCAAGCATGGTTTAAACAAACAATCCAGTCAATAAGAAGACAGCTAAATTAATACTCCAAAACAACATCAAAGAGGAGTGGCTGAACCAATGGGTGAAAAGAGTCTAGAAGTCATGCCTTGTATAAAGAAACCACTCACTCCAACAAGAATGACAGCATCACTAAACTATGATGTGAAGAAGAGCTTAATCTTCCAAATTAGAACAGAACAGAACTCAACGAGCAATTGAACAAATTAAGCTTCTCACATGAGCCTAATTTTCACAACTGTACCCATCTTTATGCAGATGACCTGCTCCATACAAAACAGTTCAGTGTGTGCAGTTTACTTTATCATGACTCAACACAGAAAGAATACATTCATTACAAAACTAAATGGTATGAAGTTTTACAAATTAAGTGTACACAATAAACATGGGACATTTCAGGTTTCATCCTTCATCAGCCACAGTTACAGATAGGTGACAAAGACAAGAAATAAAGACACAGTAAATACATAACAGGATGAGAAACACAGATAAGATGGGCATTACAGACAGATCAAAAATAAAACAACACAATAACAAACCAGATTAAAAAGAAATTTCAAAACAAGAAATTTAACAATCAACAAAAATCAAAAGGAGAAAATGAAATAACAAAACGAGAAGTCCTGCTAAAAGAATCAGTTCTATAAGATCCGGAGAAGCTTACAATACAATAATAATCTCATCAATAACATGACTATGTTTTATTTACTTCAGCATGGAGAAGAACGCTACTGCTGGTCTCTTGAACAATCACAAACACTCTGTACAGAAACACTCAACAGCAACAGAACACATGCAAATTCTTTAACTGGCACTGACTGCTAAAGAAAGACGAGCTCAGCAGCCCTACTTAAACAACTAAAACCACCAAAAAACGATTGGGAGCCATTGTCTTATGATTGCAGCAAATTTTTAAATATTTACCCCATCCACCCATTTAATATAACTGGTCACGCCTACTCATAAAGCTGGACCTAGTATAGTGTAGTCTTTAACACTTTACTCCCATAACTAAGTGTCTGCTATGGGACTACCTTTACATTTACCTTTTTATTCTTATTTTAAAATACTTATAATATATCACTTCTTATTTTTCAAATGGTGTCCCAACCATTTGTAGCAATTTCTACCAACTGGTCACAGCACATGTTTGGGACAGTTTGGAAAAGCACCTCAGAAGAGACATCAATGCAATCACAAGAACAGCAGTGTTATGAACTTCTGAAGGTAAGCTACAGAGTGGCGACCAAAAACATTTTTGAAGAGAACTGTGGAGGCAGAGATGCAAAGAATGAACCAGAGCTGGGATACTGCATGAAGGATGGAAAATGCCGAGCAAAGTGAAAGCAGTTTGTTGCTGCCCTACAAGATGCCACCAGGCATAATGACCACTGATGGCTTTGACAGTTGACTGCAAAGGAACAAAAAAAAAAAAATAGATGGAAAAGCTGTACATTATGATCAAGAAACTAATTTGTACGACTTTGTATTTCTTTCCAATCTCTTCAAAGCATATGTGTTTTTTCAAACATAAATATGCCTGCATTTTTCTTTTTTACAAAATGTTCGAAATTTTCCTCATTTGTATTAAGCATTTCAAGGTTGAATAAATATGCATCACCATCTTATATTGATATATTTAGGTGGAGAAGCATCACCACTCATCATAGATGAAGCATCTATGCTTTTATACATACCACTCTGTGCCTGCCATTGATTTAATTAACAAGAAAAAAAATTGAAATGAGTGAAGTGACCACAAAATAATTAGTGAACATGTAGCAGAAAGAGACCAAAACGATTATTTCCCATCATGTTAAGTGCTTGTATAAACATAAAAAGAGGTGTGATACAATGATGCATAATGGAACAGTCAAGAGTCTCACATGCCGTGGACACATAATAAGTGAAGATTACAGATTTCAAATGGAAATCAACAAAAGAATAGCTAAAGATACATTGAACAACATGAAAGAAATACTGACATCTAAACAAATAACTCACAAATTAAAACAGAGAATTATAAAATGTTTCATATATTCTTCATTACTGTAGGATGTGGAAACATGGACAATGAACATGCAATTGGAAGACAGAATTGAGGCCCTTGACATGGGATAGAGAGGAATGGGGCACACTCACAATATAAAAATGACAGTCATCAACTATTATTACTTTTATTACTGTATGGTGTAGAAACTGGGTCAATGATCATTAAGTTGAACAAAAGAATTGTGGCATTTGAGATCTGGATATAGAAAGGAATGAAGTCATTCTCATGAAAAGATGTGTGTGTGTGTGAGTGTGTGGGGGGGGGCTGGTGTGAAATCCTAGGACAGCTAGGAATGTAAAAAAGAAATAATGAATGAGATCAAAATATTGTGATCATATAAAAATACATAGGCCTACCACTTTACTGAAAACTATAATAAGAGGAAAGGTTAAAGGCAAATTAAAAAAAAAATCTCGGATGTATTGATGTACACTTGGTAAATATGCGGCGTTTGTCTACTTTTCTGAAACTCTACCATACCTCATAATCTAGTTCCTGTTTTATTTGTGTTGCTTCTTCACATTTCTTCATCTTCGTACAGCTCTGGAGCATTGTTTCTGTTGGAGTATAAATGGCGTCTTTCTCAATCTTAATAAAGGCAAGATTTTAAAAAAAAATGAGGTGCGTATCGTTCGCCTTCAAATGTAGCCTAAACAGTCGAGCTGGCAAGATGGTCACAGCACTTTCTTCTCAAGGCAGAGTTACTGAAGTACAAACCAGATATTGCCACCCTTAAGTTTATTCAGCTGTACATGAGTAGTCCTCACTCCGCTCACTGCCACCGAAGAAGGGAACCAATCCTATTAAACTGCCTGGTAGTATTAAAAAACAGAGTGACCTCCCATCATGGGAGCATTCGTTGTTTAGTTCAGAGTATTTGTCTGTTGTTTGTTGTTCGTCCATCACAGGTGATGAAGACCACTCTGTTCATCCAATTATTAGGATGTTAGGATAGTCTATGAGTACGAAGGTGACTGATGAGCCCGATGCGGGCCTGGAAGGATCTCGGACAGTGTGCGCAGGGAATGTTAGCTTCATGTGAAGGTTTTATTTCACGATCTTTTCTAGCTTGTCTCCGCTGTTCCGCTGCTGCTCTTCTGGAAGATTCGCATGCCACTGCACCTTTACGAAGAGATGTGCGCCAGGCAGTTCGGTCTTGCGCAGCAGCTTCCCATGTGTCTGGGTTTATGTCAAAGGTTTTTAATGTGTGCCAATAAAGGCTAAGATGGTAAAAACCAGAATGATTTTTAAAAAAAAAAGTGAGTACTGAATCTGCCGCTAACTATATGTTATTATCTGTAACACTATGATTCTATTTAAAGGCTAACTTATAATAGAGGTGTTTTATATGAAGTGTCGGGTGCGTGCAGATTTCATTTGCCAGCCCGCAGTGGCGCCATGCATCGTTGGTTCCTCGCAGTTGTGTCAATATCGGTTCCTGGCGGTGGTGTGCTATGTACCAATTGCAATGAGCTATGAAACTCGGGGCAATAATTTGCTTTCAACGTAGGGGTTACGTTCACGATAGCCACCAGCTGGCCGAAAAGTGTAGATTTTAAAGCTGCAACCAAGGTGGTGTAGGTTCTATTTTCTACTCAAGACAACCGGAGGCAGACACTTGGGAGCCATAATCCAGGTGGGCCCGCCTAGAGTAAGGGGCCAAAACACTTGATCGATGGGGGGGGGGGGGGGGGGGGGGGGGGGGGTGGCTACTTCTGATGATCAGATTGCCTCCTGTTGTTTCGCTCAGTCTAGAGTTTCCTATCATAGGACACGATTTGGCGTCATCATCTCAACATCGGAAATTGGTTTCAATGAATCCACAGCTGCCTCTCCAGTGTTTTCTACTTAGATTTTTTTTTTTTTAATGTACCATCTGTTTCATTAATTTTTATTTTTAAATTTTGCTTCCTATTGCTTGTTAAAAAGATGATAAACAAAAAGGAAACATTTTATAATTGAGCTAGAAAAGAAGAAAGAAATGTAAAACGATGTAAATACAGAATAAAACACTGGCTGCCAATAAAGGCTAAGTTGGTAAATACCAATATGATTTTTAAATAAAAAAACTTCTGTAGAGAATCTTCCGCTACCTCTTTGTTGTTATCTCTAACACTATGATTCTATTTAAAGGCTAACTTATAATCGTTTCTAACATGTCTCGGTCCGGTATACAATGGCGCAGCGAAGGGAGCGACAGTGGTGGTGATCGCCCTGTGCGTTGCAGGAGAGATGTAACGAGATGGTAAGTATAGTTGTTGTTGTGTTGATGACAGTCGATGATAGTCCAATAAAGAATAATGAACCACACAAAAAACAACAGTCTCAGAAACGAGCACTGGTGTATGATAGCACAAACAATAGTCAGACAGTAAAGACTCCTGGTCTGGTGGTAATAAGGTGATCAAGAGACTAGAGCGTCTTCTCGTAATAACTATTCTGTGCTTTAAATAACGTTGAAATTCAAATTGAACTCAATGGTAACTTTATGAAACTAAACTCCAAGTTACACTTAAAATCAGTTTATTTATAATGCTTCTCTATTCTTTTGTTTTTGAAATTGATGGAGATTATATATGGATAAGACTTGTCTATTCTCACAATATCCCCAGAAATCACAGTGATATTATAGAAATTACAGTGATATTATAGTATATACTTTACCTGAATTACAGTTCCTCTGCTTTTCTGACAATAAGTTAAAAAGTCTTTTTCTTCGTATGACTTGCATCTTCACACATAAATTGATCAAAGGTTCATATGTTTATGCATTTATCTGGGTGATTGTAACAATGTTGGTTGACTCCACATGGCTATATAGACTCGGCTGATTTTCCCATGTATTAGGAATACCAGCACAACCAGGTAGACCAGCTTTAGTGCTCCGTGTCGCTATGCAGGATAACACTTAGATTCTCACTTCTGGCTTAAGTTCTATAGGTATGACCGAAACCTGAAACAACATAAAGTCTGTGGCTAGCCTCTTTCCAAGAGTTCCCCTAGACTAATATATGGTTGTTCAGTGTCATCAATAATGCATGTGTGTGAATGTGCACATGTGATTCTGGTTACTGTGTCAGTAGTGCAGATGTCTACTTGCAAACACAAATTCAAATGATATGATTACAACTGTACATAATATTACATCATCCATTTACATCAAATTTACATAGTCCTTTCTTACATCTGCTATCTTTCCATTCAGCTCTGGAAATGAGCAGTAGTGGTCTATTATAAACAGAAATATCCTGACATTTATGACGTATGATATACATTATTGTCATCTGGTGCGGTTTTCACTTTCCGTCCATCTTATTCTTATATTAGACATTAGATAGCATGATTGATCAATGAAGTGACATATTTAAATTTATAATGCATTTACAAAAAAGGTACAGTAGCCCCTTTCACCCTCTGGTCTTGTCAGAAATAACTAACAGGACAAATTCTGGCAAAGGGATCCTATCCCAAATACTCAATGGTGAAGGAATACGTGACTCGCTTTCTCCTTTTGTCCTCTGCGTTCTCTGGTTTAGTGTGTGCCCTCCCACTTTGTTGTTGTTCTTTTGAAAAGGTGATGGGTGGAGAGCAGGCACTTAACAGCTTTCCATTATTGCCTCTTCTCGTTCCACCTTGGTCTACCCTGTTCAACCTAAAAATTGCTTATAATTGGGGTATTTAGTGTCATTTTTTTTACTTATTTTGTATTAAATTGAAATAGCTATTGTTTTTTGCAGTTGCTGGATTTAATTTATATTAGTATTTGTCATTTTATACTGTTCAAAAAAAGAAACGCATAGCTACTGAAGGCACACACATAGCCATAAGTTTTACATTCAATAACTTTTTTAATTTAATGAGTTAATTGTTCAAATTGCACACAAGAATACCTTAGGGTTCAACCAATCAATTGACAGTTGTTTTGCATCTGGGTCACGAGAGTTTTTTGGCGTATGGGCTTTCACGTTAGTATGGTGTGTGGCCTCCTCTTGCATCGATCAGCGACTGGTTTCTCCTGGGCATGGATGCGATCAAATGTCTGATGTGGGCCTGTGGGATAGCTGCCCACTCTTCCTGGAGTGGCTGGAACATATCACGATGATTGGCTGGAACAACGTCTCGGCGACAAACACATCTATGCAGCTCATCCCACAGGTGCTCAATCTGACTCATGTCTGGAGACAGGAATGGCCAGGGAAGGATGAGAATGTTGTTGGCAGTCAGGAACTGCGTGGTCAACCGTGAACAATGGAGTCTGGCGTTGTCCTATTGAAACACAGACCTTTGGGCAGCCAAAAGTGGAAGGACAGGGGGTCGACAAATTTCATTGACGTATCGGTGCGCATTCAAGCCTCCTTCAATGTGCACCAGTTGACTCCTTCCTTTGTAACTGATCATTCCCCACACCATTGCACCTCCACCACTGTGCAACGGAGTTTCATCAACGCAATTTGGGGCAAAACGTTCATTTTGCATACGGTAAACCCTACGCCATCTATCATGATGCTGCAACAAAAAGAAAGATTCGTCACTAAACCAGATATGGCTCCATTGATTGTCAACTACCCAGGGACGATGCTGGTTGGCCCAAAGAAGTCGATTTTGGCAATGGCGGCGCGTAAGGACAGGTCCTCGGTGAGGTCATTGTGCCCAAAGTCCAGCGTCATGCAGTCTATTCCGGACAATTTGATCAGACACATGACGTCCTGCAGGCAATGACTGGGCAGTTGAGGAAGCTATTGTAAACCTGTCTCTGAGGTGACGAAGCCGAATAAAGTGATCCTCCGCTGCTGTTGTCACTCTGGGTCGTCCACTGGGATGCCGGTCTTCAACTGAGCCAGTGGCTTGGAACCGGTGCCAAAATCGACTGATGGTACTCTGATGCACGTTTAGATGCCTGGCAACCTGACTTTGACTTTCGCCTGCATACAGTCGGCCAATAGCAATGTTCATTAAATTTATCGATAGAGACGCCATACATGTCTGCTTGAAAATGAACTGAATTTTCTTTGTGTAGCGTTATCCTTTTAAAGGGTTTCAGTTGCGTAGTCAGTGAATAGTGTTCACCCCAAATTTTGTTGCTTTCACGTGCGCGCAACATGAGCTGTGGTCAAATATTGCGTCATAAACACTATTGACCACTGCGTTGTAATGATTACAAAAATGAATGCAATTCAGGTCAACACGTGAATTTGACACTGTAAAGAACATTTGAGGCTGGTTTTTATATACCATAGCACCAAATTTTACTTACAAACTCATAAAAACGCGCCCTCGGATAGCTATGCGTTTCTTTTTTTGAACAGTATATTTTCGCGTTTGTATTGTATATAGATAACGATTGTCCTTTGCACTTGGTTTTAATTTGTTTTGGTATTTGTTGTTTTTGTGTTGGTGTTTTTTGTAACGTCTTTCCTTGCCCTATGAGTATTTAATAAGGTTTGCTAATTTTTCTGTTTTGTTTGTTGTTTTATTTTTATTATTGATTTGTTAGTTTTTGTTGCTTAATTTCTATTTGGTTAATTGTCTTTTCTAAAGTATTATTTGTGTTGTTGTTAATATTGTCATGGTTCCTTGTATGTTTTCCTTTGTTTTATGTAAGTATAAGTATTGATTTGGCTTCCCCTGGTGCATCCATACTTAAAACCTTATCCCCTGTCATGTCTATATTGTGATTTCTTTAGTGAGTTTTTAATTCAAGCCTTTGTTGTTCGTATTTTTTTACAGTGGATCAGGTAGTGATCTATGTCATTTTCTTCCTAACATTCTTGGCAGTGTGGTTCCTTTATCATAAAGTACGCTGCAGCGAGATGGAGACTACACAGCTTTTTGTTCAAGGGTACATTTAGTTCTTCTCTGACCTGGCACGTCCTTGTTGGTTCTTTCAGCAGTTTAAACGCGTGTCTGCCTTTTCTACTGTTCTTCAATGTGGTCTTCCATTCCTCATGAATAGTTAGCTTCATTTGGCTCTTGATCTCCGACCTTCCCGGTCCTACTCTTTTATTGTTTTTGCTTGTTCTTCCACACTTTGCTTTCTGGTCTGCCAACTCGTTACTAGCTATTCCTCTGTGTGGTGGAATCCACACTAGCCTCACACTACATCCTCTGTGCCCTAAGGATGTATTAATTGCAATACTTTCTTCCTTTACGTCTGGCCGGCTACATTTACCTGGGTGTTCTAGTACTTGTAGTGATGATAGTGAGTCTGTAAATATCGTAACAGCTTCTGGTTGGTTATCTTTGATTATTTCTGAACCTTTTTAGAATTGCTACCGTCTCTGCGGTAAAAATCTAAGCTCCTTCAGTTAAAATGTAGCTCTTCTAAATTCACCACTGGGGTATTACTACTCCTGTACCTGTGTGCCGACTTTCACCCTTGGATCCATCAGAGTAGACGGCCAGACTTTGTTTTGTAAGTTGATTTATGAACTTTCTACTTGTCCTTTTGGCTTCCTTATCTTCTGTGTTTTGTTTGATCTTTTCATTAAGTGAGTAGTCTTTGATTGGTGTTTTTAGCTTCCAGAGTGGTATTATGCTTCTATATGTATTACTATTATTAATAGTGTTTGGCAGTTCTTTGTACTGTGTTAGATCTTCAATAGTTCCCCACCCTGTTGGATATCTTTCTTTATTTAAGGGGACGTCCCATACACTTGGTTGGTTTTTGACAAATGCTTTATGTGCTGGATGGGTCACTTCTTGTGCTACTTTACTCCAACAATTTAATCTTAGTTCTTTCCGTCTTAGACCAAGGTGTGGTATGCCAAGAGCTACTTTTAGTGCTTCTACTGGTGTCAATATAAGTGCACCTGCAATGGTTCTCATGGCTGCATTTTGAATTCTGTCTAATTTTGCTTTTTAAAAAGGTGCTGCTGAGTCATAGACTATGCTGGCATAATCTAGTTTCCCCCATGATTAAAGGCTTGTAGAACATAAACATTATTTTATTGCCCCCCCCCCCCCCCCCCATCCATTAACTTTTCTTAGTATATTTAGGTGTCCCCTACAGCTTTCTACTAAATTGTCTATATGTTTATTCTAATTTAGTTGTTTATCTAAAGTTATGCCCATAAATCTTGTTGTTGAGGAGGTACATATTTTCTTCCCTTTAATGTTTATATTGATTTTGATGTTTCTATTTTTAATTTCTTTTTCTGAATATCATACCTACTGTTTTGTTTACATTAATTTGGAATCTCCAACTTTTCATCCACTCTGAAACTTTGTCTATTTGTTTTTAAAGTTTTTGATAAATATGGTCCAAGTTTTTTTCCAGATCGCCAAATGGCCTAGTCATCTACAAATTGGGATACTGCATTCTTAATGTCGTTAAATTCCTCTGCTAAATCATTTACAGCTATAGGGAAAATTGAAGGTGAAATCACTGATCCTTGAGGAATCCCATTCTGTTGTTTATACATTTCTGACTTTTCATTGTTCACCTGTACAGAAAAATGCTTCTTCTTTCTTCTTCTTTCATTCACAGTTGCCGACTGTCAAAGCAGTCAGTGGCCATCACGCCGGTGGCGTCTTGTAGGGCAACAACAAATTGATTCCACTTTGCTCGGTCGGTGGCCATCCTTTGTGCATTGCCCCAAGTCTGGTTCATTCTTTGCATCTCAGCCTCCACAGTCCTCCGCCAAGTTGTCCCTGGTCGGCCTCTCTTTCGTTTTCCTTCAGGGGTCCATAGCATAGCAGTTCTTGTGATGACATCGGGGTCTCTTCTGAAGACATGGCCAACCCAACTCCAGCGTCTGCCAGCTATGATGGTGTGCATGTCCTCTTGCTTGCTCCGAGTAAGCAGATCATGGTTGGTGATGGTATTCGGCCAAAAGATTCGGAGAATTTTTCTTAGGCATGTTGTGTGAAAAGAGGACAATTTCGACATTTCCTTCTCTGTAACTCTCCAGCATTCCGCACCATAGAGAAGCACAGAAAGCACACAGCTCTGTTATAATCTTAATTTTGTGCGTGTGCTGTACTGAGAGGACTTCAGATGTTGTTTAGACTAAAAAAAGGCTGTTCTTGCTTTGTTCATTCTGTTTTTGATGTCTTTGCTTGCTCCGCCTTCTGGTGTTACTATGCATCCTAGGTATGTGAAGGTGTCTGTCTTTTACAGTTGCTGATTCTTTACTGATATGGGCTCAGGGTTGCTCACATTGAGCGTCATGATCTCTGACGTCTTTAGATTGATGTTCAAGCCCACCTGCTGGCTATACTTATTAAGTCTATCCGTTTTTTCTAGAAGTGTTGATGTGAATGTGCTTGCAGTGCAATGTCATCTGCACATTCCAAATCTTATAATGTAGAAAATGTAGTCCATCTTATTCCTCTTGGACTGCCCTCTGTTTTCTGGTGCATCACCCAGTCTATGACTGTTAAAAATAGAGTGGTTGTTAAGGGGCATCCCTGTCGTACTCCTGTCTTGACATCAAAGGTTTGGTTGCTCTTCCCAACGCTACACGTAAAGTTGGCATAGAGACTTTTTTTATGATTGACACTATGCAGCTTGGAATTCCATATGCCCTCAGCATTGTCCATAAACTGTCCCTGTGTATACTGTCAAAAGCCTTTTCAAAATCAACCAAATTAATGTACAACTGTCTTTGCCATTCTTAACACTGCTCTTTAATGTTCCCGAGGGTAAATATATGATCTACACACCTTCTGTTCTTTCTAAATCCTGCTTGTTCTTTCCTCAGTTTGTAGTTTACTGCTTTTGAAATTCTCTGTATAATTATCATGCGTAGTATTTTGCTGGGATCTGAGAGAAGAGTTATTCCTCTCCAATTATTGCAGTCTGCAAGATCTCCCTTCTTGGGCAATTTGACAATTATTCCTTTGTTCCATTTCGTTGGTGTTGTCCCTGTTTTCCAGACTTGTGCAAATAGTGGTTCTAATAGTTCAACTGCAAGCTCAGGGTCTATCTTAAATAGCTCTGCATTTAAAGTTATCATGTCCAGGAGCTTTTCCATTCTTTAGCCCTTTGATTGCTGTGATTATTTCTTCTTTTCGTGGAATGTCTGTATTGATATCTAGATCATTTTCAGCCTGAGGAACATTCAGTTGTGACTTTGGTGGTTCCTTGTTCAGAGTTTCTCTGAAATTCTCTGCCCATCTTGT
Source organism: Oreohelix idahoensis (assembly GCA_024509875.1). Classification (NCBI taxonomy): domain Eukaryota; kingdom Metazoa; phylum Mollusca; class Gastropoda; order Stylommatophora; family Oreohelicidae; genus Oreohelix; species Oreohelix idahoensis. Next base: position 211,473 of record JAMPIV010003439.1, on the reverse strand, counting down.
TTCCTGTCCCTCTGCTGTCGTGATGAGATTTCCTTGCGTATCTATTACTATTGTAATATTCTTTGCACCTCGTTTTCTGCAAATTATTTTAGTACTTTTGTGTACGGTGGTATGTTCATTTCTCAGTGCTGCCTCTTCTGCCTGTCTTGCAAAAGGAAATTCCTTTTGTTGGCTCTGGTTTGGCATTTAACTTCCTTGTCCAGTTGACTGTACTGTTCGCTATACATTTGCTTTAACCTGGGGGAATTCGCTTCTGTTTTCTTTCTTTTCATTTTCTTTCTCATCGTTATGGTATTTAATGTTTCTGGTTTTATCCTGTCTCGCTTCTTCCTTTCCTTGAATCCCAAGCATGGTTTGCTGCTTTCCTTTAATATTGTTAAAATGGTGTTGAATTTCTGGTCTATATCATCAGTCACACACACAAAAAAAAAGAATTTGGTTTGCCTAAGAAAAATTCACCGAATCTTTTGGCCGAATACCATCACCAACCAAGATCTGCTTACTTGGATCAAGCAAGAGGACATGCACACCATCATAGCTGGCAGACGTAGGAGCTGGGTAGGCCATGTCCTCAGAAGAGACCCCGATGCCATCACAAGAACAGCTATGCTATGAACCCTTGAAGGAAAATGAAAGAGAGGCCGACCAAAAACAACTTGACGGAGGACTGTGGAAGCTGAGGTGCAAAGAATGAACCAGAGTTGGGGCACTGTACGTAGGAAGGCAACCGACCGAGAAAAATGGAATCAATTTGTTGTTGCCCTTCAAGACGCCACCAGGCGTAATGGCCACTAACTGCTTTGACGGTCGGAGGCTAAGGATCGATGAAAAAAGAAAGAACAAAGAATCATCAGTCAATGTCTTTTCAAGACTTTTGGCTAATTGATATTGCTTCTTTATTTCAGCCGCAAAAGCTTTTCTTGTAAGAGGGTCCTTCAATTTGCTGATGTCAAACCTTTTCTGTGTAGTTACAGTTGATCCAGCCGTTCTTATTTTCACTTTCAGCTTTGCTACTACTAAATAGTGATCACTTCCCACATCCGCACCTCTTCTTGCCTTCACATCTTGTAATGCATGTCTCCATCTACCGTTAATCAGAATGTGGTCTATCTGGTTTCTGTCCAGACCATTTGGCGATTCCCATGTTAATTTGTGTATTTCTTTGTGTGTGAAAAGTGTTCCTCCAATGACCAGGTTGTTAATGCTACAGAAACTTATTAGTTTGTCCATATTTTGGTTTGCTGTTCTGCTGCCATATTTCCCCATTACTCTTTCATTATATGTACGGTATTGTGTGTTCCAACTTTCGCATTGAGGTCTCCCATTACTACGAAAAGATCATATCTAGGTGTGTCTTCCATTTCTTTCTGCAGTTACTGATAGAATCTATCCTTTACCTCTTCATCACTGTCATTCGTTGGTGCGTAGCATTGTATTATTGTAGTGTTGGTGAATCTCTCTAGAATGTGTAATCTATAGTTTCTCATTTCTACTGTTACCTGTTTTCGTTTGCCCGTCTCGTTCATTGTCCTGACATTCCGAAATCCTATTATTGTTTTGCGTTTTGCAGTCAGGACGTCCGTTTTTGTGTCAGTGGCTTCCTTTCGGCTTTCATCACCGCCAGTCATACGAGCCTCAGACTCCGGATGTCCGATCCGCAGCAAAGTTTGTTTATTGTCGTTTCCATAACTTCATTTCTTTTTACATAGACGGGGGTGTTAGCCCTATGATAAAACCCCAAACCTGGAGGACTAGGGTGTCTGCTTTAGTCTGACCCCTGCAAAACCTGTCCAGCTTGGTATAACCTACCAGGAGTAAAACTCCAGCTGGCATAGCTCTGGGGTAATTAGGGTACTTAAACCGCCACCCCTCGACCAAGTATTGACACTGGTGATGGCAGACAGCAAAATACCTGTCCTGTAAAACGTTTTCTAGATACCGTGTCCTCTCACTTCCAACTGCCAGCGAATTTATTATCTCTGTCAGCCATCTTGCATCCCGCGCTGATTGGCTATGCATGCAGTCCAAAATATTTCTTGTTTTCCAAGTACGTTCGGTCTTCTGTGGTGTCTTAAAACAGATAACTTAGCCGTTCTCTTTTTCCATGAAAGCTATTACCTCTTGAGATATCTCGTTTTACTCCGAAAACCTGTGGCTTTCCTTCCATTTAAATCTTTCCAAGATCCGTCTGTCCTTCTTTCTTTTCTATGAATTTTTAAACCACATTTTTTGAACTGTTTAGGTGATCATGTCCCCGTAATTGTAAAATATTTTGTCTTCCTGACTATAACTACATTTGTATCTACTTTTCCTCTACAAATCGGTGAAGTAAAACTGACTTCTGTCAATCCGTTGATTTTTAATGAATTTGTTACTGTGCCATCCTAACACAGATTTTCTCCCTACCATCGTACCAATGTAAATAATGCCACCGGTATTTTTACACTTTGCCACGATTCCCCTCTCCCCATTTTTTTGAGCTGGACTACGTCTTGCTATTAAAGTACCAGTACTGCTGGGTACTATTTTCGTTCCTGCTATGTTTTCTATCGTGAAGGAATATGGTTGAACCAAAAGAGCCCATCACATTAATCTTGCATTGAAATGCTTAAATGAAGATAAAAATGTCAATGTTTGGTGATCACAATGCACAGTGAGTTTATCCCATATAAGTAGTGTTGGAATTTCTGACTTGCCCACTCGAATGCCAAAGATTCTGTCTCTATTTTAGAGTAATTTAATTCAGCGGAGGAGTTTACCGCTGGCATAAGCAACAGGAAAATGCTCTCCAAGCTATGCCTCAGACTTCTGCATTAAAGCTGCTCCAATTCCAATATTGTTTGCATCCGTTTTCAAAATAAACTCCTGGGTTATATCTTGCAATTTCAAAATGGGTTTGCTTGTGAGCTTTTGCTTCAACTGAGTGTATGCATCCTCACATTCTACTGTCCATTTTACATTGTCTGGTTGGCCTTTTCTTTATCAGGTTAGTTAGAGGTTCACACAATGTGTTGAAGTTTTAAATATATTTTTGGTAAAATCCACACACAGAATCAAAAGATCTTACGTCTTTCTATGTCTTTGATCTAGGTGCATTCCTCAACTTCTCTACATTCCTGGGGTCTGGCAAAATATTTCCCCTGGAAATAGTATGTCCTAAAAATGCCAACTTCTGACAACCAAAACAGTAATTATTTGGAGGAGCAGTCAGCCTCGTCTCTCTGTATATCAAATAACATGGAGAGTGCCGATAACTGTTCCTCAAATGTTTCTGTGGCGATGAGGATATCATCCATGAAATTTGCAATAGAGGAGGTTCTTTAGTGGTTCCAATAATGTTCTCTTCTTACGAGAAAATACGCTTGGAGAATTTTTCAGTCTACTGGTAATACATTAAATTCGTAATAACCATCTAACGTACAGAAAGCCAACATGTGTCTGAAATCAGCTTTTACTGGAGTTTGGTAAAATCCTTTACTAAGACTCACTTTTGAAAAATACTTAGCTTTGCTAAGAGCTGAGAACAGTTGATTAATATCAGGCAAGGGATCAGCGTTTTTTTCATTGACAGCATTAAGCTTCATGTAATCTATAATCTGCGTTCTCTAGTAGCTTTCTTGACTAACACTGCACTTGAACTAAATGCTGATTCTGACTTTGAAATAATGTTTTCCTTACGAAGGTAGTCAATTTCTTTTTTTAAGGCTTTGATAAGGTTGATAAAGTTGGATTTTTATTCCCGTTAATGATATCCACCAAAAGATAGATATAAGTGGATGGAAGCAGACATCATCATCATCATCAGTTGATAAGATCTCTATGGTGTTGTTTGCTCCACTGTAGTGTATGGAATGTCAACTTGACCTACGCAGTGGTGTGTAGACATGGATTGAGTGTATAATGTGCGAATGATGATAAAGGTTCGTGGTGTTGACAAAAAATGTTCTTTTCTCACACTCATGTATGGCTGGAAGTCATCGACACCAACGACTGTGTACCTTTTCTAAAGTTTAATTGGACGTACACACTCGACAGCACAGATAGTGACAAATCACAGGTTGCCATAATACATCATAGTACAGTGGATAAATGGTCTTGCAATGTTACATGGGCACTCATGTAGAATAAGTGTATAATGGACTGTCAGTAGCCAAGCACTCAGTATCGCCCATACATGTATCATCTGACTTCACTGACTGAGCACGTCAGCTTATAAACAATATTTCAGATGGCTTCTAAACCTAATCTCGTCTAGCGACGATTCTTCAACATAATGTTCAGCACATATTTTTCCATATAATAATATTGAACCGCTAGCAATGGGTTCTCATGTGTAGCAGTGATCTCTGGACTGATCAAGCGATAATACGGGCATCCCTTTTCTCTTCTTGAAAGTCACTACATGTTTTTGGTTCCAAGATGGCTTCACTCGTGAGCTGTCACTCACGTTTGGATACAGATAATGAATCTGTCCTAAAGTTAGTCATTCATAAAACATTTCATTGCTCTGTAGATTTGATCATGAACAATTGACTGCAATCTACAGGATATAGTGCTGCTAGGAATCGAAGTCGTTTTCATCGAGTCAAATATATTCTCTTAGACATTCAAATCGTAACTATCGAAAATGGTGGCTTCGATCGAGAGTTCATAAGAGTATCTTTGATTACCTTGGTATAGGAAATATGAAACTGCCATTCCTTGGCAATACGACTAAACACTGGGGTAAAGCATACACGATAGGTTTAGACGACTATCACCTTCCCCACAAATACTGAGATCACTTTTTCCCCGGCGACAGGCCGACATGGAAAAACACAGTCCCTATCAGGACGAAGCCAAATCACCCCACTCTCTAGCGACACATCCGCCGAATAGCCTTCGACCTCTCTAGAGACAACAGAACATATAGTTCGACTTAGATATGTAAAGATATACAGATATAAGACAGACTCGTCCTACTCAGACAAACAATACACATAAATTCAGGCCATAGATATTCTGAAGCAAGAACAATCTATTATTACCCAAACAACGAATAAATCGCAGTAAAATGGATTTATCCGCGGAGTTTGATCGAAAGAGCCGACACAACTTTCAAGGGAAGTAACACAATAATGACTTTCCCTTAAGCACTATTTTGCTTTCAAAATATTTGCGAAGATAACAAGAATACCAATGTATAATATTGTAAGATATCAAAGACTGCACGTAACAGTCTTACCACACCTCCCGGGAAAAAAAAATGGAACATTTTTTTTTCTCTTTTTGAAATACATCTAGGAGCAACGTACAATAGGCTCACAACGCATGAATAATGCGCAGATGAAAATATCAGGAATACCTATAACGCCTAATATGAGGCTAAGTCGACTTATGGAGCGACTGGTGAGAATGTGTCTCATAAACTGAGAGAAATTATTTCTCTACAAGTATATTTTTCCAGGAAGGTGTCATCAAAGTATAATACAATTCTGGCAATTACACAATGCCTAAAAAATTCATATCATCATTTCGTATTAGATATCTTAAATTTATGATTTATGAAGAAAAAATCATCAAAGCACAGCGGTGAATAAACATCAATGAACCGCTATGTAGTGATACAATCATTATATTATTAAATTACAAATGTGTATCTATCATGATATAGAAAAGGAACTACTATAGAACTAGACATATCAAGAAGTCTAAGCCCTAATAGTTATGTGGAATCATGTGAGCATCTTGACAGAATGTCTGCCATCACATTATCTGATCCACGAATAGCTCGCACAGAGAAATGAAAAGGTTGAAGAGCAATTGCATATCGAGTAGACCTCGAGCTCTTCAAATTCTTACTCTGTATAGCAGTAAGAGCTGTTTGGTCGGTTTCTACTATGAAATGTGCGCCTAGAAGGAATCTCTGTAGTTTGAGGATCGACCAAACCATAGCTAATAGCTCACGGTCTAAAACCGAATAATTCCTTTCTGCCGCATTAAGTTTTCTGGAAATATACATTACAGGATGCAGAGTTCCAGAGTACTCTTGCATTAGTGCCGCTCCAATCCCAGTGGATGAAGCGTCACTACGAAGAACGAATGTCTTATCTTTAGTAGGTAGCACTAAAATAGGTGGTGTTGAAAACAATGTTTTAATCTTATCCAGAGAGCATTGGCATTCCTGAGACCAGTGGACCACATTAGGCGAACCTTTCTTTAGAAGTGTTGAGAGAGGTGCCATGATAGAGGATAGATTCTGAATGAATCTGCCATAAAATTGAATAAGACCTAACAGACTTCTCACCTGTTTTTTAGTCTTAGGGATTGAGATGTTAAGTATCTTACTAGTATTATGGTCCTCTGTCTTTAGGAAACCATGACCAACTCGGTGGCCTAGGAAAGAAATTTCGCTAAAACCAATATAGGCTTTAGAGGGTTTCGCTGTCAGGTTGTGCTCACGCAAAGTAGACAGCAATTCATCTAACCCTGAATAGTGATCTTCCCAAGTATCGCTGAAAAGACAGATGTCGTCTAGATATGCAATGACATCTGACCGATAAGATAGGATTCGGCGCATCATGCGTACGAACGTAGCTGGTGCGTTCATAAGACCGAAAGGCATAAAATTCCATTGGAACAAACCTCTAGGTGTTGAAAAAGCCGTGAGAGGTTTGGCGCGTTCAGATAAAGGAACTTGCCAATATCCTTTAGACAAATCAAGTTTAGTGAAAAAATGAGATTTGGAGAGTCGAGTAAGTAGCTCTTCCAGTAAAGGCATAGGTTCGGCATCGAACTTAGTTACTTGATTCAATTTTCGATAGTCAACGCAAAGACGTATGTTATTGTCTTTTTTACGCACAATAACCATCGGCGAAGAATATGCAGAGGTGGATGGTTCGATTATTTTCAAATCTATCATCTCATCCAACTCTTTCTCGACCTGTGCTTGAAAATGTATAGGTATAGGATAAGGTCTAACCCTAATAGGAGTATGGTCAGTTAGAACAATGTCATGTTGAATGACATTCGTTTGTCCAGGGATGTCAGTGAGTACATCCTGAAATGTTTGCAACATAGTTGAAACTTGTCGCTGTTCTCCTAGAGACAAATCAGGAGAGACAGTAACGTTCTTCCATGATTCACTGGAATGAAGTGGGATCATTGGAAGAGGAAGATTTACATCTGAAAAACTTGTTTCCTCATCCTGTATCACGGACAGTGATGAGTAATGACCATGTTGTACTGGAGAATTGTCCGTTGCTTGGAAAATGGGTTGCAAATAATCCGGACGTTCATGGAATTCAGTAAGCATATTGATGTGGAAGGTTTTATGCTTCCCATCAATATCGACAATATAGTCGACATCGGAAATTTTCGATATTATATCGTACGGACCTTTCCAAGAAATAAGTAATCTGTTTTCCCTACAAGGTAGTAATACAAATGCTTTGTCACCAGGACAAAGTTGTCGTAAGCATCTCTTCTTATTGGCAAATTGCCTTGCCTTCTGTTTCGCAAATTCAGAAGAAGAAGTTGCTAATTTGCATGCTTCGATAATTTTTTGTCTCAACGCGATGACATATTCGTAGGATGACTTTGTGTCATCGTCAATATTGTCAGATGTTATGAGATCGTGAAGCAACGACATAGGGCCACGCGGACGCGCGCCAAAGACGAGTTCAAAGGGAGAAAATCCCGTATGTTCATTGGGTACCTCTCTGTAAGCGAAGAGGGCCGCAGGTAAAACTCTGTCCCAGTCTTGAGGATGATCCTCAGTTATCTTCCCCAGTAAGTTTTTAAGTGTTCTATTAAGGCGTTCGACCATACCATTAGACATTGGATGGTAGATACTACTTAAAGATCTATCTATCTGCAGAGTAGACATTACTTGAGACATGGTATCTGATATTAGTTGGGTGCCATGGTCTGACAATATCTCTCCGGGGAACCCCAGACGAGAAAATATAAGCCAAAGAGCATCTGCAATATCAGCAGTAGTAATGCTCTTCAGAGGAATAGCCTCTGGCCAACGTGTGCACATATCAACACACGTCAAGATAAACTGATGTCCTCTGGCAGACTTGATCTTAAATGGACCAATAATGTCTATGGCCATTTTTTGAAACGGCCGAATAGGAATGTCCGCCGCCTGAATGGGTGCAGCATGCCGTGGACCTTTGGATTTAACTTCCTGACATACTTTACAAGATCGACAATAAATACGTATGTCCTTGTTTACCAATGGCCAAAAGAAAGCCGCAAGGACTCTTGACTTAGTACGGGAAAAACCCATGTGTCCAGCACACTGAGAGTCGTGAGCGTGCTGCAAAATTTTAACTCTCAAATTCTTGGGAACCAGGATTTGAGAATGACTTGACGTAATGGAGTCTTGAACCATACGTACAAGTACGCCATTCTTCTTTGTAATCCACGATTTACGACTTGTGTCTTTATTCGGATCACCTTTAGTTGCAAGAATGAAGAATTTCTTCAGAGTGGGATCATCTTCTTGCTGTTTTATAAACGAGTCACGAGAAATTACCAAGGGATTATCTTGGTTATGCACTTCATTATCTTCAGTAGATGAAGTTTGAGGCATATTAAGAGCCTGAGCTCTAGTGACTACAGCGTTAGCAATCTGCATGTTTTGCCTTTCCCACGTGGAAATTTGTTGCGGAGTGCATTCCTTGACTCCATGAATGCGACCGATGATGAGGTCAGCGATCGGATTCGGAAGAAGACATGCGTGTACATCTCCTGTAAAGAAAGGAGTAGCAATCCTAATGATAGCAGTAGAGTATTTCTCTAATGTGCCGCCAAATGTTACACATTTGACTACTTGTCCAGTGGCACGGGAAGGATCTACGAGTGACTGCCTAACACCAATTGTGGTGCATCCAGAATCAAATAGCACAGAGACTGGATTGTTATTCACTAAACCCTTATGTAAGACAAGAGAACCTCTTCCATCATGCGCGACTGATGCTGGAAGAGCAGGAAGAGGATGGCCACAGCTTAAAGTAGACACTGTGGTTGGCTCAAATAACGTTTTGCATTGGGGGCACTGAGATGCTCTCCCAAAATCAAAAGCGGCACATGCCATATTACTAGCATCATTATTATCTTTACTCTGTTTATAGGCTTCATGGGACTCTTGTTGTACAGAGTTTGCCTGAAAATGTGGTTTATGTCTTTTGTTTTGAGATCTACCTCGGTTATTATCACCTCTGTAGTTATTGTTACCTCTATTGTAACCCCTATTTGGGTTTGAGTCATAGTTCCCTTGGTTACCATTATCATATTCATTATAATGAGTATCTCTGTAATTATGATCTTGTTGACTCCAAGACGGATAATCCTGATAGTTTCTATAATTACTTCCTCTACGGAAATTCCTATAATTATGACCACCCCTGTGTCGAGAGCTATCAGGTCGTCTCCAGTTCTTTGAAGAAGAACCCTGAAATGATTGGTTACCTTGGTTTTGATAACTATTATGGTTACCTTTTTTATCAAATCTGTTTTGAGGTCCCTGAAATCTGTGTGAATAATTGGGATTGTATGGTGTTGCTGAAGCAACTGGCATACTCTCCTTAATCTTAGTGTTGCCAAAAGTCACGTCGGGGTGTGCAGTGACATATTGGGAACAATATTCTTCCATTTCTTTTAGAGATTTAGGTTTACGCTCATGTATAAATTCAAGGAAAGGTTTGTTCACACATGACATAATCTTATCTCTGAGCAACAAATCCATAAGTCCTTCATACGTTTTTTCTGTTTTGGAAAGCTCAATCCAACGATCAACTGTGAGACGTGCCTTTGCAGTGAATTCTGAGAATTCTACACCCGTCTCAGGTACCATCGTTTTAAATAAAAGGCGATAGCCTTCCTCACTTAGCTGATATTTTTTTATCAAAGCCGCCCTAATGACATCATAATTATCCTTATCTGCTTCTCCTACAAGGCATAATCTAGTCAAAGATTCACCTTTCAAGTTTTCTGATAATTGATTAGCGTATTGTGATTTATCCACATTATGTGTACGACAAGAACGTTCAAATCTATCCAGCCAGAATGTAATATCGTCACTGGACTGATTGAACGGTGGAACCTTAACCTTGTAAGTAGAAGGTTTATCATTACCACTAGATGCCTGATTAACATTACTCATACTTGTCAATCTTAATTTCTCCAACTCAAATTCATGTTCTCTTATTGCTTTTTTTTCTTCAGCCTCTCTGTCTAATCTTTTTTGTTCAGCTTCCCTGTCTAATCTTTTTTGTTCAGCTTCCCTGTCTAATCTTTTTTGTTCAGCTTCACTGTCTAATCTTTTTTGTTCAGCTTCCCTGTCTAATCTTTTTTGTTCAGCTTCACTGTCTAATCTTTTTTGTTCAGCCGCAGCTTCTCTTTCCAATTTTTTTTTGTTCAGCTTCAAATCTCCTTTCCTCTACCTGCATCTGCAATTTCTTTTGTTCAGCAGCAGCCTCAGCTTCTCTTTCTAATCTTTTCTCTTCCGCCATAGCTTTTCTTTCATCTGCAGCTAATCTTTTCTCTTCTGCCATAGCTCTTCTCTCTTCTGCAGCTAATGCTTTGTCATATTGAGCAACTGCCCATTGTTCTAATTGTTGACCAGTCTTATCAAGGGCTTTCCCTTGTGTAATGAAGTATTCTAATGTAGCCATGATGTCTAACAATAATACTAATCACCTGAATCAATAATAATACCACAAGTTCTCAATGACTTGATTAATCAGTATACTATCCCAATATCTGTGGGTCACAAGCCTTTAATAAGGTCTTGTATAATAGTAATAATAATCAGGTACTGGTTTATACCATAATCCAAGTGCAGTGCACAGGCAATTGTGTCTTATGAAATATACCTATATAAAACATATGTCAACCAACAGAATACATAAAGTACAAATAGGACTGACAATACAAGAACGTTTGCAGAAATCAAAATAAATCAAATAGGGAAATCAATGAAAATAATCACTGAATCTGCAAAGAATAACAACACAAATGACGTCACAATATATGAATATAAATTGTGAATAGAACTGAAAGATAGAAAAGGTTAGACCAACAAATTACAAACAAATCAAAACAAAACTAAAGAACAAAGGAATATTACAAAAATAACAATAATTACAGACTTCACAGCTAACACAAAAGCAACAGTTGTCGCAGCAAATTTTCAATCAAGAAAATTGCACCTATAGAAAACGCCCACAACGGACCCTCTATGACGTGGGATATTCTGTTGTGAGGACGCCGCCCAACCTTAAACACAACCCGCTGACATAGAAACTAACATACTATACAAACAAATAACATGTAAACATAAATATATATAAATTATGTGTATGATAGTATGTGTTGCAAAATAGGCTCAGTCTTACAGTAATGGCAAAGTTATTTTTATGAAAATAAACAAACTGCCACTTTATTCAATTAAACATTCTGGCCTTAAATATTAAAGTTCATATATGGAAAACAAGAAGATCCATCGATGAAAATAGGACTTCTTAGTTCACTCATACTGTCTTCCTGTTAACATTGAGAAGAATTGATCCAACTGTTCTGTGAAACTCTATAATGTCTAATGTAAAAAATGTCAACAACGCTGACCTACATACTGCATTCACCTGACAGGTCACGTGACGAAGTGTTGACAAAGAGCAAACCAATACTGCAAGTGTGTCGTATCAGCCACAGGAAACGGTCTGGTATCGGTAATCTGTTGACTTCTGAACTTCTGCGAGGTCAAACCCAGAAAGCTGGTCCACCAGTTGATAAGGTTGATAAAGTTGGATTTTTATTCCCGTTAATGATATCCACCAAAAGATAGATATAAGTGGATGGAAGCAGACATCATCATCATCATCAGTTGATAAGATCTCTATGGTGTTGTTTGCTCCACTGTAGTGTATGGAATGTCAACTTGACCTACGCAGTGGTGTGTAGACATGGATTGAGTGTATAATGTGCGAATGATGATAAAGGTTCGTGGTGTTGACAAAAAATGTTCTTTTTTCTCACACTCATGTATGGCTGGAAGTCATCGACACCAACGACTGTGTACCTTTTCTAAAGTTTAATTGGACGTACACACTCGACAGCACAGATAGTGACAAATCACAGGTTGCCATAATACATCATAGTACAGTGGATAAATGGTCTTGCAATGTTACATGGGCACTCATGTAGAATAAGTGTATAATGGACTGTCAGTAGCCAAGCACTCAGTATCGCCCATACATGTATCATCTGACTTCACTGACTGAGCACGTCAGCTTATAAACAATATTTCAGATGGCTTCTAAACCTAATCTCGTCTAGCGACGATTCTTCAACATAATGTTCAGCACATATTTTTCCATATAATAATATTGAACCGCTAGCAATGGGTTCTCATGTGTAGCAGTGATCTCTGGACTGATCAAGCGATAATACGGGCATCCCTTTTCTCTTCTTGGAAGTCACTACATGTTTTGGTTCCAAGATGGCTTCACTCGTGAGCTGTCACTCACGTTTGGATACAGATAATGAATCTGTCCTAAAGTTAGTCATTCATAAAACATTTCATTGCTCTGTAGATTTGATCATGAACAATTGACTGCAATCTACAGGATATAGTGCTGCTAGGAATCGAAGTCGTTTTCATCGAGTCAAATATATTCTCTTAGACATTCAAATCGTAACTATCGAAAATGGTGGCTTCGATCGAGAGTTCATAAGAGTATCTTTGATTACCTTGGTATAGGAAATATGAAACTGCCATTCCTTGGCAATACGAGTAAACACTGGGGTAAAGCATACACGATAGGTTTAGACGACTATCACCTTCCCCACAAATACTGAGATCACTTTTTCCCCGGCGACAGGCCGACATGGAAAAACACAGTCCCTATCAGGACGAAGCCAAATCACCCCACTCTCTAGCGACACATCCGCCGAATAGCCTTCGACCTCTCTAGAGACAACAGAACATATAGTTCGACTTAGATATGTAAAGATATACAGATATAAGACAGACTCGTCCTACTCAGACAAACAATACACATAAATTCAGGCCATAGATATTCTGAAGCAAGAACAATCTATTATTACCCAAACAACGAATAAATCGCAGTAAAATGGATTTATCCGCGGAGTTTGATCGAAAGAGCCGACACAACTTTCAAGGGAAGTAACACAATAATGACTTTCCCTTAAGCACTATTTTGCTTTCAAAATATTTGCGAAGATAACAAGAATACCAATGTATAATATTGTAAGATATCAAAGACTGCACGTAACACCTGTGCTTTTGCAAATAGAATAGGGTAGGTTTTCACACAGATAGGTGTTGAGTCTAGAACTTTCATGTCGTATTCTAGTAACTTTGTACACCCTGGTTTATCCGTAAGTACATCTTCATGGTCTTTCAATAACCTTATTACTTGCTCTCTCTGATCCTGAGACAGACATATTACTGACATTCACCTGCTCATGACTCTTTGATGGTCTTAATGGATATTTAGTGGAGGTATGAGGTTCGTGTCTCATCTCTGTTGCTATGACAAGAGTCATGATATGAGCAACGACTGTAGATGCCCTGTCATAATATCTCTTCAACAAATTTACAAGGTACACTTTTTCCTATCCCTTCTTATCAATCATGTAATTCGTCCTAGATACTTTTTATAGAACCATATATGGTCCTTGCCAACCTATTTGTAACTTGTTGTTACTGCTGGGCAAACGAAGAAAAATTTTCTCTCCTACAGCAAGTTCCCTATCCTTTGCCTTATTGTAATACTCAGCATGTTGTCTTAAGGCTTTACCCAAATTATCGTTTGCCAGTTTCCAGCCAGGCTTAAGTCAAGTGGATAACTCGTTTACATACAGGCATGCTGAGGTGACTGATTCCTCTGCTTTTTCATCAGTCCATGTCTGCAACAATGTTTCCATAGGACCTTTTATTGGGCGGTCAAATAATAATGTTGCCAGAGCCAATCCAGTAGAGAAGTGTGGGACTTCCTGGTATGCAAACAATGCAGCCGGTAAGTACACATCCCAGGTATCTGGTTTATTCAGTGCCAGTTTTCTAAGTATTGACATTAGGGTCCCGTTAAACCTTTTTAAATGCCTGTTCCCTTTGGGGTGATTAGGAGTGCAATGATAGTGTCTGGCCTGAAATATCTTAAATACCTCTTCAGTCAACTTTCCCTTGAACTGAGATCCATTGTCAGTCAATATCATTCAATATTTGATGTGGGAAACCTAACCACGTAAATACTGTTAATATTCTGCCACATGTATAGAGTCAATTGCTGACATGGCTACGGCCCCTCCCCACATTGAGCAAGTGTCGACTAGAGTCAGTATGTAACTGTTCCTCTTCTTAGTCCTAGTGATTCTTTGCCAGAAATAATGACAAGCTATCATTTGACCTGTGGCACCTGTTCCCATGTGGCCACTAAATAGTATTGTATGCTCTAGTTCCATCAACTTTGTCCTGCAAAAAATTGGTACTACTACCTGTCCATGTCCTTGAGGTCCGTTTCCAGTTTTTCTGTACAGTAGACCATTTTTCATATACAAATCTCGCTTTTCCGTAGGGTTGTGATGAAGTACTGAAATTCTGTCCTTTCAACAGGCCCAATTCTGTTCTTCTATTTGAGTTTTCACGTTTTTCTATTTGAGTTTTCACTAGTCTTTTTCTCCTTGTAACTATATGTGTTTGCCATGTTTTTTTTAAACTTGAAATATATCGTGTTTGGTCTTTTTCGGTAGGTAATTTAATCGGTTCTTTTATGACGGTAGGTTTATTTTTTATTCGCACCAGTTTCTTTGCTTCTATTTTTTGCGAACACGTAGATTTTCGTTGTTTACGGTGTCGTGGAATATTCTAATCCACATATATAAATTATCAGGTAAATATAAAGCCTAACAAATACATTTAATAAAGAAAAGAGCAATGGTAAAAGAACAGGGCTGTCACAATGACTGTACTCGAAATCCCCCTTGTTTTCTGCTTCGTCTGCAAATTGTAACGCTTTCACGTTGATAGTAAAAGCCTACTGTATTATTACCCGCTTTCTTCAATGAAACGTGTACTGACCTTGAGATATGCAAGCTGATCAATGACCTAAATTTAATATTTCATTCATTCCATTTTATACACGGCGTAACTAAAAGACAGATAAAGCAGGAGAGAGAGAGGGGCGAATGAAGGCAGGAAGCATGCAATACTAAACACGCGTCGCGCGATACACAATTGCTGCCATCACGCGTGTAAGGCCACATGCACTAACTTTTTTTTCGGACGGACAGTGATAAAAACACTAACCTTCCCAGAGTTAGGTTTTAAAATCCTGAAAAACGCTTATTGGGAATTATGACAATATACTGGTTTACGTTTGAAAACATGACAGTACCCAGACACCACATGGGGGATGGAAGTGAACAGGAGGTGGTAGAAAATGCACATTTTGAACGCAGCCACCTAGCTCCCTTAGATTGAGATATTTGGGTTCCTTAGGGCTTGCTGACACCGAATATGTTAAGTGTTACGCAAATAGTCCAGGAATTAATAAATCATAACCAAAATAAAATAGTGGGGATGCCTGACAGCATGAAATCATTTCTGCTCATAAAATTTTTTTTATAACGTGTTTGAAAAAACCTTACGTTACGGAAATAGCCTACCATGTTAACTCCTATTTGATTGGAGCGCAACAAATATAAGACTAAACACGATTGGTCGGGCTATAAATACTATCTTGTGTTGTTATGGGAAACGAATAGAAGGGGTACTTTTTTGAAAAGATGTGTAGACATGGTTTCATTGGTTAGAGCTGCGAATATACTCAATTCAGAGCGTCTGTTCATTGCCACATCTTGTAATAAACCTACTAAGAAGCAGTGCGTTGAGCACCAGTGTATATTTTATATAAAATAAAGCCTGGGACATCGGCAGATCGGAATTGTGCTATATTCATTGCCAGTCAACGAAACTGATTATTATTTCTATGAATTGTGGTAAGCTTGAAATATTCAACATCTTTTAATGAAAATTGAATGTAAATTGTTAATTTATGCCTGTATATATGTGTAGTTCAGTAGCGAACATGATGTAAAGCCTATATTGCTCCAGCCTGAACAGAGGGTGTCGGAGGAAAGTAAAACTGCATGGAATGGCCAAACAGTACACTGACACCTAGATTATTGTCTAGAAAGAAATAATGCTGGAATTGCAGAGGCGTAGTAACCATTAGGGAGGGAAATACTGGTATAAAGTATTTCAGATGAAGCTGACAGTTGGCCTAACGCTCTGAACTCAATGTTTGTGATGTATTGTGCTCAGTGTAGAAATACAGTATAAATAGTTCTGAAGTAGGAGGTACAACCTTCTTGTTTCAGGGACCGTGGTCTTAAAGTTATTGAGCAGCACCTGGTCAGAGCTTTGCTGAAGCCAGAGGTGGACAGCATACTCCTTGGTCCATATAGCAACCAGAGGGGAGGCTCCAGAACTCATTAAAGTAATCGAGCAGAGGAGTCTTTTACTGCAGTCATCACGAAAGATAAGAGAGTGTGGCCATGGAGCTCAACATTATGTACCCCATCTTAAAATGACAGTGTAAAATAAAATTAAGAGGGGAATTTAATTGTTTTAATATCAGGAACTGAGAACATCTCCAATACTAGTTCCAATAAAGACAAACTATTGAAGTCATGATGACAAATACCAACAGAGCTTGAACAAAACAAAACCAGTATTACCTCATATTACTACTACACAACTGACACACATAGGATACTATTAAAAATATATGTCACTACAAGATTCATATTGATAAATTCTGTACATATAACTTGTAATTAAAATTGATTGTGATTCCTGGTTCCCTTTGTATTTGAATCAGGACACATATACATTCATGACAGCACTGAATACATATTGTTATTTGAAAAGTTATCAGTGACTCCTTTAAGATATCCTCGTAGAGTGTTTTATGTATGTGAGTGTCACAGTGTTGTCAAGTGTGGTGGAATAAATTAAATTGTTTATCTGTCTGTTGTTGTTATGACTTACACTTCATCATACACATACCCTAGACATATAACGTAGTCATCACACTATTCCAGAATAATTCTGACTGAGGTATACATATGTGGCAGCGAGTAAGGTTATCTATAATACACTACTCTTATTAGATATAGATACCTTCACAGCTGATCTCAGTCAGTACACTAAGTCCCCTATAAATATTTATAACATCCCACTTCACCACATACGGAAATCGTTATTTCGTGCACGCCTGCATGATGCAAGTCAGAAAAACGTACGCGGTCGTCACGTAACGTGATGACATTTTTGGACGCGCGATCGGCGCGTTGTTTTAAAATCTGATTGGCGTAGGTCGCATTATTTATATTTCTAGCATTTTCATTGGTCTGAGAGAAAGCTTAGAAATACGTAGGAGGTAAATCCGCGGGGGTTTTTCCTTTTATATATACAATCGTTTAGAAGGGGGCAATTCTCTATCAGAAGAAATAATTGCCTGCCGTAGACCTTCAAATTTTCGTCTGCATTTCAGCGGAAGAAACGCAATCATTTTGGTGTGTAATAATTTTATTATCGTTTAATTATTAGTGGGTTTCTTTAATAGAGCGATAGCCAGTTTAAGTTTAAAATTTCCTCTGGGACATTAACTTACAGTTTTAAACGTGAGCGCCATCCATTACATCTTTGAGAGTAAATGTAAAGTGTGCATAATTCTTTCTAGGATTAGTGGCAGTATATATGTGCATGTGAAGTTATGATAGACATGGGTGCTCAGGAGTTGTAGAGTGCTGTATATTTACCAGTGTTATTGTATTGAGCATTCAATTGTGTGAACATTAATTTTGTTGTGCCTTAAATGTGGGTAAAGCAGTCAGAGGGTACAGATGTATGTTACAATGGAATTATACTGCTTAGAAGAGTAAATTATTCCTATAGCGAGAGGTTCAGTTTAAATTTGGGGTTTAAGTCAGGAAACCTCCTGTGTAATGTTTAATAGGAGACCAAGGAATTTCGCACAGGGGACATTCCCAGGTTTGATTGTTGAACACGTGGTTAGCCATTCGTCTCTCGTCAGATAGTGTCTGGGGCTTTGTTTGCGTACCTGTAAGATTTTAGTTGAAGGGAAGGGAGGAGAGAAAGAGAGTGAGATAGAGAGACACGTGGGTAGAAATATTTTATGTATCGTTGCGCATAACGAGAGAAGGGGAGTAGAAGGAGTGAGATTGAAGTGACACGTGAAATACATTTTTTTATGTATGGTTAAGCAAAGCGGATGAAGGGGTGATGTATTGAGTGAGGGGAGATTTATAGGAGTGATATGTTAGAGATACGTTATGTCGAAGTTGGTGTACATTAGACGCCTTTTTTTCAGCTGGTCACGGCAACAGTGGGGGAGCGTAATTTGCCACTACAAATTACCCACGGCAAAAGTAAGTATCTCAGGGGTCAGAGGACTTGTGATATCGCCAGTAATAAAAGAATATAACCTACGGTCTCTTGCAGTGAAGTACAACTCTTCAGCGAGACCTAAACAGTTCTCTTGCAGTGAAGTCCCCATGCTTTAGCGGGAACGGGTTTATTTATCATAAAGTCCAGAGCTCATCACTATTCATACCACTCCAGCAACGGCACGTTGCCGGAAGATTGGTTTAATTGTATACAGCCAGTAATCCATGGCGTTTACCCTAAATCCGGAGCGAGTTATCGGGGAAAGGCAGAGAAGCTATTCAGCAGACAAGAAGTATCTACAGTTAATCTTCATGCTTGATACCCAAAAATCATCATCATCGCAGTAGTCAGGAGCAGGAGAAAGGGTTACAGTTCCTGGGTCCTGAAAGTAACGAGAGAAAGGCGAAACGAAGATGCCACGTCAGCAGACGTTGAGTGTTAGAAAGACACTGAGACCAGGTGGAGAGAGAGAGAGATAGAGAGAGAGAAGGAGGAAGAAATAGATAGGACCAGTAGGGTCTTTGTTTTATTATCCATTAGACGGATAAACTCTGAGCCTTAATTGAAATCTGAGTTGATGAGTGTAGCAGTCCAGTGGTGTTAGTTAGCGGCGCATATCGACTAACGAGTTGGAAGCTGTGTCAACATTCGTTTAGGCAGAGGACTGCGACATTAGAAATATTATTTTATTAGAGAGAGAAGGCTAAACTGAGGCCCCACCAATTAGATCATTTACATCACTAATCATTAGATTTTTCCCCAGCAGGGTGACTGAAAGAGTGTATGTGATTGGGTTTTCCAAGTGTCTATCACTGAAATTGTTACTTTGGTTTCAGATCGATGCAACACTGCACGTTATTTATTTCTTGATGTATGATGAAATTTAATGATTGATTTATTGTAAATAAATATATATATATACTGTACACTGGATCAGCTTCTACACTATACTTACCTCTATGTTGTCTGTATAGTGGTGTCTGTGGTCGTTAGTTACACCTTATCTCCTAGTGCTTAAAGGTAATTAGAGGGGGGTGAGATTATAGCAATGCAGAAGTCACGAAGCGGCAAGGGAGAGTCAATTCAGGTTCTAGCCCCTTGAGCCAATAGTCTCATCTGTTCAGTCACGTCATTTTTCATCAAAATTCTATCTTCTCAGACTTTCTTACACTAGGGTCTTGCTTTCACTCAGGCAAACTCTATAAACTTAAAACCACTTCATGACAAAGGGTTATGAGCTCTTGGCAGTTTTCCAAACTAGGGTTTCAGTGTACTATCTTCTGCTTGAGTATTTTCATCTCTTCTGGGTGAGTGTTTATCGGACTTTCCTCCATCCTTTTGGAAGTGTGCTATTACTTACCTGAAACTCAATACCACGTAGCGAGGTTTCCGTGAAAATCAACGACCAGTCGGAAATTTCAGGCGTTGACATTAAAATAAAAGACACGAACATGCGTATCTACAACTTGTATGGCCCACCGATCAAAGACATGTCACTTGCAAGTATGGAAATAAAGAGCTCAAGCTGCATAGTGGTCGGAGACTTCAACAGCCACTAGGAAGGATGGGGATATCCTGTTACAGACAGTATAGGAGAGGAAGTGGTGGACTGGGAGATAGTCACAAACTTTCACATTATCAACAGGCCAGATGATAAACCCAGTTTCTACTCTAGAAGATGGCACTCCACTTCCACTCCAGACCTACCTTTTGCCACAGGGGACATCCTTCATACAATTGACCGACAGGTACTTGGTCAGCTAGCAGGCAGCGACCACAGACCAATAAAGCTAGTGGTTAATATGGAGTATGTTCCCCATGAAGTGAAACCATTGCCCGGATGGAATTACAAAAGTGCTTACTGGGACAGTTTTGCAGTGCTGTCTGACAGTCTTTGCGAGACCATCAACACACGAAACAACAACATGAAAAAATATGGTTGAAAGTTTTAATAGAACAGCACTTCTAGCAGCTATTGAGGCTATTCCGAGGGTGCAAGAAAGTACTATAAACCATACTGGAATGAAGAACTGCAAAAACTTTAAGATTTGGTAACAGAAGCCAGAGACACGGCAGAAGCAGAACAAACAACTGAATCAAACATCTTGCTCAAAGCATCCACTGCAAAGTAAATAACAACACTAAGCCAAATAAAAATAGATTGCTGGAAGCAAACAACTGAAAATCTCAACCTAGATAAAGAATGGAACACACTGGAAACTAATTAGAGCTTTGAACAACGAAGAACCTTACACAAATCACATCACAATCAAACAAGGTGAAAATATGCTCTCGGGCAAAAAGGCTGCAAATGCACTCATGGAACACAATGCTGGTGCAAACTATATTGATGTCCCTATAGACAGAAGAAAGGTCATCATTGATAAACAAAGGAGTCATGACAACAAAAAGCTTGCACCAGAAGCACACATGATGGCAAAGTTAACAATGCAAGAAATGGAAAAGGCAATGAGTGCGCTAAGAAGACGAAGTTACCTGGCGAAAATAGGATAAAAAATGAAATGCTAACAGGCCTAGGAACAAAAGCAAAGAAGACGCTTCTGGCCATCCTAAACTGCAGCTGGAAAAGAGGAATAGTACCACAGGCATGAAAATACGCAAGACTGATTCCAATATCAAAAAGAGAACATTAGCACAAAGCATAGATAACAACAGAAATCATTAGTAAGATAGAAGACAGGAAAAATAAGAAAGCAGATTTAAACAGAAGCAAAACCAGAAGCTCCAACGCCAAGGTTCTTGAAGTGTACATAGAAGCAAACAAAGAAGTAAGAAGAAACATCAAAAGAGACAAGATGATATATATTGATGATTTGGCAGAGGAAGCTGCTGCCAAAGAAAATATGAGGGTGTTACATGCAGTCTTTGCTATCTAAAAATATAGTTTGTCTGTATACTTGTTATGTATGAAAATATGTTGTAACAAGATTTCGGGTCTAAAGTAATTTTCGTTGGAACCCTAATTTAAGGGGCGAATACCTAAATTTGACTTTTGGAAAAAGTAAATATTTAGTTACCTGCTCCTGAAGTCCTATATTGAATATATACCAGCTGACGGATAGGTCAGAGGTTGATGCGTACGGCGCATGGGCAAATTAGCAAGGAGTGCGTAGCAGATTTCCGGCAAGAAAAGCCGTCATGTTGTGACCTGGGTTAGTCAGACGAAAAATGTCTGGACGTTTTCTGCATTGTTTCGGGGATGGAATTTTTTCCACAAAATATTATAGAATTCCCCAGTGTTATTTATTGATAGTTACTATATAGTTGTGTGAGGATTCTATGACAAGGTAGAGTTGATATAATTACACTTCCTTGTTCTCAGTGCAAACTGAATATATTTTTGGATCAACCGGTGAGGTGTGCTCACTGTGGTTGATAGGACGAATTTGCAATGTATTAAGCTCGTTGGAGCCATTTAAGACTGTTAAGTCTATATGCACGCACAGAAACCCAGGAGACTAACATTATTCTAAAGACTCGCATGATTAGCGATATGTCTAGCTCTTGTATTTAAACGTCCATGTCTGCACACGAGGGAACTCACTGTGTTTACTGTTCGCAGAGGCTTAATGTATGACTGTCTGGAGTGGAAGACCGGATGGTTTACAAGCTGTTATTACGATAACGTTGAAAAAGGAAACTCGCCTGATACATGAGGGAGTTTTATAAGCCTATCGTCGAAAGGACAGATCTTCACGCTACGTCCGATTAGAGTGATGGACCATGTTATCCTTGTGTCACCCGCCATGTTTGGGGGTCGACTGAAGAAGAGTGATTTAAGGAGAGATATGTAAGAAGGTATCTGACGTTGCAGTCAGGATGAACAGATAGTAGATGTTGCTACGAGTTTGGAATGATGAGTAATGTGGAGTCAGCAATTTACTGACATATATATGAATATTGATTAATTTACAACTTATACATTTCAAGTTAACTGTCTTCATGTCCGCCATGTTTCGATGTCAAGATTATATGAATGTGTCTGCATTGTCTTGTGACTGTGACTTTAAGAAATGGTAGAAAACGTCCACAGTTGTTCACCCACATTATTGACTTCATACCTGTGACATGTTTAAGAACTACCTACATCAACTTTACATCCACTCCACATCTACTCCTGTCAATGTGATGAACGACACACACACATACTGGTATGTTACATCTTATGATACAAGTCTCCACTACAACCTGGATGTCCACCTTGGCGAACTTTTATACCACCCATTCGCGATATAACATTACAGCACGATACAACCACTCTATTTTCAAATCTACACAACATAGAGTATAACAGTGGTGCCAACTACGTGGGTTTGCAAGGTGAGACCCTGATTTTCCAGCACAGACGTCATCTTCCACAGTATACAAAGTACCCGGCATTGCTCATCTTCACAGATTCCAAAGTACCCGGCGTTGCATATGAAACCTTGACGTTCATCACAGATATCAGTTTCATGAGTTTACAAAGTACCCGGCGTTGCCCATCAAATCACAGTATTTACGGTAATTTACATTTAGAAGGCCAAGATTCTTGAACGTTGGTAGTATTGTTTCGAAGGACAAGTTCCGAGTATACCATCGCAACAGTTGAAGAATCAAGATCTATGCTACAGTTTTTTCATCGATGGAACATCATCTGAATGAATGACTATTATTAGATATTGAGAAACTGTGAAATAAAAGTAACCAGCAACTTTATTGTAAACAGTACTCTATACTATAATTAAGCTGTAATTAAGCCTTCTCTGCAACACCCTTCATATGCTATATTTATTTATGTTTACAGGTTATTTGTTTGCATATTATATTAGTTTATATGTCTGCGGGCCTGGTTGGGTGGTGACTAGGACAAGTTATACTGAGTCACATTGGTGTTGTACTAGTGTTCTGTAGGGGCAAATTTCTTAATTGAAACTTGCATGCAACATCTGTTGCTATGTTTTGTTAGCTGTGAAGACTGTATTTATTGTTGTTTTTGTAATATTTTTTCTGTTCTTTAGTTTTGTTTTGGTTTGTTTGTATTTGTAGGCCTACCCTTTGCTATCTTTCAGTTCTATACACAATTTATATTTATACACGGTGGCGTTATTTGTATTGTTCATTCTATTGCAGTTATCATCACAGATTCTGTGATCATTTTCTTTGATTTTTTCTATTTGATTTATTTGATTTCTGCAAATGTTTTCATGTTTTCTTGTATAATTGTTTTGTTGTGTTCTTGATCGACATACACTATTTAAAATATATTTGTTCATATGAATTTATGAGAAAAAATCAACTGATGATTTTTAGTAATTGGTTAGTACACAGTTGATTATACAAGACCTTACTAAAGGCTTGTTTCCCCACAGAGTTTGGGATAAGGAGCTGATTAATTAAATTATTAAGAGCTTGTGGTTACATTACTTTGAAATATATATTGCAGTATTATTATTTCAAGTAATTAGTATCATTGTTAGACATCATGTCTACATTAGATTTTTTCATTGCACAAGGGAAATCCCTTGATAAGTCTGGTAAAGACTTAGAAGAATGGGCAACTGCTCAATTTGCCATGGTATTAAAATCAGAAGAGAAAAAACAAAAAGAGGAAAATAAAAGATTGAAAATAAAAGCTGAACAAAAGAAAGCAGAAGCTGATGATAGAAAATTCCAGATGGAGATGGAAGATAAAAGACTTCAAGCCGCTGCTGAGGAAAGAAAATTTCAAGCCGCTGCTGAGGAAAGGAAGTTTCAAGCTGCTGTTGAGGAGAGAAAACTTCAAATAGAAGAAAAAAAATTAGAAGCTGAGGCTGAGCAGAAAAGATTAGAAAGAGAGTTTGAACAGAAAAGATTAGACAGAGAAGCTGAGGAGAAAAAAGCAATGAGAGAACATGAATTTGAGTTAGAGAAATTAAGGTTAACAAATATGAGTAATGTTAATCAAGCACCTGGTGGTAATAGTAAATCCTTTACTTTCAAGGTCAAGGTACTAGCGTTCAACTCCGCCAGTGACAATATAGCATTCTGGCTTGATAGATTTGAACGTGCATGTCGAGCTCATAATGTGGATAAATCACAGTATGTAAATCAGTTGTCTGAAAATCTAAAAGGGGATTCTCTGACTAAGTTAAGTTTGGTTGAAGAGGCCGACAAGGATAACTATGATGTTATCAGGTCGGCCTTGATAAGGAAATATCAGCTATCAGAGGAGGGTTACCGTCTTTTGTTTAAAACAATGAGACCTGACACAGGTGTGGAATTCTCTGAATTCATTTCAAAAGCACGACTTACACTTTCACGTTGGATTGAATTATCCAAAACACAGAAAACATTTGAGGCTCTTACGGATTTATTACTCAGAGACAAGATCATGTCTTCGGTAAATAAACCATTCCTAGAATTTTTACATGAGCGTAAACCAGGTACATTAAAACAAATGGAAGAATATTGTGACCAATATGTCACGGCACACCCTGACATGATTCTGAGCAACACTAACATTAAAGAGGGTATGCCAGTTGCTTCAGCAACACAATACAATAATAATTACTCACACAAGTCCCAAGGAGCTCAAGATAAATTTCACAAAAAGGTTAATTGGAATAGTTATCAAAACCAAGGTAACCACTCAAATCAGGGTTCTTCTTTGAAGACCTTGAATCGGGCTGACAGTCCTCGATACAGGGGTGCCCATAATTATAGAAATTTCCGCAAAGGGAGTAACTATAGGAACTACCCAAGTTCTTCATGGAAACAACAAAACCAACATTACAGGGATACTCATTATAATGAGTATGATGATTACGATCATGAACATTATGATTCAAACCCAAATAGGGGTTATAACAGAGGAAATAATAATTACAGAGGCAATTATAACCGAGTTAGATCACAACACAAAAGACATGGTAAATCTCATTACCAAGCTAACTCTGCACAACAAGAGTTCATGAAGCCGGTAATCAAAATAATGATAAGAAAGACTCTAATAATGTAGGATGTTCTGCTTTCGATTTTGGTAGAGCATCTCAGTGTTCCCAATGCAAAACATTATTCGATCCAACCACAGTTTCTACTTTAAGCTGTGGTCATCCTCTTCCCGCTCTCCCTGCGTCAGTCGCGCATAATGGAAGAGGTGCTCTTGTCTTCAATAGAGGTCTAGTAGATGGTACTCCGGTATCAATTCTTTTCGATTCGGGGTGCACTACCATTGGAGTGAGGCAGTCACTCGTAAATCCTTCTCGAGCCACAGGCAATGTAGTCAAATGCGTAACATTTGGTGGCACATTGTAGAAGTACGCTACTACCATTATCAATATTGCTACTCCTTTCTTTACAGGAGATGTGCAAGCATGTCTTCTGCCGAATCCGATCGCTGATTTCGTCATCGGTCGCATTCATGGAGTGAAAGAATGCACTCCACAACAAATTTCTGATTGGGAAAATGATAATATGCAATCTGCTAATGCTGTAGTCACTAGGGCTCAAGCTCTTAACATGCCGCAAACTTCGCCTTCTGGAGATAATGATGCGCAGATCCGAGATGATCCCTTGGAAATTTCTCGTGACTCGTTCATAAAAAAGCAGGAAGATGATCCTACTTTAAAAAAATTATTTACGCTGGCAACAAAAGTTGATCCGAATAAAGATACAAATCGAAAATCTTGGATTACGATGAAGAATGGCGTACTTGTACGTATGATACAAGACTCCGCTAAGTCCATTCATTCTCAAATTCTTGTGCCCAAAAATATGAGAGTTAAAATCTTACAGCACGCTCATGATTCTCAGTGTGCTGGGCATATGGGTTTTTCCCGTACTAAATTTAGAGTTCTTGCGTCTTTCTATTGGCCTTTTGTGAACAGGGACATACGAATCTATTGTCGATCTTGTAGGGTATGTCAAGAAGTTAAATCCAAAGGTCCACGCCATGCTGCACCTATTCAGGCTGCAGATATTCCAATTCGACCATTTCGTAAAATGGCGATAGACATCATCGGTCCATTTAAAATAAAGTCTGCTAGAGGACACCAATTTATCTTGACGTGTGTTGACATGTGCACACGTTGGCCAGAGGCTGATCCTCTAAAAAGCTTAACTACTGCTGATATTGCAGATGCTCTTTGGCTAATATTTTCTCGTCTGGGATTTTAGCAGAAATATTATCAGACCATGGTACCCAACTCATATCGGATACCATGTCTCAAGTAATGTCGACTCTTAAGATAGAGAGATCGCTGAGTAGTATTTATCATCCTATGTCCAATGGGATGGTAGAACGTCTGAATAGAACTCTGAAAAACCTACTAGGTAAGATAACTGAAGATAATCCTCAGGATTGGGATAGGGTTTTACCCGCGGCTCTCTTTGCATACAGAGAGGTCGCCAACGAACATACAGGATTTTCTCCCTTTGAACTTGTCTTTGGCGCGAAACCGCGAGGTCCTATGTCCTTACTTCATGATCTTATAACTGCTGATAATATTGTCGATGACACAAAATCCTCTTATGAATATGTCATCGCACTTAGACACAAGATTATTGAAGCATGCAAATTGGCAACTGCTTCTTCTGAATTTGCGAAACAGAAGGCAAGACAATTTGCCAATAAAAAGAGATGCTTATGACAACTTTGTCCAGGTGACAAAGCATTTGTCTTGCTACCTTGTAGGGAAAACAGACTTCTTATTTCTTGGAAAGGTCCGTACGATGTAATATCAAAAGTTTCCGATGTTGACTATATCGTCGATATTGACGGGAAGCATAAAACCTTCCACATCAACATGCTCACGGAATTCCATGAACGTCCGGATTATTTACAACCTGTTTTCCAGGCAACGGATGATTCACCAGTCCCACATGGACATTACTCATCACTATCAGTAATACAGGATGAGGAAACGAGTTTCTCGGATGTGAATCTCCCTTTTCCGATGATTCCAGTTCATTCTAACGAATCATGGAAAGATGTTGCGGTTTCTCCCGAGTTATCTCTGGGAGAGCAGAAACAAGTTTCTACTATGTTAGAACAATTTCAGGATGTCCTTACTGACATTCCTGGTCAAACTGATGTCATTCAACATGACATTATTCTTACTGACCATAATCCTATAAGAGTCAGACCGTATCCTATCCCGATACATTTTCAAGCACAGGTAGAGAAAGAGTTGGATGAGATGTTAGAGTTAAAAATAATTGAACCATCCACATCAGCATATTTTTCGCCGATGGTTATTGTACGGAAAAAAGACAATAACATACGTCTCTGCGTTGATTATCGCAAATTGAACCAAGCGACGAAATTTGATGCTGAACCTATGCCTTTACTAGAAGAGCTACTTACTAGACTATCGAAATCTCATTTCTTCACTAAACATGATTTGTCTAAGGGATATTGGCAAGTTCCACTATCCGAACACGCCAAACCGTTTACTGCTTTTTCGACACCTAGGGGTCTATTCCAATGGAATGTCATGCCTTTCGGCCTAATGAACGCCCCAGCAACATTCGTACGCATGATACGTCGAATCCTATCTCATCGCTCAGATGTCATTGCATATCTTGATGACATCTGTCTTTTCAGTGATACTTGGGAAGATCACTATAACGGGTTAAACGAACTATTGTCTATCTTACGCGAGCATAACCTAATAGCGAAACCATCTAAAGCCTGTATTGGTTTTAGCGAAATATCTTTCTTAGGTCACCGTGTTGGTCATGGTTTCCTAAAAACAGAAGACCATAATACAAGTAAGATACTCAACATTTCTATTCCTAAGACTAAAAAGCAAGTGCGAAGTCTCTTAGGTCTAATACAATTTTATGGACGATTCATTCCGAATCTGTCCTCCCTTATGTCACCTCTTTCTTCCTTGCTAAAGAAAGGGTCTCCTAATATAGTCCATTGGACTCAAGAATGTCAATCCTCTTTAGATAAGGTTAAAACTATGTTTTCTACTTCACCTATCTTGGTGTTACCTACTAAGGATAAGACATTTGTTCTTCGTAGTGACGCTTCATCCACTGGGATTGGAGCGGCACTAATGCAAGAGTACTCTGGAACTCTGCATCCTGTAATGTATATTTCCAGAAAACTTAATGCTGCAGAAAGGAATTATTCGGTTTTAGACCGTGAGCTATTAGCTATGGTTTGGTCATTTCTCAAACTACAAAGATTCCTTCTAGGCGCACATTTCATAGTAGAAACCGACCAAAAAGCTCTTACGGCTATACAGAGTAAGAATTTGAAGAGCTCGAGGTCTACTCGATATGCAATCGCTCTTTAACCCTTTCATTTCTCGGTACGAGCTATCCGTGGATCAGATAATGTGATGGCTGACATTTTGTCTAGATGCCCACATGATTCCACATAACTATTAGGTCTTGGACTTCCTGATACGTCTAAGTCTATAATAGTTCCTTTCTATATCAAGATATGTACACATTTGTAATTTGTAAAATAATGATCGTATCACTATTTAGCGGTTCATTGATGTATATTCACCGCTGTTCTTTGATGATTTTTCTTCTTTGTTAATCAAACAATGATACCATATGAAATTATTGTATGAATTATTATATGCATTGTGTCATTGCCAGAATTGTAGTATACGTTGGGGACACCTCTCTTGGAAACATGTATATGTAGAGAAACAATTTCTCTTGGATTATGAGATATATTCTCATCAGTCGCTCCATAAGTTGACTTAGCTTCATATTAGGAGTTATATTTATTCCTGATATTTTCATCTGCGCATTATTCATGCGTTGTGAGCCTATTGTATGCTGCTCCTAGAGGTATTTCCAAAAAAAAGTACCATTTTTTTTCCGGGAGGTGTGGTAAGACTGTTACGTGCAGTCTTTGCTATCTAAAAATATAGTTTGTCTGTATACTTGTTATGTATGAAAATATGTTGTAACAAGATTTCGGGTCTAAAGTAATTTTCGTTGGAACCCTAATTTAAGGGGCGAATACCTAAATTTGACTTTTGGAAAAAGTAAATATTTAGTTACCTGCTCCTGAAGTCCTATATTGAATATATACCAGCTGACGGATAGGTCAGAGGTTGATGCGTACGGCGCATGGGCAAATTAGCAAGGAGTGCGTAGCAGATTTCCGGCAAGAAAAGCCGTCATGTTGTGACCTGGGTTAGTCAGACGAAAAATGTCTGGACGTTTTCTGCATTGTTTCGGGGATGGAATTTCTTCCACAAAATATTATAGAATTCCCCAGTGTTATTTATTGATAGTTACTATATAGTTGTGTGCGGATTCTATGACAAGGTAGAGTTGATATAATTACACTTCCTTGTTCTCAGTGCAAACTGAATATATTTTTGGATCAACCGGTGAGGTGTGCTCACTGTGGTTGATAGGACGAATTTGCAATGTATTAAGCTCGTTGGAGCCATTTAAGACTGTTAAGTCTATATGCACGCACAGAAACCCAGGAGACTAACATTATTCTAAAGACTCCCATGATTAGCGATATGTCTAGCTCTTGTATTTAAACGTCCATGTCTGCACACGAGAGAACTCACAGTGTTTACTGTTCGCAGAGGCCTAATGTATGACCGTCTGGAGTGGAAGACCGGATGGTTTACAAGATGTTATTACGATAACGTTGAAAAAGGAAACTCGCCTGATACATGAGGGAGTTTTATAAGCCTATCGTCGAAAGGACAGATCTTTACGCTACGTCCGATTAGAGTGATGGATCATGTTATCCTTGTGTCACCCGCCATGTTTGGGGGTCGACTGAAGAAGAGTGATTTAAGGAGAGATATGTAAGACGGTATCTGACGTTGCAGTCAGGATGAACAGATAGTAGGTGTTGCTACGAGTTTGGAATGATGAGTAATGTGGAGTCAGCAATTTACTGACATATATATGAATATTGATTAATTTACAACTTATACATTTCAAGTGAACTGTCTTCATGTCCGCCATGTTTCGATGTCAAGATTATATGGATGTGTCTGCATTGTCTTGTGACTGTGACTTTAAGAAATGGTAGAAAAAGTCCACAGTTGTTCACCCACATTATTGACTTCATACCTGTGACATGTTTAAGAACTACCTACATCAACTTTACATCCACTCCACATCTACTCCTGTCAATGTGATGAACGACACACACACATACTGGTACGTTACGTCTTATGATACAAGTCTCCACTACAACATGGATGTCCACCTTGGCGAACTTTTATACCACCCATTCGCGATATAACATTACAGCACGATACAACCACTCTATATCCAAATCTACACAACATAGAGAATAACAGAGGGACCTGTACAACAACACAAAGAAGCTAACAGGGAAATATAAGCAAACAAATGGCTTCATTCAAGATAAGAATGGACAATTGCTTAGTAATATACAAGAACAAATAAAGAGATGGACAGAACATTTTAAGGAATTTCTCAATAGACCAGCTAATGCCCGAAATATCCAGCCAGCAAAAATGAGCTACAAATCAGCTAGGAACGGCCAAGTAGAGAAGAAATAAAGAAAGTCATAAAGCTTCTGAAAGATGGAAAAGAAGCTGGTCCCAATTGCATTCCAGCAGAGGCCATCAAAACATATATTGATACCTCTACAGACAAATTATACAAACTACATAGTAAAGTCTGGGAGAGAAAGAAAATACCAGCAGAATGGAAGGAATGTTATCTGGTCAAGTTGCCTATGAAGGGAAATTTACACGAGTGCACAAATTATAGAGGAATAATGCTACTTTCAGTGCCAGGAAAAGTATTAAACAGAATCATCCTTGAGAGATTAAAAGAGTCCATAGACAAGCAACTAAGAGATGAACAAGCAGGTTTTTGACAAAACTGATCCTGTATAGACCAGATAACCACAGTGAGAATAGTAGTTGAACAAAGCCTGGAATACAATTTACCGATACACATCGGATTCGTCGACTATGAAAAGGCTTTTGACAGTGTAGACAAAAAATCGCATTAAAAACTGATGAGGCATTATGGAGTTCCTATGAAGATCATTAACTTAATAAAGAAGACATATGAAGACATGACATGCAGGGTTCTTCATGAAGGACAACTTACAGAACCGTTTAGGATTAGAACGGGAGTGCGACAGGGATGCCTCTTGTCTCTGTGACGGACGAATTTCAGCGTCCTTGAATTGTCAGATGATATGATAATACCCTTGGATAGCATCGAGAGCCTTCACTTATGTTGGAATTAAATCGAAACGTGGTTCTTTACCATGTGCGCTAATTAGTATGCATTAACTATCAGGCTAGCAGCCACGAGAGACACTTTGTCTTAATTTTAGTTTAGCCACGCCTACCGCCTTACCTTTAGAGCGATTAGAATCAGCTACCCCTCTACCCCTTTCTGTCATTCCGCCTAGTAGGCGTTTCCAAAGTTCATCGGGGCAAGCGGTCAACAATCAAAGACTGTTGTAGTCCCAGAAGAACGAAGCAGAGTTTTTCACACCTCCGGTTAACAAGTAAGACAAACGGGGAAATCGAGAGATCGGACGAAAGAGAAACGGGGAAAGTCTATCGGCAAAAATAGAAAAGTTTCCTGAATCAAATAAGGCATTAAACTTCGCATGCGGCTATTACTTTTCATTTCTCTAACTATATATTGGCATCGCCGAAAATGCAGTTTATCATTCGCGCCAGACAGTTGAAGAAATTCCTAGCTTATATTAGAATCTAACAATATTTCTCTTGGATTTCTTTTATATTGGAGTCTATATTCATTCATTCTTTTCTGTGTCGCGGTAATATATTAGTCTTGAATGATTTAGTGGTTTAGTTTCTTCATTTTATTTCACTGGATTTTGTGATTTAATTTAAACATATTAAATAAATTCATAAGCAAAGTTTTCCAGATGTAAATTGAATAATATAACTATCCGCTATTTCCCGAGATAATAGATGTGTAAGATAATTATAAAACGTTAGGCGATCGTAATTGTTTAATGACCATATTTCTATTTCATCTCGTGTAAATTTTAAGTAATTAACTGTTCATAGCCAGTGTTAAAAAACGATACATTAGCTAGTCACTCGTGTAGTTCTCTTAATACCAATAATTAAATACCAGAGTGATTTTTACAGGTCTTACCTAAAACGCGGGTGTTGGAATATTTATTATTATGGTAGAATTACCTTTTATCTATCTTCTTTTTATACAGGTGGTCAGACCTTTAGCGATTCAACGGTTTTTATTTATATATAGAGAGAGTCATGTGCAGATGGCTTATGGCAACCCAAATGATATGTTCCTAACCTACAAAACATTGACATTTAAAATCTGATGGTGGGAGACCTTTATAGATCCACCTTATAATGTTAAATGGTGTTAATTTGGTAAACTGGAATGGGACAATGCCAGAAGATTTCTCTATCATTTTCATCTTAAGTTCCCTGGCCTGATGAGGCAGAACTTACAGCACAAATTTATTAAATTAAACCCAGAGGATAGTAAACCTTTTCCTACCACCAACTTCTACAGTGAACATTTATGGCTTTTACTTTGTTCCGAAAAACAGCCTGGGAGTAACCTTCTACTGTTTGAAATATTCCCTATTCACTACAACAGAAACCTAGAGAAACAAACGCTATCCCCCTTCTACACCTGCAGTCCGAAGAGAGAAAACTTATAATCAACTAAACACTTCAGCTAAATCTCAGAGAGAACATAGCAGTGCCTAGACGGAGTTTTTCTAGGGCTGAATTGGACAAATAACAGGACATATAATAATATTTTATCCACTGTGTATGATTAATTCAATGGACGTATGCAGAGTCGAGAGAGGGTAAGTCTGACTGTTGTGAGCTCACTGCATGAATGCTGAGAGTGGAAAACGGAAGGAAAGAATTTAGTTTCTTAATGTTTACTACTAATATAACACCTTCTTTTTATCTATCTCTCACTTAGTCTGAAGGCCCACAGGAAAGTTAAATTAAGGACTTATCCTATACCCGTCCCGTCTACCCCACTTCCATGGTCAATCATTTGTTTTGATCTTTTGGGTAAACAACCTCTTGTGGGATCATTTTCCTAGTTTTCCATATCCTAGAGGGAGGGTCTACGAGAGTATATATATATATATTTATTTATTTATTTATTTATTTATTTTCCCTTTATGTAACTATAATTAACTGATGACATGATAACGATGTATTAACTGTTGTAATCTATTATTTTTTCTGAAGATATAATAAATCTTATAAACTTTAAAGCTATCAGTGTTGGTTAAAACCCTCCCCTGATATATATATTTATATGGGACCCCGTAGTTTACCTGTTCGTTTCTACGTATGTACGTATTTATGTCACAAAACTTTTTGTGTCTGCGTACAAGAGGATAGTATATGTGACTCAGTATCAATAGAGAAAATCACGTCTCCATTGAAGCGTGTCGTACTAGATAGGTGGGTTGAGCATTACTCAATCCAAGACAGTATTTTCTCCCACACTTTTATTCCTCGTAAACAGGACTATCTCTCACACCTTTCTCTCACCTAGATCTCACTATCTCACCCCTGCTCGATTGGGACCATACAAATAAAGGCTATCTAAAACGTACGACAGTCTCCATTTATTTTTTTACTAGCAATAGATTGGGTTATGAAAACATCGACATCACACAATAGAAATGGAATCTAGTGGAATCTGACTAAACAGCTTGATGATCTGGATTTTGCTGATGACGTGGCTCGTTTGTCCCATAACCATAATCAGATGCAAGAGAAAATGAAAATTCTCGACGAGAGGTCACAACAAGTGCGCCAGAAAATACACAAGGAAAAGACAAAGATTATGAGAATAAAAGCAAGAAATGATAACAAGGTTGAACTTGAAGAAACGCCACTAAAAGATGTAAAATCGTACACTTATATTGGAAGTAATATAGACAAAGTTGGAAGGACAGACAGTGATATCAAAATAAGAATGTAAAAAGCAAGAGGAGCTTTCATTGCATTGGGAAACAAATGGAGAATAAGAGAAATCATGTCCAGCACGAAAATAAGAATCTTCAACTCAAATGTCAAGTCAGTCCTATTGTATGGCTCTGAGACATGGAGAACAACAAAAATAACAGCCAAAAAGCTACAGACTTTTATAAACGGGTGCTTGCGTAGAACAGAAGGACTGAAATGGTATGACAAAGTCACAAATGTGGAATTAATGACAAGAACCAGACAAGTGCCAGTGGAACAAGAGTTGAGAAGAAGACGCTGGCGATGGATAGGACACACATTGGGTAAACCCGTTGAAAGCATTACAAGGCAGTCTTTGTTCTGGAATCCACATAGAAAGAGAGGCAGAGGTAGACCAAAAAACACATGAAGAAGAGAACTGGAAACAGAGGTGAAAATGATAAGAAAAACGAGGAAAGAACTTGAGCGGATGACACAAGACAGGAAGACTTGGCATGTGTTTGTTGAAGGCCTATGCTCCTTGGGAAGCTAAAGGGTATTGACTGATTGACTTATCTTCTGGTCATGCCTTGAGTTTCATGTCTGAATCCACAATGATGTGTTTCCATTATCAAGCACATGACTAAAGCAACAATGGTATGTTGCTGTGACGGAAGTAGAAGATCGTGCAACAGTCATACACCGCCCGTCTAGCTCACTGTCTAAGGAGTAATACACCAACAAGTACAATGTGGTGTTACCATTATCAGTTACATGACTTAAGTCACGATGGGGTGTTACTACTATCAGATACATGACTTAGGTCACAATGGGGTATTACCATTATCAGGTACAAGACTTAAGTCACAATGGGGTGTTACCATTATCAGGTATATGACATAAATTATAATGGGACGATAACAATATTAGGTACATGACTTAAGTTACCGTTCCCGTTAGGTTTGTTAGGAGTGTAAATTCTGTCATATTTTACTTTTAGGAGATTTATTTTTTTAGCTGAGTTTTAGTGGTCTACTGGGAGTTATCGATAGAACTGAAGGAAAGAGGTGGTCAAGAGTTGTTCTTACATCCCTTGATTGAGGACTGTTGATGTATTGATTTCTGGTTCTGACAATGTGAGCAAAGGGGATTATGCACGTGACATGTATGTATTTGTGAGTTGTTTGTCAGACACAGTTGTTCTGGAGTGTTCGAAATTAGACGTTGGCTTCTAGATATGGTAGCGAAAAAGGTTTTAATCGGGTGATAAGCCAATGTATATTGGTTTCTTCTGTGTTGGCAGAAAGCCTGTACTATCATCCAGACATCCATCTCGATATTTTTCCTCGTTTGTTAGATGACAGTGTTTATTTATTCTGAGGACGAGATGACAGTGTTTCCAAGTGAGAGAATGTGTGTATTTAAATTATCAAGTATGTTGAGTTTTGCAAAACAATTAATGAACTATAAGTACAGTGAACTAAAGTAGACAGTCAAGAGTAGAGTGAATTATAGTAGGCAGTCAAGAGTAAAGTGAACTACAGTAGACAGTCAAGTATAAAGTGAAATACAGTAGACAGTCAAGAAAGTTAGAGTAGACAGCCTAGAGAAAGGACAGCAGAGTTGGGTAAATGTACATCCCTGGCGATCAGGCCAGTGTCTATATGTAGATGCGCCAAAAGATAGATGCTGTTTACTAATACAGAATATCTGAGACAAACATTTTTAGCATATAACTATTGGGAACAAGACGTATCAACAAGGGTTCTCAAATGGCTAGGTCTAACAGCCACAGTAGATCAGTCTGATAGAAAGAAAGCCATAACTGGAGAAATATTGGTAACTATTTTCACCTCATTGAGTTGTACCAGTCAGCTCATATTGTTCATTTAGAAGGCTGAAGAAAATTGTTGCTGCGAAAGATTTATGTCAAGATGGTAGTAGCACCTCATACACCTCTCATGTTAATAAATATCACCATCATCTGTTACAAGTAATTCTGGTGTTGAGCGAACTACAGTCTAATAGGAAGAGACAGAGAGAGAGAGAGAGTATGATGTTTAAGGTATTGATAAAACAACCGTGGGTCTGCTGTAGGGTTGTGATCTGAACCCAAGATACGATCAACGCGATCTCTATCGTCAACG
This sequence comes from Oreohelix idahoensis, assembly GCA_024509875.1. Lineage (NCBI taxonomy): Eukaryota > Metazoa > Mollusca > Gastropoda > Stylommatophora > Oreohelicidae > Oreohelix > Oreohelix idahoensis. The sequence goes on along the minus strand of JAMPIV010003439.1, from coordinate 174,919 downwards.
GCCACATATAAATGCGGTCTGTTGCACGTGGCCAGCCCTCACCCGCCACGGAAAGCTTGGAAACTCACAAGTGAAGTAAACAGGTTCACAAAGAGGTCCTGCTTCAAACAAAATAATCAAGTCGTCAAAGAGAAGAAGGTACAGCAATTAGTGAAGAGGTTCTGCATCAAGATGAAGAAGCTTTCTACGTACACTCCCATTTAGCAACGGGTATACTTTGACTGGCTTGCATGTAACATCTAACATAATTATAGTGTCATAACACACGCATGCTTGTAAAGATTTATGCAAAGTGAGATACCGTCGCGAAATTCGGTATCATAAAGTTCAAGAAATTGTGTCGCGCTATAAATAAAGTGAACCAGCGAGATTAGGACAGAGTAATTACCAGAAAAGCAAGACACTTTAGTTATATAACACGAACATTCTAGTGATTTAATTGATATTTAAGAATTAGTTAAGTTTATAATTTGGTTACTGTTGTGTATTTTGTCGTCAGTATTGTGTATTCCATTCACACAATAATAAATAAGGCCTTCATAAAGAACCACAATTTAATTACTTCAATAGAATCCACATATTGATGGCCAAGATGAATTTGTACACAATGAAAACATGATACGGAACGTAGGTTCCTAGCTAACTGCCATCCAGCACCTTACAGTGGAAAAACGTGCGGCTCTTCGGCTGGTCACTCAACAACATCTGGTTCGCGCGGTGATCGCACATTACCGCACAAAGCCCATTTAACAGTAACGAAGCTGGAGTACCATTCTAAACTTTAACAGTTCCTCCCCAGTAATTAAGAGCTGGGATCGAATCTGATAACCAGTCTTCCGTGCCTTTGAGATCTTCGTGGAGGCACTGCAACACCTACCACACTTCTGTCTTCTGTAATAGGCTCTGTAGCTTTAAGCTGTAGATTAGGTGCTGCCTTGGTAACTTGATCTGTGATGGCTTTGTTGAGTAAAAAGTCATCATAGCTATCGTCCATGGGTGGTCTGATCTTCATGAGACTTCCCGGTCTTAACTGGTTCTGATGTTGTTACTCAACATTTATGTTGTTACTCAGATGAACTATATACATCATGCGACAGTAGTAGTAGTTGATTAGTAGTTCCTTACCCAAACATTGTTTTTTATTCCGAATCTTGGGCCTTCAACTCCAGCTGTTGTACTTCTTTGTTCTTGCTGAGGGATTAGCAATGACAATTGCATTCTTGTCTGTCGACCATGTAACAACTCAGCAAAGGACTTGCCAGGGATAGAATTTGCGGTTGTCCGGTAGGCGAACAGAAGTTCATCCAGAGCTCGATGTCGCATGTGTCCTCACCAGCAAATCTTTGTCATTGAGGTTTTGAAGGTGCGGACAAAGCGTTTTGCCTCTCCTTTTGAAGCTGGATAAAATGGGGCGGTCTTAGATGCTCAAAATAGTGAACATAATTGTTAAAACTTGGCAGAAGTAAATTGTGTTCCATTATCTGAAACAATTGTGCCAGATAAACATTTGTGAAGGAAGATCTTAGTAAGAGCTTTTATTGTTGCCCCAGTTGTCAAGGATTCATCCCAACAATATATGGATATTTAGAATATGCATCAACAACTACCAGCCATTGTTCACGGACGTTCAGATATTGGCCATGACTGATAATGTTGATGAGGATTACTCTGGTTTGCTCTGCATGTATTACAGATTAATGATAAAGATTGTATGTCCTTGTTAATTGTGGGCCACCAACAATTTCGTCGAGCCAGTTATTTCATTTGGATAATGCCAAAGTGTCCTTAATGCAGTAAGTGAAGGACTTTTTCACAAAGACAAGTAGGTACAATCACTCGGTTAGACTCGGCCTGCCATAACAGAATGCCTTTGTGAATAGATAAATTAAGACGCCTATCAAAATACGGTTTTATGACGCTGTTATTTCATGACAGTTGTTCTGGCCATCCACTGAGCAAAAAATGTTTGACTTGATTAAGAATCGTATCTTTAGTAGTTTCATATTCTACCACAGCAGAGTCTTGTGGAATATTAGCTATGGCATAATCACTTTCCATGCTGACATAATAGCATGGTGCTTCAGACTTGTCAAATGCATGATCTGGTCCCATGGTTAATCTTGACAGTGCATCACTATTAGCATGTTTCGATGTTGGCCTATGCTTGATGACAAAGTTGTAGGACATCAAATGAATGGCCCATCACTGCAATCGTTGCAAGGATAACAAAAGGCAACTTGTGATCAAGTGAGAAGATAGACAAAAGCGTCTTGTGGAATGTCTGCAATTCAAAAGGTTTTGTCAGGCTTTAGAGATACTGAAAAAATGTCCGTACTCCTAAAATTATTGACAAACCTTCCTTCTCAATTTGGCTGTAGTTTCTTTCTGCTTCGCTCATGGTCTTTGATGCACAAGCAATTGATCTCTCAGAACCATATTGGTAACGATGTGATAATACTGCTCCAATTCCATATGAAGATGCGTCTGTAGCAAGCATAATGGGCAGGTTTGTATCAAAATGTACAAATCTAGTTGCAGTTATGATGGCTTTCTTAAGAGCTTGAAAAGCTCTTACCTGATTCGTTGACAAGAAAAATGGAGTGTCCTTCTTTCTTAACTTATTTAATGAAGCAGAAAGTTCTGAAAAATGATCAATGTACTTATGATAATAATTTATTTTCACCAAGAAATGGAGTTGTGTTAACATTTCTGAATGGTGTGGCTGTTTTATAGCTACAATGCCATTGTCTGATGGTCGTATTTCTTCAACAGAAATAATGTTCCCTTGGTACTCAAAATCGGGTTTGAAGAATTCACATTTGGACCATTTGCATTGAAGTCCATGCTGTTCTAAACCACGTGAAAAGTTCTTTAAGTGTTTTCAAATTTTTATCGTCTGACCTTCCTGTTACAACCATACCGTCCAGATAGTTAGCACAACCAATGTGATCTGTAGTTATCTGTTCTATAAAGCGATGAAAAATAGCTGGAGCGCTCGAGATGCCAAATACAAGTCTTTCGTACTGGTACAGTTCATGCTGTGTATTGATAACTGCTAGGTTCTTAGATTCTTAGTCCAGTTCAATTTGAAGATAGGCGTCAGACAGATCTAATTTGGAAAACCTGTTTCCACTTTGGACATTGTGAAATAACTCTTCTGGTCTTGGTAACGGATACTGTTCAACTTGACGCTGTGAATTAATGGTAACTTTAAAATATCAATAGATTCGAACAGTGCCGTTAAACATTGAACTACAACTATCGGTGCAGCCCAAGTGCTTGCATGAATTGGTTAAATGATATCAGGCTCCTCCAATCTTTGTATTTCTTTTTTTACTGCATCTTTCCCTGCAAAAGGAACTGGTCAAGGCTGAGACAAACATGCTTACTTACTTACTTGGTCGTTCCCCTTCTACCGTGAGGTGTAGAGGTTTGGAAGAGAGAGCGCCAGACTATCCTATCGGCTGTCTTCCTCCTGGCCTGGTTCCATTCTAGTCCTCTGTCCTTCAAAGATTGTCTAATGTTGTCCTCCCAGCGGACTCTGGGTCGTCCTGGGGGTCTGGATCCCTGGCTCTTTGTTTCCCATGCTTGTCAACAAACATGCAGTAGCTTTAAAATGATTAAATCGAGGTTACATCTGTAAATTTAACATAGATTTTGAACCTTGGGATTGCCTTTTGACGTAGCTGCAAATGTGCTTTAAAATTATGGCATGTGTCTAGTCCATCTGTGAATACTTTAGGAAATCCAGAACAAAGATGGATCACCTTAGATAATGCTTCTGAAGCATGGACAGGTTCTGCCATATTGACAATTTCAGGTGGGAGTATATTGTCTTCTGTAATTTTAAAACCAAATGCCTTGAACCACAGAGCGCCAAACAGATTCGTGCCTTCTTGTATATCAGCCACTAAAAATGAAAGTGTTCTAACTTTATCTCCTAAACTCGCTTCTACGTTTGTCCAACCTTCCAGTGGTATGTTCACAGCACGATAACCTTTGATTTGTAAGTTAACGAGCTGTAACCTCGGCATACATATTTGCTCATAACCCTTCAAGCCTACCATGCCATTAGTGCATCCTGTGTCAAGCAGAAATTTCACGCTATTCACCACAACATTGATGTAAAACGTATCCTTCCGTTCTTCAATGTTGACTGTTTTTACTTCTTCACACTGACCATTCCTTGACCTACTAGTAAACCTGTCTAGACTAGCTCTTCGACGTGAGTTGTTTACATGTGTAGTGCCTGTAGTTTTCACTGAAGCACACACGGTTGAATGTGCTCAATTTTTCCACAAAAACTGCATCGAGACTGTCTGTTTACAATCTGATCGTTAGTGTTTGCTATAGCATGAAGGACAAGACTTTAGTTTATTTACTTTTGCTGTAGCATGAAGGACAAGACTTTAGTTTATTTACTTTCGCTATAGCATTCTTCTTCTTCGTTCGCCCTGAAAAGGACGGTGGTTGCGTTGTGTCTGTTTACGCCTAAGCTGTGATATCTGCACCTTTCGGTCGACACATCCGACTTCAGCACGGCATATTTTAGGGACCGGGTTTGCCTTCCCATTGCGATCCGCACCCGCTCAGCCAGACTGCACTGCTGCAGACTGTTTCCAGGACCACCACGTGGAGGTGGAGTGCGGTCTTGACCAGCTTGCTATAGCATGAAGGACAAGACTTTAGTTTATTTACTTTTAAACTCTGTGACTTGATTCTATCTTTAGCTTTTCTTTCCTGTAATGTGGCACGCTTATGTTTGTAAAAGGAATTTATCACATTAATGTCTGAAGATGCAGGTTTCTCATCTCCTCTTAAAGTTTTACTTGCAGCCAAAGATGCTTCATATAGGTAATGCTGCTTTGTGAGCTATCTTCTCAAGGGATGAATTTTCTTCTGACAATGCATATCTTCTTATAAATTCATGGGACGTGAACTGAAGAATCATGTCTCTAATACTCGTATGTTCTTCTATTAGTCACTGTCCACAACCGTTCTTTGAGCATACAAATCTACAATCAGTCGATAGACCACAAAGTTCAGCAATCCACTGTGCATTTAACTGGTCTGGTTTCTTCTTGGATTGCCAAACGTTATGACGGACAATGATCAGATGTTTTGAATGTCGGAAGTGTGTTGTCAGCTTGGATGTCAGTTCTGTGAACGAAAAATTTGGATAGCTTTTCTGTTGCAATATCTTCTGCATTAGCTGATATAAAGATGAGCCAATCCAAGAAAGGATGGGTGTGAAAATAAATCGAAAAAAGGTGATTTGTCTTACGAGGACAAAAGACAAAGAAATAGCCAATGTTACGGCCACAAGGCCTTCGTCGGGGAAAGGAAAGAAAGTGAATGCTAGATAGGACACATAAGAACCTAAATAAATACAAAAATTGTTCACTGAGAGAACCCTTTCTGTCTGAAGTACTTAGGGCTACTTTATCACTGACCCTTGGTGTTCATTGATCAATACCAAATTAAATCTAAGAAGGCCAAACTCTCGTCTCAGAACACTAATTCCCTTATCAGAAATATTTTACATCTCTTTGTAATAAACGAAATTCCTATATCAGAATTATAAATTACATTTCTTCTGATTACACAGCAATAGAATTCACAATAGATAATACCGTACAAACTACCAAGCTTATTCACACTACAATTATTATGATTAACGTTATAAAGTAAATTACGCAAGCGTCATTACGCTACAACCATTAAAACTCACAGATAAAGAACTATTAATTACCTATAACCCAGCGCCTAAGCGTCTAAACGCTAATTCGCCCGGATTACCTATCAACTCTTACATTAAATACTTTCTCTAAGATAGTAATTGATGGCACTTTCGTAAATATAAAAAAAAAAACCTTTAATCTTCCTGAAGAAAACATACGTATCAGATATGATCCTATGTTAAAGCGAACCAAAATTACCTGGTGCAAAATCTGTACTAAACTACAATAATCCCCTATGACAAAAACCGCAATTATTTCCCTACAAGAAAAGACAAAACTCGATATATTTACAGAGAGAAGAACTAGTGCAACTTATACAGTTACAAAGAGAAGAAGACTGGGGCAAACTCAAATCGAAGAATAATTTGGGGCCTGGTGAAATATAAATCACAGTAGCTTTATCACATTTGGGTATATTTAGAAAAAGCTTTTGATAAAGTTTGGAAAGAGGAATTTTAAAGTCAACCTTGGCAGAAGTGATGTGTGGGCGAATGTACAAATGGATTGGCCGCTACCTTGAGAATAGGACTTCTGGAGTACAGCTACAAGGACTTCTTTTGCTGTTTTACTTTTGTTTACTATTTCCTTATTTAGTCTGTCATATTCTTTGTTGTCTTGCTTCTTCTTCCTTCTTGCATGTATCAGTTTTAACATTTCATTTGTCATCCACTTCTTCTTTCCAGTCCTATTTACTTCTGGTTCAATATCCTTTGATGTTTGCTGTATTGATTCCTTTAGCTGTTACTTCTGTTCCTCTATACTCTGTATTTCGTCTATTGCATTGTACCTATTCTGTATTGTAATGTTGTATATATCACTTATTTCCTTATCTGATTTAATTAAGGCTAAGTTTAACTTTATGTTGTTTGAAGCTCATTTTACTTTCTTCAATTTTATTTTAAGTTTTATTATTCCTGGTACATGGTCACTGTTGCAGTCTGCTCCTGGCCTAGTTTTCACACATTTCAAACTGTTTCTTAATCTTATGTATACTAGTGTAGTCAATCTGATTATGAACATTGTTCTTTAGATTGTTTTCACATCCAGAGGCATCAAGGATGCTGTTTAAACCAGATGTTTCTTACTATAATATCATGCATTCTTGCCCACTCTATCAGTTTGTCATCTCTCTCTAATTTTTTTTTCCAGGCCATAACCATGAGTCACATCATCAACTTTTTTATTTCCATTATTTGCATTGAAGTCTCTAAGTATAACAGTTGTCTCAAGAGATTTTCTCAAGAGATTTACACCGAGTCATTGCCACATCAAGTTCATTGTAAAATGTATCAGTATCTTCTTCTGTGCTATCTGCTGTTGGGACATATATTTGTATCAAAGTGATACCAGTTGGTCTGCCAGTCAGTTGAACTAACAGGACTCGATCTGATACTGCCCAAAATCCTTTTACTGTTCTTGCTTTTTCTGCATCTAATATTGTGCCTTCTCCTCTGTCATGTGTTATTTTGAAGTTGTCAAAATATATCTCACCTGTTTCGATAAATCGCATTTAACATAGCCCTAATTCATTTACTTTCATCATTTCCATCTTGATCTTAACTAATTTTCCGTTTTGCATTAGTGTTCTGATATTCCAAGTTGCTATGATTAATTAATTTTAATTCTAAATTTACTAACAGTAGCTTGATACTGATTGGGTATCACCTGTAGCACATGATGCTCCCAACTGGACGAAGTGATTCCTCTGGAATCCCCCTTAATGTTGTTGTCTTTTACAAGGAAGTTGTTTTGATTTATCATAATACAAGCGATATTATGACGTTAGTTTCCTGTTGCTGTCAGTCGTTTGTGTACAGTTTTCTCTACTAGCCTTTGACTAAAAAGTTAAACCGACATGACAGTGGGGAGGGAAGAGGTTAAATCACCTCCTTTTCGCTAGTTGTCACATTATAAAGCTTCAGATGTGATTTGATACAGACAGCTGACCCTCACAACTATCCCTCCTGACCCTCAGAGACAACCACCTGTTTTATTTCACGGCTGATTATTCAGTATTCACAGCTAACCTTTATATGTAGAGGTCATTCAACCATCCACCACCCGGTAGATGTGCCTGGTAGAAGGACAGGTTCCTTCCTCGGGTCACAATAATCACTGATATGAAATCAACCAGAGTTACGGCTCACTAGAATACAAAATAACTATTAGTTAATACTTGACAAATAATATTAATAATAAGTGCACACTTGAATACAGCGTGATTCGAACTAGAATTCCTCCAATAATATTACTTAGTATGTTAGCACATGTCTCACAATTGAAAGTATCGATGATATATACTGAAATTACACTATTAAATCTTACCTATACAATATCATAGCCACGTCAAATGTCTGGCAAGCTATGTCCACCTCTCTCTAAGGAACGAATCAGGTATCTTATGCCCAGCTTGGATGACATGAGATACTCTTCGCCATATGTTTAGTTGCTCATAGCAAAGATTATTTTCGTAATCGTGCACACCTTTCCCGCTTACTAGTGATAGCATTTCCACATTATCTGTTTACTAAGTCACATGTTTCCCTGTTTCTTTCTCAGTCAAGATATATTCCACTTGTGTCAGACAGCACCACGATGACTATAAATGAGGGTCATTTCTGCTTACTTCTCCTGCATGTCACAAGTTTGTCATCCTCAGAGATGGCAAATGACGAATTCCTTTAGATTGTTAGATAATGCCAACATGAACACAAATAAACACTGTAGACTAGATCACAAATGCATTACTTGTGTAAAATTAAATCCTTCTGCCCAAACCATCACACTAAGAAGAGAGATGCCTCTGTAGTTATTGTAATCACTTCTGATTGCTTTATTGTAAAAGTGTTAAAAATCTTCTCCTCTAATCACTGGCACAGCACCATGTGCAGAGGATGTAATCTTACAACATTTGATTAAATCAGGAGGAATTCAATCACTGCCAGTGGCTTTGCCAGAGGCTAAGCTATCAATGGCCTTGCTGAGTTGTTCCAATGTTAGTTCAGCATCCAGCTCCTCTATAGTTGGTAAACATTTGACAGCATCAATGGACGCATGCATGACGGTATTGTCTCTAACGTTAAGCTCAGAGTAGGGCTCGACCCACCTCTAAATCTGTTATCAGTTAGTTTCTCCTCACTGGCGATTTTTAGCGGTGTCGTCTTATTTTCTTTTGAGTACCGTGGATTTCTTTATACTGCCACACATGTGTCTAGTATTGCCTGTTTGCACTACAGTCTGGATGCTCTCACTGAGCTAAAGCAAATAATTATTTGCACAATGTTGAGCAGTTTGTTGGACTTTGCTTCTCGTAGCCTTCAGATCTGTTGGGTTCTAGCACTCAGTGAATGTTTGTATTCAATCACATCACTGAGCTTAGCTTCAGTGACAGGTGTCATCACATCTGATGAAGTATCAAACCAGTCATTTGGCTGACTTCTTACCAAAGGTGGCAAGCACAGTACTTTGAATGATGTTCTGTAGGTGCTCCCAGTTCTCTGTAACAGCATCATCATGCTATGGGCAACTGAGTACTTTCTTGAATGTTGTGGTAAAATGTGCGATCATGACAAGGTCTAACATTTTACTGGTATTGATGCATGGTTTCCCTTCATGTCAGACATCAGATAGCTTTCTTGGTTGTGCTCTGATTTTGAATCAAACTAAGGAGTGATGTGTATCACAGTCTGCAATATGGTATGAGCACGTGGACAGCACAGACTTGAGAAGTGGTCTTCTGACAAGAATCAGAACCAGTTAGTGCCAGTGCTTTGATCATGGGTATCTCCATGACACCTTATTCTGGGGTTTTGTCTGAAAGTTGGTGTTGGTCATGATGGACATACAGCTTCAAGAGCAGTTGTCCATTTTCATTTAGCCTGCCAATACCAAACGTGCCCAGACATGATGGACATAAAACATTATTGACATCTGCTCTAGCACGGAAATCACTAAGGAGAACAGGTTTTTCATGCCTAAGTGTGCTTATGATGACTGCTGCTAGATTCCCATACAACTTGTCTTTAGCTTCTGAGGCAGAGTCCAATGTAGGATCACACACACTGACAAGAGTAATGGATCCTGCGCTAGTTTGCAGGTGGATTGCTATCAGGCATTCTAGTTCATCCTCACCTTGTTCAACCACCTTAGTTTGAGATCTTTTGAAAACCTTCTCTGTGTCTTGTAGTTTTATTAAGGTCTTTCCCTTGCCAATAAAATGTATAGTTCTTCATACTCACCATTCCAGAGCCTGCCAGGTGCATTTCCTGAAGTACCGCTATATCCACCTGAATTTGTTTCAGTTTGTGGTTGATAAGGCTGTCTTCCTGACATCGTTTATGTACTGCTAGTATTTTTTATAGTCCAGTCAACATAGTCCAGATGTTCCAGACATTCCAATCTGATATTTTATTTCTTTCTTTTAATTCTCTTTTTGTGATTATTGCTTGGTGTGACATGGTCTGTCCACAGTTTGGGTTTGACCCAAGTCCCCATGCAACCAGTGGGGACAGCTAACAATGGCAGGACAACACCTAATTGATCAGGGATTGCCCAGCTTGAAGGTGGTGGTAGCTGTCTTGTGAGATACTAGAACCTCTCTGTTAAAGACTTTATATTCATTGAGGGTCAGATAGATGTTTAAAGCTTCCATATATACGCCTGGGATTTTCATCTGAGCACTGCAATGATATTTTTTGTAATGTTATTTGTGTACGACCATGCACCAGTATTAAACTAGACATGGCGTGGTGATTTGTTGCCATCAGGCAATGCACTTGAGGCAGATCCATAGATCCTTCGTCGTGAGCAGACGTGCTTTGTTTCGTGATCGTATCCCAAGTCTAGGAATGAACGGCCATGAAATGATTATAATCATCTGCGAGATGATGTTGTTTTTCTTGTGCCAGATATGCCAAGAATAATGTATCATTAATGTTCAGCCAGAATTGGCTTGTTGAAGTATCCAGCCTCAGATACATATTCCTCTAGTACCGTTTACTGCAGAGCTTCAACCTGACCAGTGGAGTCAGTTGTTAGTGTAGCGGAAGACAGGTGGGTCAACAGTTCCTCCTGATTGGGCATAGGTTCAGCAATATTTTCAACCACCCACCGTTACCGCATTCAAATTTTCGAAAATCTATACAGATCCGTGTTGCTGTCATTTTCGACGGAGTCATCTGTCAAGTTATTTGCTTATGTTTGTATCATAAGTATAATTGTGTCTTTACCTGCGATGTCAGGTTGATTAGGGGTTGTCTTCCCTTGTTTATTCATTCATTGTGTTTGACCTGTAGGGTCAGAGGTTGACAGTTCGGCGTAGGCCTATGGGAAGGTTTTTTAAGCGGGAGTGAGATATACTTCCGGGAAGCCGGGAGGTCCTGTTTTTCTGAAGGGACCAAGAGTCCATTGTTTTTCGGGGAGAATCTTCGAAGTAACTGCTATGGCAGTTTTCCCCAGTGAATCTCTGTGCGTCGGGATGACGACAGAATTCCTTGTGATGTTCTGAGGATTCATTTGCCAGGTAATACCGACCTTTATGCATTATTACGCTTTTCGGTGGCAGAACATGTAAAGGATTACCTAGGGTGAACAGCAGCTCACTGATCCGCCATTTCAGAACTTATATATTTGTGCTCGAGGTAGCCATCCAAGACTGTTAGTCTTATATTGTCCAGAAATCCAGTGACGAAGATATATTGTGGGAGCCGCAGATTGGCGGAACTTCTATCTACAATAAGTATTACTGCAGGGTTGATGATAACCTATTTAACAGAAGTACACGGCCGACGTCAGAACGAGGCCTGTGCTTCCGGCTATTATACTACAGCCTGATATGTGCAATTGGCGGGGAGTGCCAAGTTGCACCTATGTGTCATAGTAACTAAGGCATCTGACGCGTTTAGTCAGAGACGCCAAGGGCGACGCTACGAACTGTCATTACTGAAGAACTTTGCTATTGACCATGCACGTCTATTCTGATGTTTACCTTTTTGAATGCCAAATGTATACCTATCGATGTCAGGTCAGCATGACCTTGTTACACTGACTGTTCCTGTTGATATTATGTGTGTTCCCGTCAATAAATGTCTTGAAACATGCCTGCAGTGTCAAAGCATCCTTGATTACTGCATGTGAGAGTATGGGTTGCAGGATCTACATCTATACGAGCCTAAACACATTCGCGTCTTCATTCGCACCCACACTCAATTCATCATACGCTCGCACTACACATCTAACAACATGTATACTGTCTTGGGCCAGTGATCACATCAACAAGAGAAAAAAGACAGTTACAATCCGCAAGATTTATCTTTCTTCTAAACTATCACCATATGTTTGTGGGGACTCAGAACATGATAGTATTCCCAAGAGAAGCATGTCCGAAATTTCTTTATTGACCATATCCCTATAATGTAATGGTATAGGGCAGGGGTCGGCAAACTACGGCACGCGTGCCAAGCGTGGCACGTGGAACGATTTTAAATGGCACGCTGAGTGAATTAAAATACTGTACAGTTTATGATCTCATTTTTAAAAAATTGAATTTTTAATTAAATAGAAGCATATAATTCTTTTAAAGCTATACCTGTTTTTACAACCCTTCAAAACGAAAGTTTGTAGACATTGGATGTAAGAATGTGCCATCTGATGAAAACTAAAGGCCTGATCATACTATACTGCACGTAAGTCTTCGTTTTTACGCACCGTTTCCGAGAACAAACATTCTTCAACGAATTTCATGGGGAGTGTTTATACTTTGCGGCGCCCGCTAGTCTGGCGTCTACCTGCTACCGTAGTTTGCAGGATGAGATTCTTGAAAAGAATCCCAAGCAAATTTTGACGGGCAAGCGGAGACGTAATATCATAATTACGCAATAGTGTCTGGCTAGCGCCTGGACGAGCGTATTTATTTCGTTTTCGCTCGCAGTTTTTGACTCCCAGTGTGAGTTTGGAGCAACAATGACTGACTTCGACGAAGTTATATTTCCGTCCTATCCTGCCCCTCTCTCCCGACCACCACCACCACCTCTACAGTTCTCTCGGCTGTCGCATACTCATGCCCGTACAGTCCGTTGACCGCAGCACAAAAGTTGGTGTTATTATTAAGTAATACGGTGCCGTTAAAATTAATATAAAAAAAAGACAAAAACTTGATACACGCTCGTTTCAAGACTTTTGGACAAACGAATATGGATTCATACAACAAAAGGATCGTGCTGTTTGTGCTTTATGTTATGAAATTGTCTTGTGCCGTACGTCAAGTGTACAAAGACACTATCAAACCAAACATCAGTCCATGTTTAAAAACTCTGAGGAAAAAAGTGAAGCCATAAAAATGGCTGTTTCTGGCTACAAAAAAAACAAAGTAGTATTTTTAATCAAGTAATTGAAACCAAAAATAAAGCTACCGAATGTAGTTACAAAATTGCACAGTGTGTGGCTTCGAAGGGCAAACCTGTCACAGATGGAGAATACATCAAGGAAACATTTTTGAGCAGTGCTGAAATTTTGTTTAGTGATTTACCAAATGCGGACCTCCCGCTGTACAGCAATGTTCGTTGGCTTAGTCGAGGTAATGTTTTGAACAGATTTGTATCATGTCTAGAAGCAATCAAGGTGTTTCTTGATGAAAAGGAACACCATTTCCTGGAATTGAATGACGAGGACTGGCTGTGCAAGCTGATGTTTCTGGCTGACATAACTACAAATCTGAATGAATTAAACTTGCGTTTACAAGGGCAGGGTCAAACAATACTTGATCTTTTTGAGCACTGGAAAGGATTTGCGTCAAAATTAGACATATTTTGCAGAGATATTACCACTAACACATACAAGTACATCGAATTCAAAGCATCAGAGTTATGGACGATACAATTTGTAGAATTGCGAAAAACTCTTGAAGGAAGCTGCTTGGAAAAGTCAGCTGCCATCCTCAACTGCTGGACATCCCTGCCTCAAGCGTTCACCTGTTTGAAGAAAGTTGCATTTGCTCTACTTTCGGTTTTTTGGTCAACTTATCATGAGAACAAATTTTCTCACACATGAAAGCTGTTTTAAGTCCACAGAGAAGTCGCCTAAGACTTGTGCATTCAGAAGCCTGTATGAAGCTGAAATTGACAAAACACACACCTGATATTGAACAATTAACCAAGGAGAAGCAAGGACACGGGTCCCATTAATTGATTAATGACTCAAAATTTGTATTTTATTTAATTGTTTTGTTCTTCAAACTATTGGACTTTCTGTCTTAAAAAATATATTGAATAATCTAAACAAAGAACGTAATTTTGCAAAACATAATATTTGTAATAGTTATTTAATTTATCGAAAATCACAAAGAATAGAATAGTTATTTAATTTATCGGAAACATGTTAATACAAGATCATTTTAAAATTGTTTCAATAATTGTTGTATATAAAAATATGATGGACTTAGGTTGGCACGCTGAGTGACTTTGCAACATTACTTCGGCACGACACTACTAAAAGTTTGCCGATCCCTGGTATAGGGTATGGACGGAGATTAATAGGGCGATGATCAGTGAGCTTGATGTCATGACTATCCAGATCCGTCCTACCCGGAATGTCAGACAATACATCAGAAAATTCCGGAAGAAGTTTACAGGCTTGAAGTTTCTGCTCGTCATGAAGCAAAGAACAGACATCAACGTCCCTCCATGACCCAGCAGAACGTAAAGGAAGAAGACTATGTTGGAGCTGAATATCTTCTCCTTCCAGGCTATTTTCTTCAACAACCGCCGAACATGAAACTCGGGTGATATCGTTGGAAATAGAGTCAGTCACTCCCAGTAGCTGAGCTTAACGCTCAATAAAGGGCTTCAGCTCGTTTACATGAAACAGCTTATGTTTATTTCCCATCTGAATCATATAGTCCACATCAGTGACCCTACTGACAACACAGTAGGGATCTTGCCAACCAATCAGAAATCGGTCAACCCTTGAAGACAATAACAAAAAACTTCTTCGCCTGGAGAGAATGAAATAAACTTTTTATTACGACTCGTGTATGAGCGGTATTTTGCTCCAGCAAGCTTTAAAGGTTCGCGAGCTGTGGTACAACAGAAAATGATACGCTCTCGTAGATTCGTAATGTACTCATACGTCGACCTCACGTCAGCATCCGGATACCTTCCCAAAATAAGATCTTTAAAAACCAACATGGGTCCTCGTGGATTTTCCCCATAAAGAAGCTCGAAGGGGGAAAATCCAGTACTTTCCTGAGATACCTCCTAGTAGGCAAACTAAACAGCCGGTAAATATGTATCCCAATCCCGGGGAAAATCATATGTAACTTTCGCGAGCAAATTGTTTCAATGTACCATTGAATCTCTCACAAGTACCTTTGCTCTCAGAATGGTATAATGTTTTAAAAGATTGTGAGATGCCAACATGTTAGTTATCAGTCTCATGCCTTCAGACACGAATAGTCGGCCATTGTCGGACAAGACTTCTACGGGAAACTAAGTCGACTAAATATCATCATCAGAGACTCAGCAACGGCCTCTGATGTAATCGTCCTCATCCTAACTGCCTATGGCCCATCGAGTGCACATGTCACCCATTGTTACAATAAATTGAAATCCCCTATCTGACCTGACCAACAGTGGACCCACAATATCAATGGCTATCTTTTGAAAAGGCCGAACTGATAAGTCTGTTACTTTTAAGGGATCCTTAAGAGATTTACCTTTATAACTCATGCTGTGGCATACGAAACAAGATCTGCAATAAAGCTTGACATCTTTATTGTAACCTGGCAATTAAAATTCGGCTAACACATCTTTATTGTAAAACTATCTGAAGACGGAAATAAGGATGTTGCAAGAAAAATCTCGTCAGAATGTCATTTTTCACTTAAAACCAATTTTGTGCCGATTTAGTATGTCTGAAATCTTTGTTATCAGCAAAGATGAAGAATCGTTGAAGTGTAATATCGGGACGTTGTTCAATTTGAAAATCTAAAGTTGGTTGTTGATCAAAGGGGGAGATTGTGCGACCACAGTGTTCAGTGGTGTTGTGGTATTGTTTTGGATTACCAAACCGTCAGCCTTCTTCATGGCTTTAGTAACCACTGCATTAGCACACTCAATGTGTCGGACAGACCACGCCTTAATGTCCTCTGTAGTACACTCTTTAACATCAGGGACATTACCAATGATGAGATCTGATACAGGAGATCATTACGCAGGCACGTACTCTTCCCGATAAGAAAGGCGTATTGATTGTCACAACAGCCAGTGGGTAATATTCTACTTTGCCACTAAATGTGATACATTTAGCAGTCTTTCTAATAAGACAACTTTCATCAATGCAAGAACGTCGCACACCGATAGTTGTACAACCAGTATCACGTAACAGAGGCGCTGGCTTATCATCAATAAAACCCTCGTGTAATTTGAACCTACCTGTTACGGGTTTGTTTGTCGTATTGTATCTGCTGATGTCTATTCTGTTGTATTATGCGTTCTTGTTAATCTTCTTGTTAGTTCGATATAGTGATTAAGTCAATACAAACACTGCAACATCTCTTAATGCAAATAATCCAAGTAATGCCAACTTCTCGGTTCAAATATTTATTAACGCACTTCAACATTGTTGACACAGTATTCCACATTCTCTAAGTCAAACGACATCAATGGGTTTCATAGATCCACAATCGTGGTCCGTCCCAGTATTTATATAACTACGTAGGCAAACTAGCCTTGTAAAGATTAATGGCTAATAGTCAATCTTGTAAGCCTCGTCGCCAGTTCGAAATTAATAGTATCGATTCACATACTTCTCTGACAAAATAAGCCATGCATCACTGGCATAGGTTATGACACAATGAGTCGTAAACAAATACCTGAGCATTTCAATGCATAACTTGGAGCATCTGAAGATACAACCTCACTCCAAAATAGAATAGCATACAAGTATTACAAGCGCATAAGAAATGCGTCCTCCCATCTTGACGAACACTTGGAAAAAGACCACGGAAGTCAACCGTTTGCCCTAAACAGCAGACGATTGCCTACGTCATCATACGAATAATTAGTGTTAATTATTAATAGTTTCAAAAATGCATGCTGCATTAGCATGGTCAACTTTCCTCTTTGGACAACCTTTCAGGAAGTGACCTGTTTCATTGCATAAGTAGCAACGAAAACCCGATTGGCCACTCTTTTCCGAACTACTCGTAGCATTCAACTGAGATTTATTAGTAGGAGGGGGCTTGCAACCACAAAACTTGGTAGCTTGAAGCCACGATCCACAGTATCTGCATCCACCCCTAGCTTTGCTCTCACTCTGTCTGATTGGTTTCCTCGGGAACCAATCCTACAGGCTTTTATCATCAAAAGAATCCATTTTTCGACGGCTGGCATTTCCTTTCATAGCACCAGACAACCGGTCACTTGTCCGATCCAGACTGTGGGATCCCGGTCTACTAAAAGGTTTTTTATCAGTCTCGCGTAGAGCTATACAAGCAGCAAAGTTGTCAGATACTGCTGCTCTATGGATTGATTTTCATGGATGAGCTGTAACATATTTCTGGCCCAACTGCGTCATGACTTGAATATCTTTCTGTTGACGTTCTTGGAAAAAAGACAATAAACCTGCACTGCAGGAAGACAGCACTTTATCTCTTAAAATTAAGTCGACTAGGCCTTTGAAATCCCTAGTGATACCCGACAATTCTATCCACCGATTCAGAAGTAACTTAATTTGCGAGGTGAAGTCACCAAAATCTTGGTCTTTCTTTGGTAACGCATCCCGGAAACGGGTGCGATAACCTTCAGCAGTAAGATGAAACTTCCTCAGAAGAGTCTTTTTCACCACGTCATAATTTAAACGATCGCCTACGGGGAAAGAGTAGAAAGTTTGTAAAGAGGATCCAGTTAAAAAGTCGCATAAAGCCATATATTATTCCTCCTTTTTAAATTTCATTGAAAGCGCTTTAGATTCAAAGCGTTCCAAAAAGAAGACCATAAAATCTATATTGGGATTGAAGGAGGGAAGCTTATCCTAAACGGTCGAAAACTTTCAATACTAGTCGAGTCTGCTTCAGAAGCCTCCAATTCAAGCTTGCGAATCGCAATTTCTGTTTTCATCTCCAACCTTTTCATGTCTGCTTCTAATTTCTGCCGTTCCCTGTCAGCTTCTAATTTCTGCAGTTCCCTTTCCGCTTCTAATTTCTGCAATTCCCTGTCCGCTTCTAATTTCTTAAATTCTTTGTCCATTTCTAATTTAAGTTTTATGAGCTCTCTTTCTTCATGTCTTTCTGTTCTGTTCTCATCCTGCCTACGCGTGATTTCCATTTCATTTTTAGCTTCCTCAAATTTGGTGTCAGACCAATCTCGCAATGAGTCTCTCGTCAATCCAAGTTCCTTACCCATAATAATCAAGTCCATAAGGCTGACCACGATAAGAAAGAAATAATCCTTGTAATCCAGTAAAATTTAAAAGAAGATAAACAGATTAATGAGAAGTAGCAATTATCGCCGCTAATACAGTATGTGATTGTTACTACAACCATTGCACCACGAGTTACCAAAAATGCACAGAACAAACAGATGAAATGTGATAATGGTGAACAAATAATGATACGAATAAATACTATGAAGCCAGAAAAAGAACAAAAGAAAAGGTTAAATACCAAAAGTACAATCCAGCAAATAAAATACACAACAATAATGAGACTCGGGCATATACATCATAAAACAAGGCAACAGATAACGGTATATATAGACACGAAAATCAGTACAAAACACAATAGTACAAACAAGCCAACTACAACTAACATAAATCATATTCAACCTATTCAAATGAGACAAATTAATTCTAGACGAAATTTCCCCGTTCTCATATGAATAAGTCTATAAATTGTAATTACCGCCCGTCACAGCAAAGAGTAACCGGCAATAATACATCAAACAAATCACACACCGACTATTACACACGATCACGAACAAGACAGAAATGAGAATTAACGGAATGATCACTAGGTTATAGTGAGACAACACAGCAGCAAAGATCGACTAAACCACAATAATATTATTCTAAACGCAGTGTCTTGCAAAAAGTGCAGTGTTATCAGCAGGCTTGCGTATATAATTGTAAAGATGTTGTAATCCCTGTATATTGAAGTAGCCTAATGTGACAGTGTTGGAATGCACACTGTACTATACAATATTATAATATATGTCAAATAGATTTCGTGTAGTACACAGAAGACT
Organism: Oreohelix idahoensis; assembly: GCA_024509875.1. Taxonomy (NCBI): domain Eukaryota; kingdom Metazoa; phylum Mollusca; class Gastropoda; order Stylommatophora; family Oreohelicidae; genus Oreohelix; species Oreohelix idahoensis. The sequence continues at coordinate 155,940 of JAMPIV010003439.1, read as the reverse complement.
TCCAAGAAAAATAAAGACATAAAGTCCACACATATCATTGATCACAACGAAGAATTGAAATAAGTCCGCTTAGGTGTATTCGCCTATATGACCAGTATACTCCACAGTCTATCACTGCAATGTGTATTTAGTGTACGAAGCTATGCAACCAGTCCTCAAAATGCGACGCTTGCAAAATCAATCAGTAAACGTAACGGTCAAGCAGTTGGGAAAGCACCACAAGTCCGCAAATGTTAGCAGTTCGAATACAGTCCTGGATGTAGCAATTACAGGGAAGCTGTGTCAGTATGTGAAACTGTGCTCGTTCAACAAAATCGGATTGCTACGTGAAGCCAGTGTCTTGAGCCCCAAAATGTATGTGCAGAATGCCATATTAACAGCCGGTAAGCTATCTATGAAATGAGCTTTATATAAGCTATAGCCATTCGAATGCATTCGTCTTCTATTTGGAAGATGAGAGGTGATAAAACAGTACAGGTTCAACTTACGAGCAGCCCAGAATATCAATGACACAAGTGTGGACTGTGTCAACCACACTCTGTCCGTTGTCTCGTTTTCTAGAAGTGATACATACAAATGTCAGCTTTCATGAAAGAGAATCAAGAAATCAGTCACCTCGAAAATTTGTAACGATTTAAAATTAACATAACAATGAATATTCAGCAATGAATGTTGCTGGCATACAACATTCGTGGTATAACATGACTCAGACCCAAAATTTCAGGTCAGGTTAACAATTGTGGTATAACATTCTTCAGACCCCGCATTCCATGTCCATTTCTAAAAATTGCCAGATATACACATAGCACTAGCTTCTTCCATATTAGCTTCCTTCCTTTCTTGTCTTTTGCACCACACGGTGCTCTACATGACTCGATGACGTCACAGGCATACAAGTTGCGCACCATTTTCACACAAACAACCATTAATATCATTACCATGCATATGCTTAAGATCGAGCTGTAATAAATAAATCAGTCCTTGCAATCTCATTCATCCATCTCCATCTGATGCAAACATCATAATAATAAAACTCCATGTAGAGCACATGTCTCATAAATGTATAGCTCATACAACACCTAAATTATCATTGTTGACGTAGAGGAATTGTCAAGTGATGTTTTTAGGAATAAATACAATTTTTCGTCATGTCTCTACTTTATTTTCCGCAGCTTTCCTACAATTTCGTCCACTCTTGCCGCGTGAAGCGTCTTCGGTTACTAAAGCTTTCGTTCTTTAGTCGAGTGTGTCGCATTTGCTGATATTGAACCCATAAAAGACGCAGCAATAGAGAATGCAGTCAGCGACCCATAGCTTGACTGCTGGCGTCAGGGTCAGCAAACCAGAGCTGACCAAGACCCTACTCCACCTCCACGTGGTGGTCCTGGAAACAGGCTGCATCACTGCAGTCTGGCTGAGTGAGTAGGGATCGAAGAGGGAAGGCAAACCCGGTCCCAAAAAATGCCGTGCTGATGTCGGATGTGCCGGCCGAAAGGCGCAGATATTGCAGCTCCGCTGTAAACAGACACAACGCAACCAACGTCTTTTTCGGGACGAACGAGAAAGAAGAAGAAGAAGAAGAACCCATGTTGTTGTATGATATATGTAATATTATTTATCCATTTCACATATGGTCTTCCATATGACCTGAAACCAGAACTTCCACTGTTGTTGGCGCGCGTCATGATAATTGATCGGGCTCCAATTTAACGAGATTGGCAAACCATTTTATTTTCTCTCTTTCTAAATTTGAAATTATCTACCGGTGTGTCACAGAATCATAAGGTTATGTGAGAGGTCGCAAGGGATTCCGTGAGAGATAGTGATTTAAAAAAAAATTTACGTCGTTTTTTTTTTCTTAACTTTGCACGCCGGGCGATGTTAGAGCTCGCAGTGATAGGCAGTAACCAAGTAGTGCCGTATAGCAGTGCGCAACAGGACCATGTTCACTCTTGCACTTGCCATATTCCATTAGCATCTTGTGGAGCAGACATTTGTGATAAGACTTTTAGGCCTACGTGGGTCAGGTAAAAAAAAAAATCAAGTAGGAAATTTAAAAACAAAAGGTAAACTGAAGTTTCTTATATCTACACTGCTTCAGCGCCGGATTATTCATTAGGCCAACTAAACACGGGCGTAAGGTTCCATTCTTACAGGAGGCCCACGAAAAAATGCTTTATAGTACGCTCGTGTCTGCAAGGTAGTAATATCTGTACAACTGTTCGATTATTAGTTACTTACACTCCCGCTTTTTTCCTTCTTTCATTATGTTTTCTATTTTCTTTGCAGGGTCCTCAATACCTTTAACACCATCGGGGGCGGGGGGGGGGGGGGGGGTGGCTATAACGAACCCTTTTTTTTACATTATGATATATTAATAAAAACATTTATCTCAAATCCATTAATTTTATTTTTTTTGTTTAACTGTTTAGAAGATTGGAGAGGGTCCCCATAATATTTTAATAGCCTAGGGCCTTCGGAGGTTTTAATCCGGCCCTGCACTATTTACTGCTTACTTTAAAAGACTCAAAAAAGTGCGCATGCGCGCACCGGTTATTTCAAGTGAAACTTTCGCAGTTGAGTTGCAAATGGTAATTGTTACATGTCTCTCAACACACTGGTCAAGTAGGTGGGAAAAAAAAGAAGTTTGTAGTTTGAAAAGTTTAAGAGTTAACTTGTAATTTAAATATATTATTTAATGAACAGTGCTGACGTACCATTTGGGTTCACCCATGTAATTGTCTGGTAAATCCACTTATGATGTGGTTAATATATTTATTGAGGCAAACAATGTTAGATTTACATCAAACACAGTTTAATGTTGTATAGGATGGAATTTTTTTGGATCTGCCAGTAGAGTATGATTGCTCTGGCGAAGCCTACATCACCTTCCAGTGAAAAACTGCGTTTTCCATTTGGAAACGGGTTAATATCATGATATACATGACGTGAATACATATGTGTGGGTAGAGAATGGTGTAACCTGTTTAGATAGTATTATTATTAAAGTACGCAAGCTTGGAATGTTATATTTAAATATCACAGTTGGTAGCACGTAGCATGGTTGAAGAATACTCAGGGGCGTACATGTGTGAATTGAAGTTTACGGGCACATGTGAAAAGCGTGCGAAGTGAATGTGGTTAGCATACTTGTCAGAGAAGTATACTGAGATGTTAGAGGGAGTCTGTGGCCATCCGTCGTGGGAGTCGGTCGGTGTTTTCTAGAGTACATGAATAGTGTCTGTGATTTTGATTATGACATATTGGATGTGACGCGATGATGTTCTGTGCAATGTGAATTTACAATTTCTTTATATATTGTTGTTTACCAGCGCGTTGTGTCCTGTCATGCGCGTGAAAGTGGATGGATTAAGAGGCGCGTCGTTTTCGAGTGCCAGAAGGAGGTCTATGGTAAGACCATTATATGTTATTGTTTGAAGGTCGTTGTTTACTTTCTCGCGCCAAGAGGAGGGTACGTTATAAGACCCTGTCTGTTCCAGTGTTTGGAAGCCTAAGAAGAGCTTTGATAGAAAGCCTGTGTATATTGACACTTTAAGCGCATTGAGGTTTCTCCGCGCTGTGAAGTTCTGGAGGAACTTGGATGCCTAGTGACCAGAGGATATTTACGTTCGACGGGTAAATGCAGCGCTTAATAGAATGCAGTGGCTGCCAGTATGTTTGGATGACTGTACCACATATTGTATTGAAGCAAGTATTTTGTACTATTGTTACTGATGTACAGGACTGTGCTGTTCAGATCATATGAATGGAACTGTGGACCAGACTTCTGTTAAGTCATTTATTTGCCTACGTACTGTCTTGAGTGTCCGTCCAATTTATACACCAAATATTAGACAGTAAGATGCTTCACGAAATCTAGCTCATTATACTGGGGAACAATTCTGTAACTATATATATATATATATATATATATATATATATATATATATATATATATATATATATATATATATATATATATATATATATATATTATGAACTGATCTGAAAACGTGCCCTTACCAAAGAGACGCAACTAGAAAAAAGCAGCATCGGCACTTCAGCATTTTGGGAAGTCCCATTTTTAACAGGCCACACACACACACACACACACACACACACACACACACACACACACACACACACACACACACACACACACACACACATATATATATATATATATATATATATATATATATATATATATATATATATATATATATATATATATATATATATATATATATATATATATATATATATATATATATATATATATATATATATATATATATTGTGTGTGGCCTGTTAAAAATGGGACTTCCCAAAATGCTGAAGTGCCGATGCTGCTTTTTTCTAGTTGCGTCTCTTTGGTAAGGGCACGTTTCCAGATCAGTTCATGAAGTATTCACTGCTGTTCAAGGCAAGAATCTTCATGTGTCGATCTCCAGCTTCGAATTACAAACTTGTAGTAAAGCAAATGGTCTCTCCCGGTCGTACCACAAATAGTCGGGTCGTCTCGTACTGGTACCACAAACGTTTATAGAGAACAAAGGAACAAATTCCGCTGCTAGATATTAGTTTGCCTGATATTAATCAAAAGCCTTTACCCGCTGTCCGTCAGCCGTTTGTTTTCTCATATTTTTTACTCTCCCTGAGCATATATCGTATCACTCAGGACATGTGATGATAAATCACCGGTTTGTCAGTTAATTTAAGGAAAAAATGTGACCTGACAGCAGCAATGGCTTGTGTGTGAAGGAACATATTAAGTTTACATACATTCACAAAATGATAATATACAACTGCACAGGTTAATATAATCATCACTCACTCCCTGCTCCATTTGGAGTCTGGGGTTACCTCTGCTTTTGGTTCTTCCGTGAGACCTAGCATGAAGCAATTACCAAAGTTTGTTGCGGTGGTTCATGAACGTATCCTTTTCACATGCTGAGGTTGTAACCTAGAATGAATCTTTAACATCACTAGCAAGTATAAACATGTCACATTTACAACATAAAAATTATGTTTAAAACTTACCGAAATAGGGATTTGCTCAGTAGAATAGTCTTGGCAACTTAATACAGATGCCTCGAACTCACGTCTAAGGTATTATTTCTATTTCAGAATCCCTATGTGACTAGTGAGTGGTCCTGTAGAATTCCGGGTTCCGTATTAATATTAGCGCGTTTTCTACTGATGTACAGAGATGCTCTTAATACGTTTTGTCCGGTCCTATAAATTAAGAGTCCAACTCAATTCTTTTCAGTGGCAAGGTCCGTGATGTCTACGTTGACGATTTCTGGAATGTAATGCCGTATGTCAAACTTCTTCCATGTTATATCGTAGGTTCCCGGCCCACGCTTCCACCTGGCGTTTTCGACAAACCCCCAATCTTATCGATTGTATATGATGACTCGAATTGCCAAACCAGTGGCATTCAAAGTACATATTAAGATAGAGCAGTGCTTATCAGATTTTCTATGTGACTCAGGCGTTTGAGAATTCAGTCATCCTCCGTATATGGAGTTGTAATATCCGTAAAATGTTGTCAAACTTTACTTATATCACACTTCCCGCTTACTCCGCAAAATGTCTTCCAAGACTGCGTTTATCTATATTTCCTATCCTAAGTAATTCAGAAGTCTAATTACATAGTTTATCAGACTATCTCTTGTATCACATGACATGTCACCATCCAGGAGCCTGTCTAGAGAATTCGTGATTTATTCAATTAAACTCGTTTTGCAGGACCATTCTGCTGTGGAGTAGGAAGTGATTATGCATCGTAAGCAAACACTTCATGCTCGAATCTATCTGGAGTCAGTGGAGTATTATCCATTTAGTGATTCAATTAATCTCTCAGGGATGGGCGATTGTCTGGCCTTGCCATGCATCAAAGAGTGAAACGTGAACAAAGACAGTAGGCGAAAAGAGTAACAATTCTGAGGAGAGGATAGGTACGAAATTATGTGCGTTAAATATGTCGAAATAATAGATAATAAAGGGGTGAGAGGAAATTACGATAAAGCAAACTAGCCAAATTGTCACACAAGCTTCACTTTCAAAGAGGCAAAGAGTTTTATCAGAAGCAAATACATATACTAATCGGAAGCAGAGCGTCCAGGTTAAAAATTATGTATTACCTGCTCAGCAGAAGAGAACAAATGATGATCCTCATCTACCCCCGGGCAGCTACAACAGATTGGGAGACCATCTATTCAACACTCTAAGATAGGAACTACAGATGACTGTAATTTGGTACCGATAAAACGACTGCTGAAAATCTGCTTTAACGATGCCTAACATAAGACGAACAGAGAAAGCGCATATGTCCGTCACCAGTATCAAGCTGACAACTGATTTCTTTGAATATATTCTAGTGGACGTATGAGAACGTAAAAAGTATAAAAAAGAAGACTATTAAGAAGAAAAAATACAGATATATCAAAGAATGACATACAGTTCATGGAAACAGAAGAAGAAAGAAATGCCGTCATAAAAATAAATTAATTAAAGCGATCAAAATTAAAAATTTAAATGTTGTGTATATTACAGAAACTTTAGCCACTGTTGAAAACCATAAGTGTGAAACAAATTGCAGGTTTTAAATGGGATTAAGGGATGGGAACTGAATTAACACATCAGATCGTATTATCAAGGCAAGAGACATAAAACACTGCAGATTCATTGTAGCTAGCCTTAAAGGCGAGGGCGCAACGTATTCTTATCTTTAACTATATCTAGTGTTTTGAAACCAGAGGTTCCGCTGGATATGGCCAGGGGTACCACGAGAAGTCGCTCTTAGAATAATTAAACATTTTAAAATACCATGAGTGTTTGGATATTACAGGAGAGACGTAGTGAGAAATGTTGACACCAAAAACAGTGTAGGAACCTCGTACATCCTACATGAAGCATTTAGATCAACCTCTTTATCCCGGAGGAACCCTTGAAATAATTTTCAGTCTCAGGAAACCCCTGCATAAACATTATTATTTCTACTTTGGTCCACTTTAAATATCTCGGAGCTGTCATAGACCAGAAAAGAGGCATCAAAAAAGAGTTGGCTACCAGAAGAGCAGCGCCTGTGAGACTTTTTCAAGCCATAAATCGAGGATTCTTCAGCAAAAGAGATGTTGGCAAGAAGACTATGATGGCTGTATACCGCTCCACTGTTAAGTCAAGTTTTATTAAGGGGAGTTAAGCGTTAAAAGACTTGTATGCACAGGTCCGTTTTTTGAAAACACGCTTATAAACACGCTCTGGGGGATGATGATGATTTTTTAGTGGGGAGCTGTATACCCAGTAATTTTTGAACACAGCTTTATTGTACCTGCTTGTTAGTTTGTTTAAAAATAACATAAGGAAACTGGTGGAACATTCTATTGATAGGTTGGGGTAGAAGGCGGACGAACTCTACTCACATCTCAGCGAGGGAGTTCGCGCCTGGATGAATTTTTGATGAGTTGTTTTTGAGCAGGGGATATTTTCGTGACAGTTGAATCTGGGCAGAGCTCCGAAATGGATGTTAGACCATTTTCGTCAGTGTGTCCCAGGATAGGATATATTTTGAATAAAAGGAATATGTGATAATTCCAGAATATTTATATTACTTCCAAGCCAAGGATTATTGCGGCTTGTTTATCATGTGCTGTGCACGCTGTTGTAGATTGAAAGAGAACATAGAGAACATTTTTATATTACTTCTAAGCCAGGGATAGGCTTAATTATATACTGTGTATGTTGTATACGGATGTGTTGAACTGCTGATGTTCCATGATGTGCTTATGTACTGTGTTACCATATGTCTACGTTTGCTGTGACGTAATAAACAGTGTAAAGTGTTACTAGGAGTTCAACGTTTACTGACTCCAATGTATGCTGTGGTGTGTGATTGCAAGTGACTTAATCAAGAACCTACTTATGACATTCACATATGCAGGTATACATATGTACACACCCGTCGGCCATCCGTAAGCCCGACACATGCTGATCGCCTTTATCAGCGTAATAATAACATTTATTATCTTCTTCCTACACCACCTATATCTATCAACTTTAACAGTGGTGGTTTCCCGTGATTCGGGGAATCATATCAACTGCAGAAGGTGTTACCGCAATACATATCGAGTAACATAAGTGGTCGCCAGTGATATGGGGCGTTACGTTACCCACAGAAGTTGAACTGTATTACCCAGAACAACCACCAACATAAAGTTGTCGCCAGTTATATGTTGTATGTATTAACATTGTCCTGCCATCCTGCACGGAAGGAGTACTATACAAGTTCAACATGTCCAGTCAAGGTTGGCAAAGTTTCCAGTTCGTGTTCTATGTACAAAATCCCATTAGATGTCATACAGTATCAAGAACCAGAGAGTGACGAGTTCCAGTACTTTCAACGGTGGATTTTCTTTTGTGCAGACTGTGTGATATTTTATGTACATCAGTGTTGCTGTTACGGAGGCCAGGATTTTTCCTTTTGAAGATAAGTGGTTGTTTGTGTTGTAAACTGTGCCACTGTATGTCTAATTGAGCCTTCCTCAGAACTTACGCTATTAGATCCTTGTTTTTTTATGTTATTTGTTTCATATTTCTGCGGGTTTGGTTGGGTGGAGACTTTCGTTAGGATATATCCCTATTCACCGAGGGCCTACGAAAGCGTTCTGTAGGGACATTCTTGCGGATTTCCCGCAGTGGAAATTTCCAGCGAACTTTTTGCTGACGTATTTCAGTCCACTGTGTTTGGTAATCTGTAATATCTTTGTTAAGGTGTGACGAAACGTCTCAGTGTTGTTGTCGTTATATTTTTTCTCTGTTCCATTAGTTTATTAATTAATTTGTTCGTGAGTGTCCTTCTCTCCTTCCTATCTTTTATTTCTATACACATTTGTCGTTTATACACTGTTTTGTCGCTTGTGTTGTCTTACTTTTCGCAGTGTCATTGCATTTTTTGCAATATTTTTCCTTTAGTTCGCCTTAGTGTTTAGTTGATTCTGCGAACGTGATCATTTGTTCTTTATATCTTGTATTTGTCACTCTTTTCTGTACTGTCTATTTTGTCATGCACTGTCAATATTATAATGCATAATATATATATAGGTGATTAATTATACTATTAATAGTTAAGGTAATTATACAAGTTCTTGAGCAAGGACTTGTCACCAACTGAGTTGGGATAAAGTGAGGTTCTTCATAAATATATTGACATAAGTTATCTATATCATATAATTAGCCATAATGTCTAGTTTAGATTATTTCATTACACAAGGGAAATCCTTTGGTATGACTACTGATGAAGTAAGAGAATTCGCACTTGCTGAATATGCCAATGCGCAGAAGTCTGAAGAAAAGAAACAGAAATTGGAGGCTGAAAAACAGAAAATAGAAGCTGAAGATAGGAGATAGCAAATGCAGGCAGAAGAGAAAAGACTGCAAATGGAGGAGAGAAAGCTTCAGATGCAAGCTGAAGAAAACCAAAGACCACGCGCAAAAGCTGTTAGCTATGGAGCTGGAGAAAATGAAGATAGTGAATGTGATTAATACACAGAGTGCGACAGACACTCAAACTGCTTCTCATAAAACAAATAATAATTCCCAAAAACTCAGATTGCCTCCATTTAAACCTACCTCCGACGATATTTTATTTTACCTGAATAGATTTGAATTTACATGTAAATCTCAGAAAATAGACAAGTCGGAATATTGTGCACGACTTGTGGAACTACTTACTGGTGATGCAATGAATGTTGTAATGAGATTAGAGGGGCCTGACAAAAATAACTACGATACTGCCAGGGTTGAATTATTGAAGAAATGCCAACTTGACGAAGACGGTTATCATCTGCGCTTTAAGACTCTGTTACCGGAGACTGAAGTAGATTTTTCAGAGTTCATAGCAAATATACGTCTAACGTTTTCACGTTGGATTGAACTTTCTAAAACTGAACACACATATGAAGCCCTTATGAACTTATTGCTTCGTGACAAAGTCATGTCGTAGGTTAATGAATCCTTCCTTTCCTTTTTACATGAACGAAAGCCTACAAACTTAAAGGATATGGAACAGTACTGTCGCCAATATGTCACGGCACATCCAAATGTAACTGTTAGCAATTCTCAAGTCAAAGAAGGTGTACCCGTGGATTCAGCAATACCATATGGTCCTAATTTGCGCCGTAGACCTCAAAGTGCTGATCGCAATTTTGGTAGGAGAGATAATCGCAATTTTGGACAGAACCAAAGGGGTCCATCACGTAACGATTCTCCTTCTTCAAGAAACTGGAGACAATTTAACGGTCCTCAACATTTTAGTTCCAACAATTATGGAAATTTTGGAAGGGGTAACTACAATAGAAACTATCAACCCTACAATAATTTTTCTCAGAGACAGCAAAACCCATCAAATAGATATTTTGATCAAATGGGAAATAGTAACCGCGACAATGATAACTGGAGTTCAAATCAGAACAATAGTTTCAATAGAGAAAATAACAATGCTTCAAATAGAGATAATAGCCGCAATAGATCGCGATATGACGGTAGATCTCCAAATAATAGATCGTACCGTCATGCTAACTCTGCTAAACAAGAACCCCAGGTTGTTAATGATCAAGGTAACAATAATAATAGTGTCTCTAATGCTACCGCTTGCTCTGCTTTCGATTTCGAGAGAGCATCTCAGTGCCCGGAGTGCACAACTTTGTTCCAACCTACAGCTATAACTACCTTGAGTTGCGTTCATCCTCTACCCGCTCTTCCTGCCTTAGCTGCGCATGACGGAAGTAAGTCTCTTACTTTACATAAGGGGTTTGTTAATAATAATCCAGTCTCAGTTCTCTTTGATTCTGGATGCACAACGGTTGGGGTTAAGCAGTCTCTCATAGATCCTTCCTGTGCCACTGGAGATGTAGTGAAATGTGTGACATTTGGTGGAACAGTTGAAACTTTTCCGACTGCTATCGTTCACGTAGCCACTCCTTTTTTTACGGGACATGTCCACGCATGTATACTCCCGAATCGTATTGCGGACCTTATCGTCGGACGTATACATGGAATTAAGGACTGTACCCCGCAACAGATTGCTATCTGGGAAGAGCAAAACATTCAGGCCGCTTATGCAGTCACTACTAGAGCAGAAGCTCAAAATCTTTTACAGACTCCATCTGCTGAAATTAATGAAGTACATAATCCGAATGTTCACTCCGTGATTTCACGAGTCTTTTATCAAACTTCAGCAAAACGATACTTCATTTAAAAAAAATTTTCTCTTAGTTAAAGAAGATAATACAGACGGTGACTTAAATCTTAAATATTGGTTCTCAATTAAGAATGGAGTACTAGTCCGTATGGTACGAGGTTCTATTTCGTCCGTGCGTTCGCAAATTCTTGTACCTACCAACATGAGAGTTCGGATCTTGCAACATGCCCACGACTCTCAGTGTGCAGGACATATGGCATTTTCCCGTATCTAGGGTTCTTGTTTCCTTCTTTTGGCCAGGTGTAAATAGAGATATAGGTATTTATTGTCGCTCCTGCAAGGTATGTCAGAAAGTTAAGTCACGAGGTCCACGCCATGCAGCACCTATCCAAGCTATGGAGATTTTTATTCGCCCTTTTCAAAAAATGGCAATTGACATTATTGGCCCTTTTAAAATCAAATCTGCCAGGGGACACCAGTTCATCCTTACATGCATGACATGTGTACACGTTGGCCAGAGGGTATACCTCTCAAGAGCATTTCTACTGTTGAGGTTGCAGATGCTCTTTGGCTGCTCTTCTCACCTTTAGGATTTCCCAAACAAATCTTATTAGATCATGGCACACAATTGGTATCAGATTTGATGTCTCAGGTGATAGCAACGCTCCGCATTGAAAGGTCTCTAAGTAGTATTTTTCACCCTATGTCAAACGGGTTAGTCGAGCGTCAGAATAGAACGGTTAAGAATTTACTTGGAAAGATAACTGAGGACCATCCTCAAGATTGGGACAGGGTTTTACCCGCTGCTCTTTTCGCGTATAGAGAGGTGCCTAATGAGCATACGGGGTTTTCACCATTCGAGCTCGTCTTTGGTGCGCAACCTCGAGGTCCCATGTCATTGCTTCACGACCTAATAACTGCTGATGATATCAACGATGACACTAAATCTTCCTACGAATACGTCATTGCTCTGAGACAGAAAATTATCGATTCATGTAGGTTAGCTACCTCAGCATCTGAGTTTGCCAAGGAGAAGGCGAGGCACTTCGTAAATAGATACAGGTGTCTACGACAACTCTTTCCGGGTGACAAGGCATTGGTATTACTCCCTCGTAGAGACAATCGTCTTCTCATTTCCTGGAAGGGCCCTTACACTATTATCTCAAGAATTTCTGATGTCGACTATGTCGTCGATGTGGACGGGAAGCATAAAACCTATCATATTAATATGCTGACAGAATTTCATGATCGACCAGACTAGCTACAGCCCGTTTTTCAAGCGTAGACGATCCTCTGGTCCGTCATAATCATTATACATCTCTATCTGTTATTCAGGAGGGAGAGGCTACCTTCTCTGATGTAAATCTTCCTCTTCCCGTTATCCCACTTCATTCGACAGAATTATGGGAAAATGTAACTATTTCTTCGGAGTTATCTAATGAAAGACAGCGACAAGTTTCCTCTCTTTTGCAAACTTTTCAGGACGTCCTTACTGACATTCCAGGTCAAACATCGATCATTACACATGACATAATACTCACTGATTACAACCCTATTAGAGTCCGACTTTACCCAATCCCATTACATTTTCAAACACAGGTCGAAAAAGAATTAGATCAAATGATACAGTTAAATATAATTGAACCATCTACTTCGGCATACTCCTCGTCTATGGTTATTGTCTGGAAGAAAGACAATAACATTCGTTTTTGTGTCGACTATCGTAAATTAAACCAAGTGACTAAATTCGATGCAGAACCAATGCCCTTGTTGGAAGATCTGCTCATCAAGCTTTCTCATTCACTGTTCTTTACGAAACTCGACTTGTCCAAGGGATATTGGCAAGTTCCTCTTACTGAATGCGCCAAACCTCTTACTGCCTTTTCTACACCTCGGGGTTTGTTCCAATGGAACTTCATGCCTTTTGGCCTGGTTAATGCCCCAGCTACTTTTGTACGCATGATGCGTCGAATCCTCTCACATCGTCCAGATGTTATTGCGTACTTGGACGATATTTGCCTTTTTAGTGATTCTTGGGAAGATCATTTTCAAGGTCTTTCTGAACTTTTGTCTACAGTGCGCTCTCATAATTTGACGGCAAAACCGTCTAAAGCCTATGTTGTGTTCAGCGACATCTCTTTTTTCGGTCACCAGGTTGGTCATGGTCTCTTACAGATGAAGGACCATAACACGTCGAAAATCCTCAACATCACTACTCCTAAAACAAAAAAGCAAGTTCGTAGTCTCCTAGGTCTAATCCAATTCTATGGAAGATTTATTCCAAACCTATCGTCAATCACTGTACCTCTTTCAACCCTATTGAAAAAGGGGTCGCCTAACATAGTACACTGGTCCTCAGAATGCCAGTCCTGTTTAGACAAGATTAAGATAATGTTTTCCTCTCATCCAATTTTAAGACTACCCACTGCAAATAAGCCTTTTATTCTTCTCAGTGACGCCTCATCCACAGGGATCGAGGCCGCATTGATGCAAGAGTATTCTGAAACTTTGCGTCCAGTGATGTATGTCTCTAGGAAGCTGACTGTGGCAGAACGGAACTACTCTGTACTAGACCGAGAATTATTAGCTATGGTCTGGGCAATTCTTAAACTCCAGAGATTTCTTCTGGGCGCGCAATTCATAGTAGAAACCGACCAAAAAGTTCTCACAGCTATACAGAATAAGGACTTGAAGAGCTCAAGATCCACTCGTTATGCTATTTCTCTACAGCCTTTTCACTTTTCTGTACGAGCTATTCAAGGTTCGAATAATGTGATGGCAGACATATTGTCTCGATGCCCACATGATTCTGCTTAACTGTCATCGTCTAGATTTCTTTTTAGTTTCCGGGATCTCTGATATACCCATGACTCTAGTTTACATTAACGCACTCTAGTAGAATACTTTCATAACCCTGTTTTATTCTTGACTCTAAATGGGTCTGTGCGAATTTCTCTGTTACCCTTTCTTGTGTAACGGAGGAATGTTTGATTATCACCACACAGGGGCCGGAAGTTTACACGGCCACATTTGTTAAATTAAAATTAATAGTTCCTATCATAAAATCCTACCTTTACCAAGCAGAGTTTTTCATTTGTGTTTTTTCACAGCAAATGCTTTTCCATGAGAGTCAGAGCTGCTACATTGATTGTTTGAGCGGTTTACCTGTAGTAATTATTACAAGATTACCTGTTCCAGTGAAGCCCATTCGACAGTTTGACTCCACACTAGATGTCTTTGTACCCTCGTGCTCACAAGATGTTCCAAGATTACCGAATTAGTCCTTGATGTGTAACTTCTTAGGACAGTCGATAGTATTAGTATAGTATATTAGAGAGTATTGTATTAGAATATGTATAACTTCTTTATGATAATATGTTGGTTCATCTTTATGCACCATTGCATTACTATATTGTTCGTATACTACTGTGTTTTGTAATGTTGAAAGTAGGACAATTGTAATGTTGCTACTATTTTACGTAACTAATCATTGCAATACATTTCGGTTGGGTACTTTTTGAAGAAAATGAAGACAAGAGAAGAAGGTATTTTTTCTGACATTATGTTTCTCTTTGCCCAGCGCTTTATTGTGCGCTAGGGATAACTTTGTATAGCGATATTAGTACATTAAGGAAATGTTTTTCTGAGGTGGTGATGTATTTTTTTTATTACCGGCGCTTGATTGTGCGTCAGGAATAGCTATGTATAAAGGTATTGGTAATTTTGATAATTATATGGGTTCATCATTGGTACTCCATGGGCTTATTAACTTGGTTATCATGCGCATTATGCTATTTTTTTTTTCTTCTTTCTAGATGATAGCTAGTTATTTGTTCTTTGATTTAGATATGCATTGTTGTTTGTAATGTATGTTGTTGTGCTATAATGGGGCTCATTTATACAATGCATTGTTTAATGTAATTGTTTGCCATGAGATATCATTGTTTTCTTTATTCTTATTGCATTGCTTTCTTTCATTACTGCTTATTTTTCTTGTACTTCACCTGGTCTTTTTACTTTTCACTCATGATGCCAAAGCTAGTCTATACTTCATATTTCTTTGAAGTTGTTGATCTTCGTATGCTTATCTCATGATCTGTCTATACTTCATTTCTTTTGTACTTTACACTTACGTCTATCCCTCTTTTGTTCATTTTTGTTAACATGACTTAACATAGTGTATCCTTATAAGTAGATATTAGTATTCTATCGACCTCAAATTTTTTGTTTGATGTATTTTTTCAAAAACAAAAAATGATCAAATCATTTTTTTTCCGGGGGTCGGTGTAGTATTT
The DNA here is from genome assembly GCA_024509875.1 of Oreohelix idahoensis. Lineage (NCBI taxonomy): Eukaryota > Metazoa > Mollusca > Gastropoda > Stylommatophora > Oreohelicidae > Oreohelix > Oreohelix idahoensis. Next base: position 140,439 of record JAMPIV010003439.1, on the reverse strand, counting down.
TAAGTCATGTTTTATTAAGGGGAGTTAAGCGTTAAAAGACTTGTATGCACAGGTCCGCTTTTTGTAAACATGCTTATAAACACGCTCTGGGTGATGATGATTTTTTAGTGGGGAGCTGTATACCCAGTAATTTTTGAACACAGCTCTATTGTACCTGCTTGTTAGTTTGTTTAAAAATAACACAAGGAAACTGGTGGAACATTCTATTGATAGGTTGGGGTAGAAGGCGGACGAACTCTACTCACATCTCAGCGAGGGAGTTCGCGCCTGGATGAATTTTTGATGAGTTGTTTTTGAGCAGGGGATATTTTCGTGACAGTTGAATCTGGGCAGAGCTCCGAAATGGATGTTAGACCATTTTCGTCAGTGTGTCCCAGGATAGGATATATTTTGAATAAAAGGAATATGTGATAATTCCAGAATATTTATATGACTTCAAAGCCAAGGATTATTGCGGCTTGTTTATTATGTGCTATGCACGCTGTTGTAGATTGAAAGAGAACATAGAGAACATTTTTATATTACTTCTAAGCTAGGGATAGGCTTAATTATATACTGTGTATGTTGTATACGGATGTGTTGAACTGCTGATGTTCCATGGTGTGCTTATGTACTGTGTTACGATATGTCTACGTTTGCTGTGACGTAATAAACAGTGTAAAGTGTTACTAGGAGTTCAACGTTTACTGACTCCTACGTATGCTGTGGTGTGTGATTGCAAGTGACTTAATCAAGAACCTACTTATGACATTCACATATGCAGGTATACCTATGTACACACCCGTCGGCCATCCGTAAGCCCGACACATGCTGATCGCCTTTATCAGCGTAATAATAACATTTATTATCTTCTTCCTACACCACCTATATCTATCAACTTTAACAGTGGTGGTTTCCCGTAATTCGGGGAATCATCAACTGCAGAAGGTGTTACCGCAATACATATCGTGTAACATCCACCTATGTCCCAGTCTTGACGTATTGGATGCGAGTCATGGGCACTGACTACAACCCACAAAAGCCAGATCAAAACCTCAGAAATGAGATATCTGAGGAAGGTGATTGAAGTAACAAGAAGAGACATGGTCCGCAACCAGATGACACATCAAGGCCTAAAAACCCAATCCCTTCAGAACCAAGTAGAACATGTCCCAACTAACGTGGTTTGGCCATGTTTGCAGAATAGGAGTAGATCAGCTGCCACGACAAGCATGGGAAACTAAGAGTCAGGGATCCAGACCTCAATGACGACCAAGAGTCCACTGGGAGGACAACATTAGAGAACCTTTGAAGGACCGCGGACTAGAACAGAACAAGGCCAGGAGGACGACAACCGATATGGTGCTCTTTCTTCTAAACATCTACTCCTCATGATAGAAGAGGAACGGACTAAGTAAGTAAGTATCTACCTTGGCGTGATCAGTAAGTTGAAAATACAGGGTGTCCATAACAGATTGTTCCCTTTAAAAAAAATATTTCGGCCCCATGATGTGGTACGAGGATGCTTTCTATCACAAAAGTAAGATAATCTCTGCAAGTTTTTAAGCAAACCTTACAAAGACTCAAAAAGAACTAAGGAGAGTTTGTTTAACATGACAGTGTTATACTTAATGCCCACTGGACCACATGTGGGTCATCACATTTTAGATTTATAATACAACTTTTCATCTACATCAGTGTATTCAGTTTACGTTTCACTACATTTCTAAACATAACATAAAGTTAACTATGTGGAATAAAACGTAGGAACGTACCGTGAAATGGCTTTACTCGCTAGAGAAACAGAGCTGATTCACGCTGCAAATTTCAAACCATGGAGGTGGCCATTTACTCATGCAGTAAATTTTGAGCAGTTATCAACAGTTACGGTTACTATGGCCCTACAGTGGTTCTATGGGCTTTATGGATTAAAAAAACGACAGAATATAAAAAAGTGTCTATGTATTGCGCGCAAATAAATAGTGGGTCATGTATGGGCCGCTGGGACTTGAGGAGGTTAAATACAAGAAAGTAGAAAATTCACGCAAGAAAACTACAAGTAAACAAAACCAAGAGACTAAATTATGCAACAATGATGATACAAACCAAACTAAAACAGCTAACACCAATAAATGCTCAAATAACTCCACGGGATACCAAACACCGAGTCTGCCCAAGACCGGGTCTCCCATACATTGCAATTAATTTTACAAAAACTTATAGAATGGATTAATACCTTACTTACTTACTTAGTCGTTTCCCTTCTACCATGAGGTGTAGAGGTAAGGATTAACACTAATTCCTTCAAATGAAGAAAAATGTATTAATAATATATAAACAAGTAACACAAATTTATAACACTAATACAACAACGAATACAAATGAATGAGCATCAGGAATGTCAGTAGAATGGTATCTGAACAAAGAAGTGCAACAATGGCACAAACTGTGACGTATCTTAAGTGTGGCTTGATTAAAGTATACCGAGAAAATGCAGATCTACAGCTGATTATGGATATCTTTGTTGATTTGACTGACACTACAACAAGCTAGCCTCACTGACGTTCAGCCTCTAACAGATTCTGTACAAGATACAAAACAATTTGCATAACTACTCAAAAGTAATGACATAAACAAATTAATAACCACACAGAAAAACACGTAAATATGAAGTAATGATGTTTTCGACAAAACAGATTATGTATAGACCAGATAGCCACTTTGAGAATAATACGTAGTTGAACAAAGTCTGGATTGGAATTCACCACAATACATCGGATTTGGGGACTACGAAAAGGCATTTGACAGTGTAGACAGATTATCACTTTGGAAATTGATGAGGCATTATGGAGTTCCCCTGAAGATCATTAATTTAATAAAGAAAACATATGAAGACATGACATGCAGAGTTCTTCACGAAGGACAGCTTACAGAACCGTTTGGGATAAGAACAGGAGTGCGACAGGGATGCCTCTTATCTCTATTTCTTTTCTTACTAGAAATAGACTGGGTTATGAGATCATCGACAACACACAACAGAAATGGAATCCAGTGGACTCTGACTAAGCAGTTGGATGATCTGGATTTTGCTGATGACTTGGCTCTTCTGTTCCATAACCGTAATCAGATGCAGGACAAATTGAAAACACTCGATGAGAGGTCACAGCAATTGGGTCTGAAAATACACAGGGAAAAGACAAAAATAATGAGAATAAATGCAGGTAATGATAACAGGGTTGTACATGAAGAAACACCAATACAATATGTAGAATCGTACACATATCTTGGCAGTAATATGGACAAAGTTGGAGGGACAGATAGCGATATCAAAATAAGAATACAAAAGGCAAGAGGAGCTTTCATCGCATTGGGAAATATATGGAGATCAAGAGAAATCGGATCCAACACGAAAATAAGAATCTTCAACTCAAATGTGAAGTCAGTCCTATTGTATGGCTCTGAGACATGGAGAACAACAACCAAAAAGCTACAGACTTTCATAAATGGGTGCTTGCGTAGAAAAGAGGGATTAAAATGGTATGACAAGGTTACCAACGTGGAACTGATGACAAGAACTAGACAAGTGCCAGTGGAACAAGAGATGAGATGAAGACGATGGCGATGGATAGGACATACACTGGGGAAACTTATTGACAGCATTACAAAGCAGTCCTTGTTCTGGAACCCCTAGGGCAAGAGAGGCAGAGGTAGACCAAGAAGCACATGGAGAAGAGAGCTGGAAACAGAGGTCAAAATGATGAGGAGAACGTGGAAAGAACTTGAGATGATGGCACGTTACAGGCGGACTTGGCATGTGTTTGTTGAAGGCCTATGCTCCTTTGGGAGTGGAGGGCTATGAATGAATGAAATGATGTAATGACTATCACTAATCCCAAAACAAAGTTATAAGGAATAAATACCTATAAAATATCTAAGTCGATACTTGAAAGTAGGCCTAATGTAGAAACAAAAGGGGAAAAAGAATAAAAACAATGTAAGCTTTTATAGTCTTTACCAGATGACAGAAAAATAGTACAGATAGTTGTACAAGGTATACCGTTGAATAACTACGAAGACTTGACAAAGCACAGTCGCAAATATAATAAACCAATAAACTGTAACAGATGTGGAAAAAGGCCTAACAAATAAGCTTTACGATTAATAAACAAATAAAACGAAAACAGTATACGCCGATTTATAATAAAACGCCTATACTAATCTACTAAACCTAACGAAAACGCTTACGATTGTAATTAACTACTTAATCTATCATAATAACCTTAACATACAGGGTGGTCATAAAGTCTTTCCCTGATTTCAAAAATTTTTTAAAAAAAATATTCTGTGCAGAGACATTTGGTTTTTTGGAAATTATTCCAGAACTAAAAGAGTTTTTGTATGCTATTTGTAGATTTCAACATTTGCGATTTTCAACACTAATATTCGAGGGATTGCAAGTTCTCTTGAGGCACGATAGGTTGATTTCTGAGGATTGCGTTGAAACGCCGTGCGCACTGCGTCCACAGTTTCTTCACTCACACGAGGCCTACCTGCTCTGGGCATGTCACCGACGCTGCCAGTGTCCGTAAACTTTATATACTAAGCTTTGATGCTTTTAACATCTGGAGGATCTCGTAAAAATTTGAAATCAGGGAAAGACTTTATGACCACCCTGTATAATAAACACAGCACCAAATACAAAGCAGAAACCAACAATAAGGGTTTACAAAAGCATGAGAACACACAATACAGTAGAAGGGGTCAGTTATACGAAAATCACAAAACAGGAATCAGTACTAACGAAACAAAACCAAATAGGACAAATTACAGAACACAAACAAACATCACGCACAAAAATACATAAATCACAAACTTCGGTAACTAATACCAATTAATCAGAAATAATACGCATCTTTAAGACAGACAGTTTAGTTGATCTTGACTGTAGACCGATGTTCAAAGTGTGTTGTTTGTTCCACTTCTCATTTCCGATAGCTTGATGATGAAAATGGCAGCACACCACAGCACATCACTCGTGACGTACATAACTGCAACAATGAAAATGCAGGCTACTTCAGGCAGATTCCATTGCGATGACTTGTCCAAGTATACGCATTAGCAAGGTTGGCCTTGCACACAACGATGTCTGTCAGTAATTAGGACTAGCTAGACTGTGTTATTAAGGCGATAATTGGGTCACAACTTGACCGCTGTTCGCTGATTGGCCGGAAGTTCACGCACTTTTTGTATACTTTTCTTGCTTGAATCAGGACCGTAGAAGACCAGCTCTTTAGTAGAAATTACATCAGTCTTTCATAACTCAAATACGTTGACTCCAAAATAGAAATCAGATGTAGGATGTTGATATCTGATGTGAGCATTTTATGTCAATTGGCTGCGTGCAGACAAATCTTTTAGATGAATTTCAGTAGTATCAAAACACTTCATTTACCGTCCAAAGTATTCCTGAACATGGTACCACACATAAAGCTTCCAGGGTGGGTTGGTTGCTTCTCCGCAGTAGTCCTAGGTTCATAAATTTCCTTATACGAGCCACCAGATGTTACGGAACTTGGTCCCCAGTAAAATGAGCTAGATTTCAAGAAGCATCTTACTGTCCGAAATTTGGTGTATAAATTGGACGGACATTCAAGACAGTACGTACGCAAATAAATAACTTCTGGGTCACAGCATAGTTCTGGACATCAGTAGCAATAGTACAAAATGCTTGCTTCAATACAATATGTGGTACAGTCATCCATACATACTAGCAGCCACTGCACTCTATTAAGTGCGGCATTCAACCCTCCCACATATCTCTCTGGTCAGATCACCAGTCATCCAAGTTCCTCCAGAACTTCACAGCGCGAGAAAACCACAATGCTCTTAAAGTGTCAATATGCACAGGCTCTCTATCAAAGCTCTTGTTAGGCTTCCAAACACTGGAACACTTGGCGCAGGAAAGCAAACAACGCGCCTTCAAATAATAACATATAATGGTCTTACCAAAGACCTCCTTCTGGCATGGGAAAACGACGCGCCTCTTAATCCATCCACTTCCAAGCGCATGACAGGACACAACGCGCTGGTAAACAACAATATATGTGATCTTCCTTATCAGTCATTTCTGACCAAAGGAGCGTACCTCCCGAAATAACTTTCGGTGGCACGAGGTTGGGCAATGTTAGATCAAGCTGTTGCCCATGCAGCATGACCCAGCCTGGACGTCAGAGGAACGGTCTAGCCGATACAGTCTGACACCAGTAGCAACAGCCTAGTCACTAGTAGGATACGGAACTTGCCCTCCAATTCATCTTCCCATTTAGTCATTACTGACTGTATTAGGGATACAGACACCTCGAGAGCAGAGGGTCTGGGAGCCGGACATTCTACGTCCCCGAGTCATTGCTGACCATATATGGGAACGCAGACACCTCGAGACCCGTAGGTCTGAGGAAAATGCCGGACTGCTCGAGCGCTATCTGGAAACGGACACGACTCTCTGCCTCGTTTTCTGATACTGGGAGGGCCCGAAAAAGGCACCACACACAGTCGTTAGAGGCAGAAGTTCGCCGGTAAGCATGTATTAGCTCTAGAATTGCCACAGTTATCCAAGTAGGATCGTGTCATCTAAGGAACCTCGACTGATTTAATGAGCCATTTAATGAGCCAACAATATATAAAGGAATTGTAAATGCACATTGCACAGAACATCATCGCATCACATCCAATATGTCATAATCAAAATCACAGACACTATTCACATACTCTAGAAAACACCGACCGACGACGGATGGCCGCAGACTCCCTCTAACATCTCAGTATACTTCTCTGACAAGTATGCTAACTACATTCACCCCGCACACTTTTCACATGTGCCCATAAACCTCAATTCACATATGTACGCTCCTGTGTATTCTTCAACCATGCTTCGTGCTTCTAACTGTGAACTTTAAATATAACACTCCAAGCTTGCCTACTTTAATAATAATACTATCTAAATAGGTTACACCATTCTCTACCCACACAAATGTTTACACGTCATGTATATCATGACATTATATATAAATATATAAATAAATATATACATATATATATATATACATATACGTATATATATATATATATTTTTTTTTTCTTAATTTTTTTTAAAAATATATTGAGCAAATAAGAAGAATTTTTCTGAATTAAATCAAATGGGGGCTTGAAAGACTTAAATTGTACAATATACATCTTCACAAAAGGTGGTGGGTCAGATAAAATTTAAACGTGCTCAGACTCATTCAGCGTTGTTCTTGACTTCTGAAATATCTTGTGAACAATCCCTCGAGGTAGAAGCATCATTATCTTTCTATCTACAACTCTGCCAAGAATAATTTTGTGCGAAGGTAGACATCTTTGAAAACCCACATTAGACACTTTAGGTTTTGGCCACATCTGGACCACTACTGCAGAGCTAGGGGAGGTAACCCGGGACAGCTTGTATCACGTTGAGGTAGCTTTGTATTTTCTTTTGCTAATCTGTCAGCTTCTTCATCTCCAGGGATGTTGCAATAAGATGAGATCCTTTTGTGACCGGATGGCCTACTACTACTACTTAAACGCTAACTGCGCTACCATTAAGTAGAAAACAGTAAAATTAACACTACTCGTAAAACGATGACGTCTTGATACACTTTTGTGTATAACAAGAACCCCTGACGTCATCAAACCTTGTGTGAGTACACAAAATCGAGGAAGTTGAGGGGAACTGCGGTAAGACGTGGAGTACTTTCTTTCTTTTCCTGACGAAGGCCTTGTGGCCGTAACGTAGACTATTTTCTTTGTGTCTTTTTTCCTCGTAAGACGAATCACCTTTTTTCGATTTTTTTTCAAACCCATCCATTGTGAGTACACACAAGTTAGACCAGAAGACCAATCATGAGCCATGTATCAATGGTTTCCGGTCTACCAACGAAAGGAAAACATGCATTAGTAGTCAGCTTGGCACTGTTCTTGGTAATATACTCCAGGGTATTGAAGAATTCGGCAGTCTTACTCGAGTTACAGAAGAGAAAAAGACAAACATGACCATTGCATTAAGGTGTTCTAACTGTACGGGCGCGGCGGATTGCGAGTGTGACCACCTACTGGTTAGGAAAACAAAAACCTTAAGTCTCGTCGGTGGAGAGTATTCGTACTTCTTCATTGATTTCGTTATTAGTACCACAACGTCATCGAATTTGATTCACGATTTTGTATACAACCAGTTGGTATTTGCAGATCAGAGTTTTACTCTGCCACGAATCGTCTCGAGGTAAGCACGTGACTAAGACGTTTCGCTCGATTGTGGCATAGATTGTTGAAAGGTCTTGCGAGAAAAAAACGGTTTTAGAAATTTATAGCATCTTGCAACTGAAAAGATATAGAGGACTAATCAATTAGTAACACAAGAACGATGTAAAGAATCCCCACAAAGAAACGCCATATTTTAGATAATTGAATGAGAGAGTGTTTGAACAAAGGATTGTTCGTTTATCTGGAAAAAAAAATTCAAATCAGTAACCATTGTGAATTGAGATGAGCATGTTCTGAAAATACTCCAGATTTGGAGCCTATACGAAAAAGGCTAAAATTTGTGCTACACCGACTCGGTAAATATTTGACTGTTGCCTTTTTTGAAATCATCTGTATGGACTTTGAATATTTATCTAACCACAAGGTCTCCATCATAAATGAGTTCTATTGGGTCAGTAAAACCTCTTCTAGGAGATAACAACTCTTGCGATAGCGAGTCTACTGAACTAGAAGACTAGACCACTATACTAAACATCACGCCCTCTGTATAAGAGAGGAAGGAAAAAAGAGACAACTCTTCTTAACCTTTAAGTTGATAGTCTAACTACTAACCTCCCCTTAGTACCACCTGTACTGCCACACAAATTTGTGTAATAGGCGTCGTGACCAACTTATACCGTTGGGGACTTTCTTTAGTAACTGAGACGAGTATTCTCTAAAGTGATCCCAAAGATCTCCCACCACTAAGAGACATATCCGAGCACCTTAACATTTTTTTTGGGGTGCAATCACCAGCTCATCCCATTGGGGACTTCGTTTCTGAATATATAGTCCTGTTGCTTCCATTGAGGCACTTCTTTATAATAGCCTCTTCACAACAAATTGAACAACGGCTTTTACTGTTGCAGCAAGAAACCAGCAGCTGCAGCAGAAAATACAACAGCTATCCCAACTACATGACGCTAACTAGCCTTTACCTGAATCTGTCGACCCTTCAGTAAACGCTTTACGTGAAATAACCTCCACTCTTCATAAAGTAAACCAGTCAGCTAATTTCCAGCATATCCGTTTTCTGGTTAAGCCATTCTCTGGGGAACCCTCCAAGTTCCGCCAAGGGCTGATTGACATAGAGAAATTTGCGTCTCTTATTTCTGCGGAATCTGATGAAGAACGCAAACGCATTGCGTTTTCGTCTTCTGAATCACTGGTAACGGCTTTTCTCCGACGTCGCACCAAGATCTAGCCAGGGGAAACATTTGGTCCCCTGAAGAAAGAACTTATTCGTCGACATTCTTCTATCATCGATTCCCACCACGCTTGGACACTTCTCAGGCGCATTCGTCAAGATCGGACTGAGTCAGTTCAGTTCTTTGCCGATCGTTTGCTCAATCTTTAAAAGGATGCTTTCCTCGATGAATCTGTTCCTTCAGCCGATATGGACAAGCACCATGTTTGTGTTTTTTGTTGACAGACTTTCTTCGGACTCGTTGAAGATGCATTTGATACGTAAAGATCCTAAGTCTATTAATAAGGCCGTCCAACTGACCGTTACTGAATATAATGTCAAGCGACGATTTCATTAACGACTTGGTCGAGATCCACATCTGGACTGCCTCGTGATGAGGAGCCTATGGTCGTTTCGCACCTCCTCCGTTCCTGGCATCGTCTTGCAAGTCAACCTCAACCTCAACGCTTTGATCTTCCATCAGAGTCTGCTTATCACCACCAGCACCCCTAAACTCAACATCAATCTAGCCAACGTCATTCAAGTCGACCACAACCACACCACCGGTCTCAAGTACATAATGTGTCCACACTGACTTGCTTTAAATGTGGCAGACCAGGCCATATAGTTCGTGACTTTCGCCAACGTCAGCCACAGTATTACCAACAAATGCAATTGTCAAGTACTCCCGCCACGCCCGCCAACCAGGTACTTGTCCACACTTCACCATTCGTTCACCCCACCGACCTCCTCTTATGAGCCAGGGAAACTCCTGGGTGGCCCGTTAGTCAGGACCGTTACGGGTAACTCTGCTCATTAACAGAATGGATGGAAGAAGACCGGATACCTTCCGGTCTTCTTCTCAAGACCGGATACCTTTCGGTCTTCTTCTCTGACTCCACAGACTCGGTCTTCTTGTCCCTCTCCGGCTTTTAACGTTTTACGAATTGTGCCGGATCCTTGTTTCTGTCTTATCTCTGTCGAGAAGTTGAGTTTTCGTGTTCTTGTTTGACACATGGGCTATAGTAAGTTTCATTCGTGAGAAAGTGTTTAAGTTCCTCTGCAAGCATGCTCACTTCAACAGTACCTCTACTGTAATGGCTTCCGTTACAGGCCAGCCTATACAGTCTATCAGTACTGCTGTCTTCCGTTTCACTATCGGGTCGCAAACTCTTGACCACCCTTTTATTGTTACTCGGGGCATGACACGGAATTTTATTCTTGGTCGTGATTTTTTTCATTGCCACCGAGCACGTATCTACGTTGATCTCAAGCAGATACGTATCAATAATAAATACATCCCTCTTGAAGATGATATCCATATTGCTTACTTAGTACGTCTTACTGCTCCTGTCACTCTCAAACCCCACGCTTTAACCATAGTCACTGGTAGGGTTAAACGTAGAATTACGTCTTTCCAAATCGTTCCATACTAGTAGAACCATTGGCTGATATTGCCATCCTCGATGACCATTGCATCGAAGTCGTCGATGGCATTGCTACTGTTTCAGCTACCCGGGACGTCCCCCTCATGTTACTTAACACTTCTGGAAAGCCACTACTATCAAGAGGGGTACTGATGTTGCCAAACTTGATTCTTCTTCCTTTAGTTCGAGAGTCTCCCATCCTCCTGGCCCTGGTCATCCCTTTGTTACCTCTCCGCCTCCAACTCCTCTGTCTCCAACTTATTCACCTCCTCTCTTCCCACCAAATATTACGTGCATAGAAGCAGTACAAGAGCGTGAGCCTTATTTTATATTCCATCCTACTCGCCCCTGTCCCCTTTTTCCTGCCTTCACCAACACTCCACGCAGTTCCTATAATCATGGACAACCTCACTCCTTATTCTCCTACACAGTCTTCCTACCTCCCCCCCCCCTCTTCTGTTCCATCCACGACTTCCACTCCTTTTCGACTCTCTCAACTCCTAGAACTGAACACTGATTCACCATATGAATCCCGAAATCGGCAGTTTGTTCAGAAACATCTGGACATTTTTGCTGTCTATGTTATGGAGCTAAAACGAACGTCTGTCGTAACAATGGACATAGAGACGACAATGCAAGTTCCGGTCTCTCTTAAACCCTATCACACTCCCTTGAATAATCGGAAGATTGTTGAAAAAAGCCATTACTGATATGCTAGCAGAAAGCATAATTGAACGTTTACGATCCTCTTTGTCCTCACCAATTGTGATCGTCTCCAAGAAGGATGAGTCCAACATTTTTTGTTGTGACTACCGGGCTTTTAATGCCATTACAAAAACCATCTACTACCCTTTGCCTATAGTAGAAGATATTTTGGCCACAGTTAGAAAATCACAGTGGTTCACCACCCTGAATGCCCGTTCTGGCTTTTGGTGTATCCCATTGACACCGACAGCCAAAGAAAAGTCGTCATTCTGTGCCCACAGGGGGAGTTATAAATGGAATGGTATGCTATTCGGCCTAAAAGGCCGCCCTGCCACTTACATGTCCCTTATGGACGAAGTATTGAAGGGTATGCCGTCTTTCGCCTTGGCATACATAGATCACTTCCTCATCCATACTCCTGGTACCATTGAGGACCATCTCTCTCATGTTGGGAAAGTTTTTGCTCTGCTAGGTACTCACAAAGTCATGCTTTAGTTATCCAAATGTGTCTTTGTACAGTCTGAAATCAAGTATTTAGGTGTCATTATTAACAAAGATGGCATTCGTCCGGACGACGCCAAAGTCCGAGCGATTCGTGACATGCCACCTCCGACTTCCGTCCGCCATGTTCGTGGGTTCATAGGCAGTTGTTCATATTATAGAAAGCACATTGTTAATTTCTCTAGAGCTGCTGATCCTCTTATCGCTCTTACCAAAACGTATGCTCGCTTTCGTTGGACAGATGCTTGCCGACAGGCCTGTGATTATTTGAAATCGGCTTCGACTACTATAACTTGATTGGCCCATCCTGTTGTGCACCGTTCTATGATCCTTTATAAGGACGCTTCTAATTGTGCCATCGATGTCTGCCTTGTCCAAGAGGACATTTTTAATTCCACTCATATCATTCCAAATGTGCCTTATGAAACTCCCATTGCATTGCTGCCACATGCTCTTAGTCGTACACATCAGAATTGGACCACTACTGAGAAAGAGGCATTTGCAATCCCCTTTGCGTTGCAAAAGTTGGATTTTTATCTCCGCGGCACTCACATCACTATTCGGTGTGACCACAAGCCTCTGCTTACATGGCTCTCTAAGACCCCTGAGCAACCTCCTAAGCTTCATACCTGGGCTCTGAACCTCCAGAGCTATGATGTTACAATTGAGCATATTCCAGGTGACCTTAATACGGTTGCTGATCTTCTTTCACTCATTCCGTGTCCTGCATGTACGGATGTTAGTCTCTCTTCTTCGACAGACCCAAAGACCTCCTCAGAACTAGATGATAATGCTAAGGAAATCCTGTGATTAACTCCAATCGTCATCTTTCTGCCTTCTCTCCTCTGGAAGATGTCATTTATTTCTCTTCTGATGGCCCTCTCTTGCCCTCCATTGACATGCCTTCTGTTCAGCGTCAAAATCCTGATCTTCTGAAGATTCTTCTCCAGTGGGAACGCGACGCTAAGTATGTTTCCTACTACACTATCCTCTCTGATACCGATATCCTTTATCGAGTTGATCCCAAAGGGTAGGATCGTCTTTTGATCTGCGTCCCCCGCAGTCTCGTCTCACGTATCCTTCACGAATTCTATTATTCCAACGGTCATATGGGTCGCGACAAAACGTACGACATAGTGACCAGACGTTATTATTGGTCTACCCTTTACAAAGATGTAGCAGAATATGTTGCGGATTGCCGAATCTATAAGTGTCGCAATATAAGACCGCATCAGGTTCCTTATCCAGAATATCAGTGACATTATCGGCGGAGGCGTCCTTAAGAGGATAGTACTCAGGCCAAACGGAATACTGGTCTACAAAGTGAAGTATGTAGGAATTCCCGGACTGCATGACAGGGTATGGACCCGAAATGTCCACACTAACAGTCTGCATGGGGAAATGAGACTGAGACATCAGGTTCCTATCCAACTAATGTCTCAATCTCATTTCCCCATGCAGACTGTTAGTGTGGACATTTCGGGTCCATACCCTGTCATGCAGTCCAGGAATTCCTACATACTTCACTTTGTAGGCCAGTATTCCGTTTGGCCGGAGTACTATCCTCTTAAAGACGCCTCCCCCGATAATGTCACTGATATTCTCCTTTCTCAGTTCATCAGTTCATACCACGCCATGGTTGTCCAAATACTATTATCTCAGACAATGGAAAGCAATTCACTGGCAAGACTTTCTACTCAACTCTGGACAAGCTTCACATTCGCCACGTCACGACCAGCTTCTACCACCCTAAATCGAACGGTCGTAACGAAAGGATGCATTCCACTCTTAATGGTATCCTTGGCAAGTTTACCAATGGCAATTCCCAGTATTGGGATGTGTACTTACCCCAGGCACTTGAAGCACTGTGGGTAAATGTAAACGACACAATCGGTTTCTCGCCATTCTTTCTTCTCTATGGCAGAGAAACTCTTTTACCGATGGACAACCTTCTCATCCCACAGAGGAAATATCTCGGTGAGAATCCGATTGAAACCGTCTTGCGGAACAAGTACACTGCCTACCAGCTTGTCCATCATAATGCCCTCAAGGCATTCCATAAACGAAAGCGTCTGCAATCCAAACTTCCCGTCTGCCTTCATTTGCAGTCGGAGACCTTGTGTATTTCCGCAAGTACAGGCGCACTTCTAAATTGGACGATCATTGGATTGATGAATATAAGATCATCCAGAAAACCTCTGCCGTCAACTTCGTGATTTGGCACAAAGAGTGTAACCACCGAATGAAGGCTCATGCCTCCCAATTACGTCTAGACGTTCGATATCAACTGACCGTTCCTACACTCTCGTCTATCCGTTCTGTTCGAAAAGCCACTCTTCAGCTTCCGCCTTCATCTTCCCCTTCCTCTTCCTCTTCTTCTTCACTCTCTGGAGACTCCTCCCTTTCATCCCATTCAGATGGTCCACTTTCTTTTTCTCCTCCCTCTGCCGCGATTGAACTTCAGCGTCAATTTCGTGATTCATCTACCTCGGAAGCTGATGTTCCTATCCCTGAAGTTATTCATCGTCTTCGGTCCAGTGATGTTTACCGTGCTTCGCTTCCTTTCGTCCCATATGGGCCTCCGGCTGATTATCACCTGCCTCCCTCTACTTTCGTCCTCCCGGATGCTATTCTTTCTCCCTCTACCGCAGCTGACACCACCTATTCCTTTGTGTCTCCTTCTCTTCTGCTCTCCTCCTCTGCCTATCCTTCTGCACCTTCCGGTTCTTGTCCTCCAGTGGATTACGACTTAGAGTCCGCCACTGCCTCTACCCCCAGCGCTATAGCTGAAGACGTTCCTTCTCCCCCGTCTGTCATCCTCTCAAGCGACATCTTTCTACTCCATCGCATGATTCTCCTCCCTACCCCAAGTGGTTTCGTTTGCCACAAGAACATGTCCACCCTTTATTCCCTCGTTCCCGGCTCAATGTACGCCAGTCTCTTAGTCCGCTGCGCACAGCTCCATTATTTCCTTCTACTCTGCGTAAGCCTCCTAAGCCCCCAACACCACATCGTTCCCGTATTCCATTCCGAACCCCTACAGTTAGTTTTCATCCTCCTCCACATAGCTTCCACCGTCCTCCAGTCCGTCCTCCTGCCCTTTCCATTCTCCGCCCCTCTCCCTGTTCTTCCCGTCTTGTTCCATCCCCTCATGTGATACACACTGTTTCCCCTCCTCATCAACATCAACTTTATTATCCACGATTATCATCCAGCCAGGTCGCGAAAATTGAAATGCTCAAGATTTTATCCCAAACGTTCATCCCTTGACTTTCCAGTTTATTTTCAGAGGTCGTTCTCGTGCCTGTTAGCATGTTCCCTGCCCGTCATGTTGTAGCCGCCATGTTGCCCATCCGCCATGTTGCAGCCGCCATGTTTCCTGTCCGTCATGTTGAAGCAGTCATGTTTCCTGATGCCATCCCTTTCGGAGCTTACAGTTTCCACGATGTCCGCCACATATCGAGAGCTGCCACGCCTTTTCGTTTTTTTTATATAATTTTTTTTAATGCTTGCTTCTTATGTTCTTGCAATTAACCACGCCTTCTCTATATATTATATCCTGTCTGCTCAATCTTATGATAGATGTCTTCAGTCGCCTTTTCCTTTCTGCTCCTTGGATAATTTTTTTTTAATTGTATCACCGTTGGCTCTACTTCTAGCGCTTTGGCACTTTTCTTCAACCATTCTTCTGATATTATTTCCTATTGTACGTGTCTTGCCCTTTTCGCTGAAGTCCTTTGTTGTTTGGCAGCCTCTTTTTTCTACTATCTTTCCCTCCTCTTCATTCACTATTCCTTTACCCCCTTGATTACATCCCCTGCCATTTGATTATGTCATCCTACATTTTGCCATGTACTTTGTTGCGTTTTGCCTACGATATTATTTTACTAGCGATTAGCTAACTTAAAATGATATTTGGCAATGGTGCCCATTTTATCGTTTTCCAATCTTTTTTTTTTTTTGGTCGATAATTATAACATATAGTTAGTTATTAGCACTTATCTTTGTATTAAAGTAGTGCTTATTCATTTATTCATTCCATCCCAACGATATTGTACATGATCACCAACATACGATATTATACTCGTTTTTTTTCCTCGTTCCTTCCGGCCATATTATGCCGATATGTCCTTTTTTCTCTTTCTCGAGCCTATGTGCGTTAGCACGGCACTTAACTCACTGATAAATGTTTAACACCTTCCAGTCATTTTCATCCCGTTTGTTTGGGATGTGTTGACATTTTGGGCGCATTTATTTTCCCAGTCGTTTTTATTTTTTCCTGCCAATATTTGCATTAATGCCGTTCATTATATCTACGTTTTTTTCTCCCCTCCGTTTTCCAAGCCCACTGTCACTTATTAGCATGGTGTATCACCACCATTTCCCCCTCTGACTCCATGGCATCCCATGTTCATGCCGTG
Organism: Oreohelix idahoensis; assembly: GCA_024509875.1. Lineage (NCBI taxonomy): Eukaryota > Metazoa > Mollusca > Gastropoda > Stylommatophora > Oreohelicidae > Oreohelix > Oreohelix idahoensis. Next base: position 123,904 of record JAMPIV010003439.1, on the reverse strand, counting down.
AGTCCGATTGGTTTGAAATTTATTTTTACGAAGTGTTTTTGTACGATCCTCAAATTTTTTTCCGGTTTTTACTTTTTTCTAGGATGAAAATGTCTCCCTCTGGGATACATTTTGGTGGCCCCGGGATCTATGTTACCGGATGGCCTACTCCTACAACTTAAGCGCTAACTGCACTACCATTAAGTAGAAAACAATAAAATTAACACTTCTCATTAAACAATAACGTCTTTATACACTTTTGTGTATAACAATAACCCCTGACGTCATCAAACCTTGTGTGAGTACACAAAAGTTATATCGGAAGACCAATCATAAGCCATGTATCAATGGTTTCCGGTCTACCAACGAATGGAAAACCTGCATTAGACGTCAGCTTGGCACTGCTTTTGGTATATATCCCAGTATATTGAAGAATTCGGCAGTCTTAATCGAGTTGGAGAAGAGAAAAAGACAAACATGACCATTGCATACAAGGTTTTCTTACTGTATGGGCGCGGTGGTTTGCGATTGTGACCATCCCCTGGTTAGAAAAACAACCTTAGGTCTCGTCGGTGGAGAGTATTCGTACTTCATCATTGAATTTGATTCAAGATATTGTTTACAACCAGTTGGTATTTGCAGATCAGAGTTTTACTCTGCCACGAGGTATGTCGTACATTATTTGCACAAGGTAAGCACGTGACTACGCCGTTTCGCTCGATTGTGCCAAAGATTGTTGAAAGGTCTTGAGGAAAAAAACGGTTTTAGAAATTGATAGCGTTTTACGACTAAATAGATATAGAGGACTAATCAATTAGTAACGCAAGAACGATATAGAGGTTCCCCACAAAGGAACGCCGTTTTTTTTTGAGATAATTGAATGAGAGAGTGTATGAAAAAAGGATTGTTCGATTATCTGAAAAAGATCTCAAATCAGTAACCAAAGTGAATTGAGATGATCATGTTCTGAAAATACTCCAGATTTGGAGCCTTTACGAAAAAGCTGAAATTTGTACTACATTGACTTGTTACCATTTTTGAAATCATCTGTATGGATTTTGAATATTTATCTAACCACAAGGTCTCCATCATAAATGAGTTCCAACAGAGCCTGGGTCAGTAAAACCTCTTCTAGGAAATAACAACTCTTGCGATAGCGAGTCTACAGACCTAGAAGACTAGACCACTATACTACACGTCACGCCCTCTGTATAAGTTAGAAAGTGAAAAAAGAGAGAGCTCTTCTTAACCTTTAAGGAGATAGTCTAACTACTAAATTCCCCTTAGTACCACCCGTACAATCACATTTTGAATAAGAACTCTTTTGAATCGTTGACATAGTGAGACGGTATTGTCTTCCCAGCTCTGCAATGGTGGACCAACAATAGCCAAAAATAGAGTATGAATTTGAGAATCATTAAGGGTGTCAACTTTCGCTTAAGATTACTCTTGAAAAATAAATAAATAGAAGATTGATGTTTATATTTAAACCTCACTTAATTTTAAAGGAAAGAAAGCACAACAACTGAGATCATCTAAGCTGTCATAAACTGATTATTCTCCCGCTCCTTCTTTGAGGATTATTGGTCGCCATTGATCAGGTCATGCGTAAAGGATATAGGAACATTATGAAAATTATACTGCTAATAACATCTACGTTGTCACTAGCCTATTCATATCTGGTAAGTTATTATTGAATATATCCATACGCGCACTTTAACAAATATCACCTTTCGCTAAGTAGCTGTTAGAGGGTCAGCGTTGGTTTGTTAAGTCTCATGATATTTAAACAAGTCACTTACTAAATTACACAAGATGAAATAAACGTGAGTTCTATTCCGTCAATTATCCGTCACCTTGTATATTAATTAGTCAACTAAACCGTCTCTTTCTGTGTGATAGCGGATGATTAAATGAACAACTGAAACATCTGGAATAAAAATAGCTACGCGTTATTTTCCATTGGTTCTAACACCTAGAAAATCACAGTGAATTTAAGATGCTAATATTTTTAACACTTTAATACGCTTAAGCACAAATTTATATATTACCAGAAATCCAGAAAGAAAACACCTCGAAACTATTAACACATCTATTCCCAATGGTTCTAGGTCTCAAAACAAAGACAGTCGGATGATGTAGCTAGATTCCATTATACGTCACAATATACTAGGATATCATCCAATGCCTGCTCTCTGTGGAGCCAGGGCCACCTCTGATGGTGATTCCTTGTAAGGAATCCCGCACAAAGTACTCACTAGCTCTTGCAGTGTTGGTTCATGTGTCAAACTATTTGCAGTGATGAGGTTGCCAGCCTCGTATGCCACTGTACATTCACAAGCATGTTATGCACGTCAGAATACAAACATAAAATGATAACATGTACGTATTACAACTTACCCCGATATCGGCTAAACAGTCGTTTTGTACATGAAATGTCCAAATATTGTCGGGCGAATGATTTAAGATGCCTTCTCTTCGGGTGGGCTAGGTGTCTAACTTGGTGCACTTAAACTAGGATCCTATAACTTAAGGTGCAAAGTGATATCTCTGGAGTTACTCTCTTCTAGTCTTAGAATTCCATTCCAGCTGTTTGGCCTGTCCTGTATTTGGGTACTAATATCTCGTGTTCCTGTCTGTCCATGATTTCTCCTTGACAAAATTGGAATTCAGTGAAATAGTCTTACAAATCTGTAGAATGTAAGCGAAGTTTTTGCCCACAAACTCATTTGCTTAGTGGAGGAGAAGTCCAATCAGGAGCAGTCCATCTTTGCATATTAAATGCCAAACCTATTGCAAATAAGTGTCTGATTTTGGTAGGGGTCTCTGTCACGGAGTGATTTGAAAGGGTTTTTGCATGTGTGAATATTCTTATGCTCCAGCGGGAGTTTATTAGTCATTTGAGTTGTTGTGAGTTGGGAAAGCTTGCCTTGTAATATTTTAGTTACAAGCAATGTTGTTAGCAGAGATCAAGACAAGCTGCTAGCTGTAGTTAGGCGTGAATGAAGCTCAGTGGAGCGTGGAAGGTTTTCACGTGTTTGGTGAATACGAATGAAAGGGGTCAGTCAGAGAGAGACGTGTGTTGAGTCAGTAGTGTGTTGAGTCAGTAGAGAGTAGACAGTAGACAGGAGACAGCGAAGAGCGTAGAGAAGAGAAGGGTGGATGTCTGTAGTAGTGCGCGAGTAGAGGGCCAGAGTTGTGCAGCGGATTTGTGAAGTATCCTATTTTGTGGCTGTAGTTATTCCAAGGATCAGGGTGATCGTAGAATACTCGGGATTTGTTATGTCTCCAATGTTTGTAATGCCTCTGCGCCCATTATGACTTATTTGTGATGTTATATATTCACGGAGATTGATATAGTGTTGGAGTTGGTGTATTACTCCTTAGACAGTGAGCTAGACGAGCGGTGTATGAGTGTTGTCTGATCGTCTACATCTACCCACATACACCTTACCCGTCACATTGGGGGTCATCTATTTGGATGTTTCAAGTAAACCCAATGTGGTACACCACTGAAGTAATCAAAAAGGCATTTAGTCAGTAGCCTACAGTTTGGTTGTCAACGCAGCGAAGCGTAACAACTTTACAGTAACTGAACGATTCTGCACTGTTCAAATCTTGGTCAGCTGTCAGCGGTAACTGTGCGCTGACGAATATACAGTGTGCTAGGAATGCTGTCTTATAAGTCTCTTTACATCAATTGCTTGCGGCTGCTGTGAAACGGTGTGTTGTGACCAGAGGAACCTATGGTGTATCCGGAAGAATCTGTTGTGACCAGAAGAAGATCTTTGGAAATATGTGGAGATATCGGAGGGAACTGTGTTGCAGTGTTCTACTCAACACAGTGTGAAGTGAAATAGACGAGTCCTGTTTTTCACTGTGTGTAGCCGGTGGTGCTACTGAATCTGAACTGAGTGTGTTGTGACTGTGCACTATATTGTCTTCATACTTTTATCGCCTTGGGACATGCTGAGGACATTATAAACATATCTACACGCTTGGGATTTAAGTATTATATAGTTGTTCTGTGAACAATTGGTGTTCGTTATAATTCCTTGAGATACAGCTTAGTTAGATAAGTTTTTATTGTTGTTCGGTTAAGGTGATTACTAGTAGATCTAAGTGTACAGTCTAATCAAGATATTAGTCAGGTATCTGATAAATAATGTGGTTACGTAACATTCTTTCGTGCTCTAATATGCTAATGTTCAAGTAGTTTACTGCACTAAGTTTCTACTTAGAAGTTAATTTGTGTTTTATATGGTGCTTACAGTGCATTTCTTGAAAAATCAGTATTTCTTCTCATATATTGAGTACTTCTGTATTCACATTTAGCTTTTTCTGTTAACTTCTGTTACTTTCAGTATTATCACTTATTTTCTAGTTCACCTTCAGTGTTGCTGTTCTACTGTTGTTAGTTTTCACTCTTTCTCTCTAAGACATTATATGTTATGTAGGTTTGGGTTAGATAGCAGTTAGAACTAATCGTATATCTGCTTTACCTATAGCTTTGCCATTCCTATCTTCCTTACATATTACTAATATCTACTTTACCTATAACTATGCTAATCCTATATGTCATCCTTCTTCTAATTCTTCCATTTTTATTTTGTGTTCTAATAGCTTAAATTATATACTAAGTGTGTATTAACATATTCCTGACATGAACTGTTGTAGTGTATGCGCTTTTAAAAGTTACTGCTGCAGACGTGACTTGGAGACAGCAGATCAGATGTGTTTTTTGCCATAGCCGTCATTCCAGTGCACCAGAAAAAGCTACGTAACCTTAGTTTGTTTTGGTTCATCATTCTAAGGCCTTAATTCATTTATTTGTCCAGGCTGCTCTACAGGCTTCAGTTGGTATTCATTGTTTCAGTGTTGTTGTTGGACGTGACGATTATGTTATTTATTTGTGTTCTGATTTCATCTGTAGGATTTTGCGCTATTAATTCTTAGAAGGTATCCTATCCTGTGGGCAGGATGTTACGGCAGATTTATTGGCATGGTCTGCTAGAGGTTAGCAGCATGCTATTTTAGGGGTTACAACGTGTAATGTAATGTAAAAATATTATTGGTCTAGTGAACGCTATGACGTTTCAGCGTTAGTTGTCACGCACGGTGACCAAGAGACGAGACCCTTTTTTAGACGACCGTCGAACCGATAAGACGTGTCCTTGGAATGTTATATTGCCGGGCTTGTATTGCCGCACAATTATAGTACATTAAATAATGGACATGGGTCAGTCCAATGTGATAACGAAGAAAGATGAAGGTACAGGTTAGTAATTGACTAAACCTTGTCAACGTGAATTTATAGTCCGCCCTAGTTATTCTAATGCCAGACGCATAATCTCACTGTCGGTGTATTGGATTTTCCAACCACGCGTGCATACAGTTATGCGGTTCTGACGACTATGTTTTCAAGCTAAGAGACAAAGGACTGATTTGTAAAGGAATAATATATGAAGTATGAACTGCAACTTATTATGTATAATTTGTCATGATGACCATGTGTAAACTGTTCTTGTATTGAATCGATATAATAAATGTATATGGACTCGAGAAAGGACTTATCAAATCTATAACGTCAGAATTTGACTGTATGATGAAGTTGTCAATATTATATCCCACCTTCGCGTACTTCACCATCAAGAGCACGATCTCATAATTTACTGAGAAAAGACAATGGATAATTATATGTAAACGTAAATAGAAGAGCCAGTATAAACCAGCCCCATTAACAGTGTTAACGGCAACAGTGAGAAGGCAACGGTAACAGTGGTGGGCCATCGCGGGGACGAAGAAAAAAAGATTTTCTTGTTTACATGTGTTGCCAACTGTTTACCATTACAAGCAAGTCACATGATTTCCATAATACTACGTTGAACACATGACTACGCAATGCAAATCTGACGTCACTACATCGTGCGTAGATGCCGCGCTTCAAAAGGAACAACCGTCAACTCATTCCAGTTTTGATTAATAATAATAATAAATTCTTTAAGCGCCAAACACGGCGCATAAGGCAGAAACCAGTGCTCTCCAGGTTGTTCGTTGTGACGCCACTCCTCTTAGCTCTTGCACATTATTTAGGCCCAACGTTCTTCCTTCTCTTATTATTGTTCTTCTGAGTGTTTCTTTTGGTCTTCCTTTTTTCCGCTTACCCTCAGGAACCCAAGTGAGCGCCTGTAGTGGTATTCTGTTGTTTTGCATTCGTAGGACATGACCGATATATGACCATCGTCTTTTCCTTATATAGTCGGAGACATATTTCTGCCTAGAGTCTTCTCTTATTTGTCGATTAGTCTTGAATTCTTTCCAACTGATGTTCATGAGTTTTCTAAGACATTTGTTCTCGAATGTATTCAGCTTGTTCTCCAATGATTTTGTTATTTTCCAACTCTCACAGCCGTATGTTAACACTGAGATAACATTTGAATTAAACAGACGAAGCTTGGTATGTATATTCAATGATCGTAATTTCCAAATGTTAGATAATCTATTGAAGGCGCTAGCTGCCAAAGCAATTCTAGTATGGATTTCTCTTGTTGTGTCACCATCCTGAGTAATTTTACTGCCTAAATAATTGAAACTTTCAACTTTCTGTAGTTTTTCCCCGTTCAAGATGATATCAAAGGTCTCGTTAGAAAAGCTCATAGCTTTAGTTTTAGAGGCATTTATTTGGAGACCAATTTTAACCGATTAATATTTGCTTAATCAAGAAGACCAGAAAAGAGAATACTGTGATCAGCCAATCATGAGCAAACAGTACTAGGCACTAGTCTAGTCCGTTGACGAATTTGACATCGCCGGAGCCTTCTAAAGATAAGTTTAGACCTAGGACGATTGTCATTCATTAACACACTAACGAGTCCATACCATTTTGCAGGCATGTCCTCTCTATTAATTGTTTATCGATGTTATATCTGTTTCTTTTTGTCCGTTGATGTTGTCCTTTATTTGCGGGTATGGTTGGGCGGCGGTTCATAATGAATAAAAATGGCTCTCAGGATGCCGATATTCATTCTGAATGTTCCTTAGGGCCGTTAGTTGATTGCTTTTAACGAAGAACCCATCGACGACCTTCCGATGAATTTCGTTCGTTCGTAATAGCAATTAATTGACCTTGCATGTTAGATGTCCAGTCAAGTTATAATTGGTGTATTTTAATGTATTTAGTTTCAATTTTTATTCAGTTTTGTAACAATGTTTGTAACCTATCGTGTTTTTCTGACCTTACTATCATTCAGTTTAATTTTTTTCTGTACATTCGTCAATGAGTCCATGTATACGTCACTAGTTTTTGTGTACACAGGTTAATTATCTATTCAGTTCATTCTTTAAGATCTCACTTCCGGTTTAGTCACCTTATCTATTAATGCAGTTTTATTGTGAAAATGTCTTTGTCTTGTGGTAATATTGTTCTGTAATCCTTGGTTAACCCATTGTATTGTTCGTATTCATTTCATCCTTCTATAATTTAATATTAATACTATAATTTCTTCATTAATAATAGTGTAGATGAATATAATTAAATTTTTATCAGATTTGATGAGGAATTAGGGACTTTGCACATATTTGCAGTAGTGGTTCTAGAAATGGACAATGCATTTTATGCCTCATGATTAAGGCATAAAATATAATGATTAATTATTAAAATTTTATAACATAATAATACATATTTAATAGAAATTAGTACACTTTCTCAGTACTATATTGTGAACTTAGTGACAATTAAGACTAATTATTTGGGGATAATACACATAATTATTAAATATTAATATTAAGCGCTTGATATAATTTCAGCAGCTTATATAACTAACTATCATAACTATTTATGATAGATATCAGTGAGTATATATATAATATTTTTATAAAATATTATAGTTTGTGGAACTCATACATAACAATACAGTAATATTACAATTTCGTATAATAATTATTCATTCGTTGAGTAATTATAATTATCGACATAGATTATATTGTCAATTACAAGACATAAGTAATTGAATACTTAAATAATTAAACTCCAAGAATGCTTACCTTGGACCATTTCATTAAAATTGGAAAAGATTGTAATAAAAAGGGAGAGGCACTCCTTGAATTTGCTGAACAACAACTGTCAAGATATAAGGCAGAGATGGAAGAACTTGAAAGAAAGGAGGCTGAAAGGAAAACTATTGCTAAGGCAGAGATGGAAGAACTTGAAAGAAAGGAGGCTGAAAAGAAAGCAGAATTAAGACAAGAAGAAGAAAGAAAGGTGGCAAGAGATGAAATCCTACGGATTGAAGAAGAGAATAAATTGAAACGACAAGAAATCATACTGCAGCAAGAAATGGAACTGCAACGGCTTAAATTGGAAACAGCAAAACTTAATTCGCAGAGTGCTGCATCAAGCCAAAATGATAATGCTCAATCTGGATCTTCATCCACCCGACTTAAGGGCAATTATTACTTTAAACTACCACCATTCAAGTTACACGTGGATGACCTATCATCGTGGCTGGCGCGCTTTGAGGATATATATAAGGTCAATAACCTTGACAAAACTGCATGGGCACTTAAACTTAGGGAATTTCTGGATGGCGAACCTGCAAGTGCAGCACAAAATATAGATCCAACATTAGCAACAGATTATGAGGCCATTAAGACGTTGTTATTACGTCGGTTCCACTTGAACGAAAAGGCATGTAGATTACGTTTTAAAAGTTTGTTGCCAGATAACAATAAAGATTTCACAGGTTTTATTGCTAACATACGCAATACTTTTAACAGATGGGTTGAACTGGCAGGTGTCAACAAATCTTACGACCAGTTAGTCGATTTGTTATTGAGGGATAAAGTATTATCTTCTGTCAGCCCACCATTCTTTGCTTATCTGCAAGAAAGAAAACCAGAATCTATTGATGAGTTAGAAAAAATTTCTTTAAATTACTGCACAGCTCATCCGAATGCTAATATTTCTGGCTCGTTGATAAGAGAACCACTTCCTGTAGCCTCCAATATGGCATATCATAATCATAACAAACCTAGAACACACAGTGTGGACAGAGGTAGGTTCAAAGAAAACTATGACATTAATTTTCATAAGGGACAGAATAACTTTAACAATAACTTTAATAGAGGAAGACAACAAACCAGAAATGATTCACCTCAGTCAAGATACAACAGTAATCCACGTAACTCAAGTTATAATCGGTCATATAATTATAATAATGGTAACAAGTGTAACAATAGCGATAATTATAACTCGAGACATCGAGATAACAGTTACAATAGAGGACAACGGGATAATTCAAATGATTATTCTCGTCATCGGTCTCAGTCACGAAGACCATCACAGTTTGATCACAATGCAGGGGTGGCACTCACGGATGGTACGACCCCTATTGTTTCTGATAATAATAATCAGTCACAATCTTCGTCTGCATGTTGTGCTGTTAACTTTAATGTGGCAAATAGTTGCCAAGATTGTAATACTATTTTTCAGAAGGCCAAGGAAACGGTGCTGAATTGTGGACACCTTCATACAGCAGTTGGTCTTTCAGCGAACGATGGCAAGGGTACCCTGATGTTCCATAGAGGATTAGTCAATGGTACTTTGGTCTCAGTTTTAAAAGACTCTGGATCAACAACCATTGGAGTTCGGCAGTCTTTGGTACATCCTAGCTATGCAACAGGGGACTATGTCCGTTGCATGACCTTCGGGGGTACTATTGAGTACTACCCCACTGCCATTGTACATGTTAATACACCATTTTTTTCAGGTAATGTCAAGGTGTGCATGCTACAGAATCCATCAGCTGATCTTACATTAGGACGCATACATGGGAGTAAAGATTGCACTCCTAAAGAAATTAATGATTGGGTGAAAAAAAATTTGCATTCTTTTAGCAACGCTAACGCTGTTGTTGATATGGCTACACTTCGTGCCAACAACATAAATACATGTGGCACAGCAGTTTCCAACTTCACTCTCAGTACTATCCTGGAAATTGATGAAGATGATAGATCTATTGGACAACATACTAAGGATATAACTGATCCTAATAAAACTGTTGACGTTGTCAACATTGACAAAAACATTACGAGGAAGAATAATAGGTTAAATAATAATGCTGGACTTAAAAGGAAACATAAAGTTAACACAAATAATTATGATGAAAAAGTTTTTACTTTGCCCAGCAAAGACATGTCTACGACATGTAGGAAACTTAATACCTTTGGTGATAATAGGTATCATCCTCAGTCCAGTCAGGATGATACGACATCCAACAGAAAGACAATGTCTGTGTTGAAAGGGAAGGTTAATTCTTTGACAAAGAATACATATCATCATTGTCCACTATTTCGTGACAATGATACTATATATATTGGGAAAAGTGCGTATTCTCGCACAGTGTTAGTACGAAATCTGCCGCAGGATACTACCTGGCAGGCACTTAGAAATTTTTGTGATTATACAGCAAACGTTAAGTTTGTTCGTCTTCTGCCATCATGCAATGGGCAGAATAGACAGGCGATGGTTACATTTCGTAACAATCGAGACGCTCGTTGGGTAATCGAGCATGATAATGGTGTTCATTTTCATCACCGTTATCTAAACTTACAATTAGTACCTGATTCTGCGTTACGCAGATAATGGTTTACTTTCACACTTTTGTCTTATTTCTTGATGACTCAGCACTAGTCAGTCATCATTTCTTTTCCTTATTGGTCATTTATTCTTATATGACTTAGATCTTGTAGGCTTGTCTATTAGGTGACATTTGTTTTGTCTTATCTACAATAGCACTTCTTATTTTCGTCTTATTTGTGTTTTACCATGCCTACAAGAAACAGTAATATCGTTATTGGTATAAACTATGCTCAGCCCAATGCAGCATAAGTTCATTTGTCATCTTGGTTAAAATAAGACATGCCAGTAAAGCTGACATGGACTGGTAAGTTTAATAGAATATTTCGGTGAATTATTGATATATTTTCAAACCCACCAATTTTGAGACTACCTGATGCTTCCAAAAAAATTTATTCTCCGCATAGATGCGAGTAACTACGGAATTGGCGCATGTTTGCTCCAATATCATGACGACGTCCTTCATCAAACACTGTACGTCTCACGCAAACTTAAGCCACCAGAAATCACATGAGCCTGAAACTGTCAAAATACGCCATTCTCATTCAACCGTTCAAATTTACGATTGAATACATTTCTGGAATAGACAATATCGTCGCAGACACACTATCCAGAAATCCTTTGGATGTCTAGTAATCAACACTGACACTTTTCTAATACGTCAACCGAAATTACGTGTCACAGAAGACTGAACCCTATCGCGAAATTCTTAACATGGAGATAAACCTTTGCTTACAATTCAACTAAATAACTTGTCCAGACGATTGCGAAAACGAAATGAACTAAATCAAGTGACACTATGGTCGTATTTACACCAGAACTTTGTGTGAATTTCATTTATGACAAAACTATTGGACACATTTCCTTGCATCAAGTGAAAATAATAGAAAACACTATCAAAGTAAATATTTGTTTGTTAATCGGAATTCACAAGGATCAAGCCTACGTATGGATCATCATATCCAACTTTAATTAATTTTAATTAATTACGTTAAAATAATGGAAAATAAAATAAAAGGTGAGATAAATATGAAAAAAATGAAATGAAATTTGAAGAAGAGAAAAAAAAATTTTTGAAAGAAGAAAAAAATAAGATCTCACATGATTCTTAGATAATGTTATTGTATGTAACTATTATGTTTATTAATTAGGTTGATACATTACATACTATATTATTGTTTAAATTAGTTAGATAGGTTTTAACAACTTAATACTACACTTAATTGAGGTCCAACACACATAATTAAGTTAAATTTATACATTACTTTCTTTCGCTACTTTATTCTTCATTTATTTATTTCTCTCCTTAACATATCCTTTCATTTCTCTTACATTAGATATTTGCAATAACTTTATTTTGATTACACACTCAATATAATTAATTAATTTAATTTTAACTCGTTAGATTAGTCTGACATGACAGTTCGTTGCGACATATTTTAAGTTAATTATTTAATTATGTATCAACATTAGCCATTTATGTATAACATTTATGTATAATATATAAGACGTGTCCTTGGAATGTTATATTGCCGGGCTTGTATTGCCGCACAATTATAGTACATTAAATAATGGACATGGGTCAGTCCAATGTGATAACGAAGAAAGATGAAGGTACAGGTTAGTAATTGACTAAACCTTGTCAACGTGAATTTATAGTCCGCCCTAGTTATTCTAATGCCAGACGCATAATCTCACTGTCGGTGTATTGGATTTTCCAACCACGCGTGCATACAGTTATGCGGTTCTGACGACTATGTTTTCAAGCTAGGAGACAAAGGACTGATTTGTAAAGGAATAATATATGAAGTATGAACTGCAACTTATTATGTATAATTCGTCATGATGACCATGTGTAAACTGTTCTTGTATGGAATCGATATAATAAATGTATATGGACTCGAGAAAGGACTTATCAAATCTATAACGTCAGAATTTGACTGTATGATGAAGTTGTCAATATTATATCCCACCTTCGCGTACTTCACCATCAAGAGCACGATCTCATAATTTACTGAGAAAAGACAATGGATAATTATATGTAAACGTAAATAGAAGAGCCAGTATAAACCAGCCCCATTAACAGTGTTAACGGCAACAGTGCTAACGGCAACACAGGATCAGTTGTATTGCCCTTCTCGAATAAAGTGTGCATTTTTGCATTAGTTGTTTACGTGCAGTTTGTTGTTGGTGGTGTAATTTATTCCCTCTTTAGCGTTTTGTGTATATGGTGTATTCTTCAGTCTTTTTTTTTCTTACACTATCCTGTAAATACGTTAAATTTTTTCAATCTCCTGTTTTCATGCGTTATAGAGGTCTGGTACTGTAAACTTCAATATAACCTCTGTCACACATCTTTCCTTTTCCTTATTATCGACCTACCAGGTTGTTGTTTGTTAAATTAGAGTGTACTGTTTATCATCATCATTTGTGTCATTGTTTGTTTTGTAGGGCTAATAATTTATTTGGGTAAGACAGTGAGTAAGGGGTTAGTGAACATATTATTGTGACTTTAAGTTATTTTGTCATTTTGAGTACTGGAGTTGCAAAAATATCAGATATATTCACGACAATGTCAACACTTATGGACTTTATCCTCGTCGGGGAAAGGATGGGAAAATCCGGAGAAGATCTCTTAGCATCTGCACAGTCTCAATTTAAAGAGGCACAGGAAAGACAAGAACGACATGAGGAGCGAGAGAGAAGGAAAGTGGAAGCAGAGAAAGAAACTAACCAGAGGAAGAAACTAAGAAAGCAGAAGCAGAGGAAGAGACTAAGAGATTAAAAAAAGAAGCGGACAAAGAGGTAGCTTTGAAAAGACTCGACTTAGAGTCGGGTTTAGACTCATCATCAAAAAAAGAGTTCGGGAGTATATTCAAGTTGAAACTCCCCAAATTTCAACGAATCCATAGATTTTATGGACTGTTTTTTGGAGAGGTTTCAAATGAAGTCAACTGCCTTAAAGAATAATAAAGAACTGTGGGGATCACACTTGACAGATTATTTAATAGTATCAGCATTAAAAACAGTTTTCCAATTAACTGTGGAAGATAGATTAAATTAGGACATAGTGAAGGAAACTTTGTTACGCAAGTACCGGTTAAATGAGCAGGGTTATCGGTTAAAGTTCCACAGTGCGATGCCAAGTAGTGAGCAAGATTTTGCGGAGTTTATCGCAGATATTAAGATGTTATTGAACAGGTGGATTGACCTATCGGGCATTGCTAAAGATTTTGATGGCCTATGTGATTTGATCTTACGTGATAAAGTAATGTCTTCATGTAGCTCCGATTTGTTGGCTTTTTTTTCAGGAGAGAAAACCGGAAAATATTTCAGCAATGTCACAGTTAGGGCAGCAATACGCAACAGCACATCCAGGCAGACCGATTAATAAGTCGGCGGTGCCAGAAACATTTACGACATGTGCAGCCAAACGTAGTTTTGAAACACGGCCATATCGGAGACAAAATTCTCGTAGTGGAGAGACACCTTATGACAGAAAGGCAGTAAGTAAGAGATGGACAGAGACAAACTTCCGTACATCCCCCAGGAAACTGCAGAATATGACAGAATTAGGTAGTAGAAGACCTTTTGTTTGTTTTAAATGTGAGTCGCCATGCCATGGAGCGAAGTTTTGTGACAAGTCTGAACCTCAGTCTGTGGCCCAGCCTCAGACTAGTACTAAGGGTAGTCCACAGAAGAGCCAGCGTGAGAAGTACAGATGCTTTGTATGTAATGGAATTGGTCATCTTCAATTTGATTGTCCTAATAGGAAGTTTGAACGCGCAAATTCGGTGGTTGTCTTAGATACATTCAACAGCGAGAGTTGTAAAGGGTGCAGACCACTTTTTCATAAAGATGAGACACCAATTCTGATGTGTGGCTACCCTCTTCCTTGTTTATCGGCAGTTCATACAGATGGTGACCTAGTCTTGCATCCATGGTACGTAGGACATAAAGTTGTTTCAGTGTTAAGGGATACAGGTTGTACGATGGTTGGCGTGCGGAGATCATGCATAGATAAGTCTTGTTTGTTGGGTCAAACTGCTCGATGTATCACATTTGGTGGTAGAGATGAAGTCTATCCTCTAGCATTGATAAATATTGATACGCCATTTTTGTGTGGCAGAGTGAAAGCTTTTGTTCTTGAAGATCCAGTCGCCGACCTGACAATTGGAAATGTCCGTGGTATCAAAGAGTGTACTGATGAGGATATCAAACTATGGAAGCACAAATATAGAGACAGTACTTATGGAGGAACTAGAAGATTGCAGGGTAAAGCTGGTGACATTTTACTGCAGCGTGAACCATTGGTAATTCCTATGGATAGCATGTCATCTGTTAAATTCCTGGCTGCTGATACTTCAATATTAAATTTAATTTCACCGCAACAACATGATGTATTGCTTCTAAAACAGTTTATTCAACCAGAAACTAACATTGGGAGGCATATCCAATAAGCAAAGCAATGGGATGAACATAAGATGAATATTCCGAAAAGTGCAGTAAATGAAACGAAGGTGAACTTTACCTTGCCAGAAGAAGGTGAATGTTATCGATCTGTTAAATGTCCTGAGACAGACTGGAGGAAATAAAAGCACGGAATGCTATTTGAGAAATATCGCAGAGTGGGTCGTGGTGCTCGTATGTCACATGAGAAACATTACAGAAGAGAAACCAAGGACTTAAGAGATTTCAGACACTTTAGAGGAAGCCGCATAAGTAATAATAGCTACTGTGGTAGTTTTCAAAGTGAACGTCGTAGTGGATTTAGAAACAGATACAGAGGACAAAAGATAAGCAAGAGATTTTGTTCCAACAGACCAAGCTATAGCGAACAAAGAACTGGATGTAGATACAGATGTATTTTCAGAGGAGATTGCCGCTGGGAAGACAGAAGAGAGAGAGTTACCCTCTTTACAGTAGAGCACGTTGTAGATGGAGTTATGATAGGGATAGCTGTTGTAGCTATGGTAGTAGCCGTGGGTAACGTCAGCCTAAATGGAGCAGCTACCCTGAAGAGTATGACCAAGGCTGAGATGAATATGATGCCAGTAGGGGCCTCTAATAGTATAATAGTGAAATTACAGAGCCCGATAACTAACATCACTAACTCAGAAGGGAAGGCCTAATAGAGTGATCTGTACAAGTAAGTGTCAAAGTGACTTAGATCAAATTTGAGAATAATTTTGCAAGTAGTCAACTTTTGATGGTTTCTGATTTAGACAAAATTTTCTTTCTCATGGCAGATGCTTCGGCATTGGTCATAAGTGGTTTCCACTCATTTTTCTGCTGTCTACCAAGTCACCACACAGCAAGTTGACAAGATGGGCTTTAACTCTACAACAGTTTGATGTTACTTTTAGGACAAGATACCAGACGAGTGAATTTTTATTTAGCATTCTTGCATGTAATATTGTTTGTGTATTTTGATGATTTGACATGAAGTTTGTAGACTATGAAGGCATTTCTCTGATGTGAAAATGAATTTTATTTAATTTTAGAAATATTGAATGTGATTGTCGTGAGAATAATTAGTATGCTATTATTGTGAGGTTCGATATGGTGAATGAAAGCATTGTTTATTTTGATGATCTATTTTGGTTTTGGAGATATATTTGTCTCCCATCTCTGTCTCCTCGGTGAAAAACCTCGGTTTTTCACGTGGGGAAAGGGGTGGTTGTCACGGAGTGTTTTGAGGGGGTTTTTACAAGTGTGAATATTCTTATGCTCCAGCGGGAGTTTATTAGTCATTTGAGTTGTTGTGAGTTGGGAATGCTTGCCTTGTAATAATTTAGCAACAAGCAATGTTGTGAGCAGAGATCAAGAGAAGCTGCTTGCTGTACTTAGGCGTGAATGAAGCTCAGGGGAGCGTGAAAGGTTTTCACGTGTTTGGTGAATACGAATGAAAGGGGTCAGTCAGAGAGAGACGTGTGTTAAGTCAGTAGTGTGTTGAGTCAGTAGAGAGTAGACAGTAGACAGGAGACAGCGAAGAGCGTAGAGAAGAGAAGGGTGGATGTCTGTAGTAGTGCGCGAGTAGAGGGCCAGAGTTGTGCAGCGGATTTGTGAAGTATCCTATTTTGTGGCTGTAGTTATTCCGAGGATCAAGGTGATCGTAGAATACTCGGGATTTGTTATGTCTCCAATGTTTGTAATGGCCCTGCTCCAATTGTGACTTATTTGTGATATTATATATTCACGGAGATTGATATAGTGTTGGAGTTGGTGTATTACTCCTTAGACAGTGAGCTAGACGAGCGGTGTATGAGTGTTGTCTGATCGTCTACATCCACCCACATACACTTTACCCGTCAGAGTCTCCCAACTATCATGTAGAACGTTGCTACATGACAACATAAGATATTATTCTTTACTTGGTATTTTCAAACTCCATTTCCATGTTAAGTCTTGCCACTGTCATTGTTACTTGTCACATTTACTAACTCACTACTACACAGATTTATCGCTGATAATCCCCTCCAAGATGTTACTTTTCTGTAGCTGATTATTAAGTCAACTTGCCGTACGTATTACATCACTGTTCGTGTCTTAATATTTAACAAGATAGTCATTGTCTGACATCCAAGTGTAATCGACCGTGTATTTGGGCATGTCATGTTTGCAAAATGACCCCATGTCTCCCTATTGCCGTCTGTAATTCATATTGGAAAACCTGAAGAACGTGGTATATGGCAATTATCTGCTACCGATGTCGCTACCCCAAACATTTGTTCAGTCAACCCTTCTCGCTACTTACGGCCTGCTTTTCTGTCGGCCGGTCGCTGTTACATAATTAGTACACAAACTTCTTCCTGCACAAATAGGAGTCAAATGTGTTTCAGAAATAGGTAAAATGGAAATGTAATAGAATAGTAATGTAAAGATATGACAAGAAAACCTTGAACAATGGAAGCGAAAACACAGAATACTGGAAGAATTATCACATAAACGGAATGGTAGAGCAAAAATGCAGCAGAGGATTGAAGACGAAAGACAGAGAGCGAACATATTTCCTGACACATACATTTTGGAGTATTACTCTTAGATCATCCAGGTTTGCATTATTTTGGCTCTTTAGCGTTACAATTACTGACTTCGATCTGGTGTCGTAGCAAGAGAACGACTCTGAGGCAGATGGATAGATAATTTCACAGAAATTCTACAACAGCGCCGGCTGACAGTGGTCGAAGGACGGAAACAACAGCTTCCAACTTGCATCTTGACAACAGTGGACCCAAGAAAAAAATGTAAGTAGGCTTTATGTCTAGTTTATTATGGCTGAGACAAATAAGCATCTTCTAGCGACACCGAGCTACAACATATGATTCAGTTGGCTTGTCAGGCATGAGGCATGTCTTTGGTGCTCTGCAGAGGCACTGATACTGGATCTTGTTTGCGTAACGCCGAATACACACGTCGTCCATGTTGCACGGAGACTGAGGAAAAACAAGATGACAAAAACGATATTTCATGACACGCTCAGTTTCTTATTCTTCTTCGTTCGATCTAAACAATATAACCACATCTATCTATTATACACCTGGCAGTTTTTCTCAAGCTACACTCGTCACCATACAGTTTCTCTAAGTCCAATACAGCCAAGCTGCCACCTGTTTCCTCTCATGGAGCTAACAGTTTTTAAAAGACATGTTCTACTTTTTGTTTGTCCTCCACACATGGGCACATTTCTGTCTGTCCAATACAGTATTAAGTTTGTTGTACAGATGAACTGGAGTCTGCATAGGCCGTTTCTTGTCTTCTTCTTTGTACGCTCTCAGACGTCTACTTGAATAATTTCAAAGCAAGCTTGAGGCTATTTGTATCTCCTTATAGTTTTTTCCAGGAATTGTACTATTGACGGCCATATGCGCTTTCTCTGTTCCTCATTTGTTGAGCATCTTTGAAGCAGATGTTCAGAAGTTATTTTATCCGTACAATCGTTGCACTCATCGACAGTTCCTTTCTTTACCTTGTTGAATAGATGATATCCCAATCTGTGGTGGCCCCTGAGGAGTCTGAAGATTATCACTGTCCTCTTCTGCTGAGCTGGTAAAATGCATTTTTTTCTTTACTTTCTTGTTGCCTAGAAGCGCCGCAACCCATTTGTTCTTGTATCTCTTCTGATAAAACGCTTGCCTCTTCGAAAGTTATTTTTGCATGTGGCTGAGGTAGTTTTCCACCTTCGTTTGCCAATCTGTGAGTCTCTTCATTTGGACGGATGTTGCAATGAGAAAGGCTCCATCGTATCAGAACTCTTTGAACCGTTGACATAGTTTGTGCAGTATTACTCTTAGGTTTTCCATGTCTTCATTATTCTGTCTTTTAGGATTGTAGCTACTGGCCTCTGCCTCTGCTCTGAAGTTATTTGAGAAGTTTCCTGTTGCTGCAGACAGCTTACTTGTGTACCAGTGCTGGTGATGAGAACCAAACAAGTGGAAGTCGAACAAGAAATGAGAAGGTCACCAATGTAACTGGTGACAAGAACCAGACAAGTGCCCGTGGAAAAAGAGACGAGAAGGTCACCAAAGCGGAACTGGTGACAAGAACCATTCAAGTGCAAAAGGAACAAGAAATATCAAGGTCCCCAATGTGGAACTGATGACAAGAACCAGACAAGTACTGGTGGAACAAGAGATGAGTAGGTCACCAATGTTGAACTGGTGACAAGAACCAGACAAATGCCAGTGGGACAAGAGATGAGTAGGTCACCAATGTGGAACTGATGACATGAACCAGTCAAGTGCAAGTGGAACAAGACGTGACAAGGTCACCAATGTGGAACTGGTGATAAGAACCAGACAAGTACCCATGGAAAAAGAGAGAGAAGGTCACCAAAGTGGAACTGATGACAAGAACCAGTCAAGTGCCAGTGGAACAAGAGATGACAAGGTCGCTAATGTGGAACTGATGACAAGAACCAGACAAGTGCCAGTGGAACAAGAGATGAGTAGGTCACCAATGTGGAAATGATAACAAGAACGCTAGGACTACTTGGCCATTCACATTACTTCCGACACAATACGTCAGCATTCCATGACGTCACGGGCCGCTTTTTCGTGGAACACCCTGTATAATCCCAACGATAAAAGATAAAGAGAGACCGGACATGAAAAAGGACACTGTTGCCAAACATCAAATGAATGGAGAAGACACTTAAAAACTTGGAGCTGATGACACGGGACAAGAAGACTTTGAACAAGTGTGTTGAAGGCCTATGTTCCTTTGGAAACTGAAGTGTCATGATGGTGAAGATGAGATCATAGCAAGGGTGAGCTGAGAAAAACGTTTTCTTAATACATTTGGACTTCTTCTTCCTCGATCGCCTCTCTATTTGTACCAACGCCGAATGCCTTTACTTCAAGTCACTAGGCTCTGAAGCTCTACGCCTGTAGCGATCTCAGAACAGAACAATAATTATTTTTTTGTTGTTTTCTTTTCTCTTTTCCAATTTTAATGACATTTTTCTAATGATATCTCTCTCTTGTTCCGTATTTTTCATGCTTATTTTATTGTTCATACACCTTGTGTTGTTTATGCCTCTTTTCCATTGTTATGCGTCGATGATCTTATCTTTTTTTTTAATTCTAGCTTATTCAACGTGTTATTATTGTCCATTGTCTTTTTCTCTAAACCTATCCATAGTTCTAGTCTTTGTCTCCACTTTGTAACTGACTGTGGCAGAAAAAAAGTGAAATCTAAAGCGTTGGTGTACCTAGTGTTTTGTCTTTCTTAAACCAGTCCCAGTTACGAAAGTTTGGCAATATCTGCATAATGGGAGAAGATCTGCTACCATGACAAACATGGGAAACTAAAAGCCAGGGATCCAGACCACCAGAACTACCCCAGAATTCGCTAAGAGAACAACATTTGACACTCTCTAAAGGACCAAGGACTAGATTGAAACCAGGCCGGCAGGAAGACAGCTTATGGGATAGCATGGCGCTCTCTCTCTCTCTCTCTCTCGTTCTCTCTCTCTCTCTCTCTCTCTCTCTGGCAAACATCTACTCTCGAGGGTAGAAGTGGAACAACTAAGTAAGTAATGAAAGGAATCACGTCAAGATCGTGTTACATAAGGTATCACGTTATTGCGAAACGCCGCGTGACACAGAAGTTCTAATGCGTAATTATCAACAAATATTCACAGGTGGACTAAAATAAATCGTGTAAATTAAGAATTAAATCATTTACCATAAATTCAATGCATATGTAGTTATTATACTGAAATCCGTCATCTGCGTATAAGATACTCTTTAAAATAACTGTATTAAGTGGACACCAGCACCTAAAAGCATCAACCTCAAAGGGAAGGTTGTCAAAGCTGTAAGTTCGAAATGCCTGGAAACAAAAACAAAGTGTCATGTTGTCATAATGCTGTTTACGAGATATAAATTGAAAGAACATAAATTGCTTCCCTCTAGACTTGTAAATTCTAAACGACATTGCTATATTGGCAGAGTAGTTAGAGCACGGCCTTTCGCGGAAAAGGTACCGAGTTCAATACACTGCGACGTCACGCTCGAATCTACCCTATTTTAAACGGGTACCTGACTCTGGTCTTGAGTTAAGGAAGGCAAAGGCAGCAGGCAAAGGAACTTATTATTCCACCTTTCAAAGCTGGACCATGTATTGTGAAGTATCTAACACATTTATCCCCTTGTCACGGATTTGACTGTTAATTTTATTTTACCTACACGTCCCATTTTTCTTATCTTTTAATGTTCGGGTTTCCTCGATTTTTTTTTTTTGATTTTTTTTTGCGCTTTCAGTTTTCTTTTCTTCCAGATTTTACCTACGCAGCCGATTATTCCCTTCTCAGACCCCACCCGCGGTTTTATTTCGCGCTGGCCTTCATTATAAATTCAACAGTTGGTCAGTAGTGGTTCAGCTTACGATAATATTACTTAAGCTGCACCTGGTAAGTGCACCATCTCAGGGTAAGTCTTCTTCTTCCATCCTTAGCCGCTGACCGACAAAGCAGTCTGTGGCCAATACGCCTAGTGGCGTCTTAGGGCAGCAAGAAATTAATTATTGTTCCGT
Source organism: Oreohelix idahoensis (assembly GCA_024509875.1). Classification (NCBI taxonomy): domain Eukaryota; kingdom Metazoa; phylum Mollusca; class Gastropoda; order Stylommatophora; family Oreohelicidae; genus Oreohelix; species Oreohelix idahoensis. Next base: position 102,252 of record JAMPIV010003439.1, on the reverse strand, counting down.
TACGTTTATTGGTACAACAAAAAAATTAATTGCTGTTTCCATAATCAGGGTAATTAGCAAGCGGGTGATCAGCCCACTGTGCAGGATAAGTAGATATCTTATATATATATATATATATATATATATATATATATATATATATATATATATATATATATATATATATATATATATATATATATATATATATATATATATATATATTAGCTTTTATATATACCTGATAAGAGTGTGACTTGAGTTAGTTTAGGTGATTTCTCCCGGTAATTAGCTCAGTGATAATGTAGCTCCGTCTACCGCCTTAGTTAACGGGTGCTTAAGCAGTAGGTGTCTCCCGGTGTTATTGTTTACAATGAGTTAATAGTAAAGTTACGATAACAGATGCATACTAGGCGAAGAATCAGAGTAGTCCGTTCACTACTTACCGTGGTATAACGAGTGAGCTAAAATAACTGTCATTACTGTGAGGAAATGTCAGCGGTGTAGGTTATTCACTTAAAACGGAATAGTATCGTGAAGGCGATATAACACTTGAATTACCAGAGGTAGTCCCATATTATTTTCTGAGAGAAACTTCTAGTGGCTGTGTGGAATTATCATATGCCTACTTTTCCTTTTTGTGTGTGTGTATCGACCCCAAAGGGCGCATACCATTTATTATGTAATGTCGAATGCTGTATTTTATGTAAATTCAATTAACGTTGTAAGATGAATCACATATCTACTCAGCTGGAACTACGTAGTTAGGTTTCCTGTACGTTGAGTTGGAAGAAGACGGAGTAGCTTTTGCTGACAGGTACATGTGTGTACAAGATATATTAGCCTATGCGGGCGCATGCTGATAATTGATAGAGTGGAAGAAACAGGATGGCGACTCACATGGATAAAGACCGCCCGAGACTATCATAACAATGATTAAAATAGTTATACATCACGTAGTGGGGCATAACTGATTAATATAACGTTATTGTAATTTTATTGTTTGCTTGATATAAAAGTTGTCTGTTTTGGGTCTCAGTTTCAGGATACCCCACTACTATTGCAGGATTCCAGTCAGGCGAAGAACGTCACATTCTCTTCGATCTCGCGGTTTCTGAAAGCAATTAGCACCACGAAGTACCTGAAGTACAAACCTTTGTCAACGCCCATCCCTCTAATGGGAAATATGCTCATGCAGTGCTTAACGAGCGAAAGCAAATCTGAAATTGAATTTGGCAATAGTGGTTTCCTACTCGCCTCTTATCACCAGTCAGAGCATTGTGGCTTCCAGCATATCTATCAGCGCAGCGTCATCAGCAGAATGGAAAACACCAGACTGTGTGCTTACACGGAGCACTCAGTCACAAATAAACGTTCATGCCAGCCAAACCGGATTTAACATCAAGTACGCAGGCCTAAGCACATTCACATCAACACATCCAGGAAAAAACGGATAGACTTAATAAGTTTAGCCAGCAGGTGGGCTTGAACATCAATTTAAAGAAGTCAGAGGTCATGACGCTCAATGTGAGCAACCCTGAGCTCATATCAGTAAGGAATCAGCAACTGGTACAGGCAGACACCTTCACATACCTAGGATGCATAGTAAAACCAGACGGCGGGACAGGCAAAGACATCAACATCAGAATGAATAAGGAAAGAACAGCCTATTTTAGCCTTTCAATACTGCACAAGCACAAAATTAAGATTATATCAGAGCTGTGTGCTTTCTGTGCTTCTCTATGGTGCGGAATGCTGGAGAGTTACAGAGAAGGAAATGTCGAAATTGTCCTCTTTTCACACAACATGCCTAAGAAAAATTCACCGAATGTTTTGGCCGAATACCATCACCAACCAAGATCTGCTCACTCGAAGCAAGCAAGAGGACATGCACACCATCATAGCTGGCAGACGCTGGAGCTGGGTTGGCCATGTCCTCAGAAGAGACCCCGATGCCATAACAAGAATAGCTATGCTTTGGACCCCTGAAGGAAAACGAAAGAGAGACCGACCAAAAACAACCTGGCGGAGTACTGTGGAGGCTGAGATGCAAAGAATGAACCAGAGTTGTGGCACTGTACGAAGGATGGCCGCCGACAAAGCAAAGTGGAATCAATTTGTTGGTGCCCATTGCACAAAATTGCACTGCAACCGGCCAAATAATACGGCTGCTCTAAACCGTTGAAATGGAGCGTGTTAGCAACTTGCGTTATAAGCAGCGAATTGTGATAGAATTTCTCGTTGCAGAGAAGGAAACTGTTGTGAATATTCACAAGCGTCTATGTGATGTGTATGGAAGTTTTGCAGTCGACAGGAGTACAGTCAGTCGCTGGGTTCAGAGAATCAAAGAATCGGGAAGTGGAGATACGGATCTGCTTGTTCGGCCGCGCTGTGGACGTACTGCCACAGCCACCAACGCAGAAATGTAGAAATGCGCTGAGGGCATTATTCTTACTGATACGCGAATCACTACTCAACAATTGGCCTTACAGCTGTCAGTCAGCATTGGTAGTGCAAATGCAGTTATAAAAACTCTCGGATTGTCTAAGGTTTGCGCAAGATGGGTTCCTCGAAGTCTCACAAATGACCACCGATTGCAAAGGAAAGCAATTTCTTCTGAATTGTTGGAGCGTTTCAATGCTGACGGAGAGAACTTTTTGGTTAAGATCGTTACAGGTGACGAAACCTGGGCACATCATTTTGAACCTGAGACAAAAAGACAGTCAATGGAGTGGCATCATCCGCAATCACTAAAAAGAAAGAAATTCAAGACAATTCCTTCAGCTGGAAAGGTCATGATCACTGTCTTTTGGGACATTGAAGGTGTGATTCTTGTGGACGTTATGCCAAGAGGAGAGACAATCAATTCGCAAGCTTACATTAAGACATTGAAAAAACTCAATCAACGTTTTCGCAGAGTTCGGCCGCACAAGAATCCAGCAGACCTGCTTCTCCTTCACGACAATGCGCGCCCACACACATGTCTGGCAACACGGGAAGCAATCACCAAATTGGGTTGGACTGTACTACCCCATCCACGCTATAGTTCCGATTTGGGATTCTCTGATTTTCATCTGTTTGGTCCACTTAAAGATGCACCCCGTGGAACAAGGTTTGAAGATGATGAAGGAGTGATTCATGCAGCGAAGAAATGGCTACATGATCAAGAAAAAATCTGGCACGGGCTAGGAATACATGCACTTGTTTCACGCTGGCATAAAGCCGTACAAGTTGATGGGGATTATGTTGAATAATACTGATGTTTACATGACATATCCATGTATATTGTGAATAAATTTCATTCTTTTTGAATAAACAGCTCCTGAGAAAAACGATGTGGTGCATTACTTTCTGAACGCCCCTCGTATTTCAGCTCTTACTATGGTCTCTATTTGACAAGAGAAAAAAGAGAGAGAGAGAGAGAGAGAGAGAGAGAGAGAGAGAGAGAGAGAGAGAGAGAGAGAGAGAGCGGGTGGTGCTTAGACTATTTAAGTGTGTTGAAGCTTGGAGAGAGAGAGATAGTTTTAATGAATCCTCTTCCAGGTTGGTCTCAAGTTCACCCTATTTACACAATATCTGTGTGTTGTCTATAATTTTGTCAGTTCACTCTCATTGTCTATTTCACTACAGTTGTCTAACTCGACAAATACTCTAACACCTTAACTCAACCACGACACCCCTATAGTAGTATCTTCTTGGGTCTACCTTTTTTTAAGTTGGTTCCTGACGATTCCGCCTCACTTCCTTCTCTTCCAAAGCCTTGCTTTCCCCGGGGGGGGGGGGGGGGCCCACTTGTAACGTTACGCAATGAAGAAGGAATGGGTCAAAGTTGTGTGTCAATATATATATGATCTTCCCTACCAGTAATTTCTGACCAAAGGAGCGTACCTCCCGAAATAACTTTCGGTGGCACGAGGTTGGGCAATGTTAGATCAAGCTGTTGCCCATGCAGCATGACCCGGCCTGGACGTTAGAGGAACTCTAGAATTGCTCAATGCAGTGTGCCGTGTGACTGCATAACTCCAAAACAAATAGCTGCCTAACCTTCTCACGTTCAACATTACAATATGGCGTACGGCTGACATCTGTGAAAAAACTTCAACCATATGGTCAACAGACTTCTGACCATTAGTGCTAAATACATTCTGTTACTAGAATGACAAGTAGGTTATCAAACATCAAAGATGCAAAGCTGCTGTGCTGCACAGAAACCAGCAGTCATCAAAAAGATATAATACATATTGTACGTAATTACTGGACGGCCAACCAAAACTCTTCTTCCTCAACATGCTTCATGTTCAATAATAATTTTGCTTACATTTGCACGGCTCCTAGATGGCCATCCATATTCAGTTCAGCTCACAGCGACATTTGATGCGCACTCGCTGTACAGACCATGTGCGCATTTATTGAATAGCGTGGGATAATAATAAAGAAGTGATATAATTCATCGTTAACGACTTCAGTTTTTACCTCCTTTAATTTGTAGATTTTAAAGAAACTTTCATATAAATAAGACATTAAAGTTATATTTGTCTTTACATTACATTTAATTTATTTTGATTGTTTGAAATCGAAATAATCCAAAATGAGTGATACTTTTTTTTTTAAATTAGTGACATTTAACCAGCAAGCAAAGCAGTCTTTCGTGTGATGCCCCAGAGTTGGTTTATGCTTAGCATCTCCGCCTCCACAGTTCTCAATAACAGATGAACAATGGAACAGGAAAAATCAGGGAGGGCGGAATCCCGAACTAATAGTAAGAATATTACTTATAAGCTTTTGTCCTGATTATATGTGGCCTTCCCACGCCCACTATCTCGTGTGGTTCTCAATCGGAAGCACATCTGGCTATACTAGGGATTTGATTTCAGAAGAAATACATTTTCACTTTTTACCTTCTTTCTCTAGTATCAAGATTGTCATTGTCGCCTGTTTTGTGACTGTGGCTGACAAAGAGTGAGCCCCCAAAACGTCCTAAAATTTGCTGTGTACCGTTAATCTGTCAAACTAATTCTATAGCGTTTTATTTGTTAATGTATATATATGTTTGCTTATCAGTTTTACAGCAGCCCACTCATTTATGTACTCGTAACAAAAGCCTTATTTCAAATAACCAAATCTGGGTCACTGTCCGTGGTGATATATTTTCTTAAGAGGCGTATTTCAAAATGCCAACATTTGTTTAGGTCCTATATCACCTTTATGTTCGCCACGGATCATAGGCCTTCACGAAACGTATGACAACTCTTTCTGTCACGTGCCATCGGCTCAAGGTCTTTTCGTGTGTTCTTATTCCCCTTCATGTCTGGCTCCGGTTCTTTTCTTCCCGTGTTCCTCTCTCTCCCTCTATATCTCTTACTTTGTGGACTCCAGATCAATAACTATCTTGTTATGCTACCAAAAGGTTTCTTCAGTGTGTCTTCTCCGTCTCCATAGTCTTCTTCTCATCACTTGTTCCACTGGCACTTGTCTGGTTCTTGTATTCTGTTGCAGGTTTCCCAGCGTTCTTGTTCGTTTAAATTACGAACATTCCAGCTGCTAAACGTTCGACGTTTTCCTGGAAGAAATGAAAGTGTTAGGCTGCAACCAAACTTCTTTCCGATGTCTCTAGATCGCGACATTCGCCCTCTTCTGTCCTTCTTCTGTCTTGGATGGCTAGATTGACTTTTTTGGTTGAAGTTTTCGTGGTTTTAAGGGTTTTTTTAAAACAGGATAAGGTAGCCGGTCCCAAGACCAACCCTTCTGTGTCGTCTCTTACGACATGCATGGTAGTTTGCAATGTTACGATTCTTTGCTTCCATTCGGGCCCCTGTTACACAGGTGGATGAAGAGAAAGACAATACCAAACTTACGGTTTCATTTACTCCACAAACATTTTTTATAAATCTTGATTTGCAGAAAGTCACATTCCCGTTAGAAATAGGATGCCCAGGGACTAATGAACAAAAACAAAAAAAAAATGCACTCAGTTAGTTTTAAGGAAAAAGCATAACAATAGATCAAAGCAATAGTGGAAAAAAAAATAGAACACCACTGTTGTCAATAAGAAAACAAAACAAGAGATCAAAGCAACAGGTAAAAAAAAATAGTTTTTAACTTTTAAATGACGAGGGATTTGTATTTGTAACCAATTGTCCCGCAATCTCGTGATGGAATGGAAGTTTTCAGCATCGGTATTTTCTGAACTAAGTTTCTGTTTTGTTCCGTCCAAATATTAAAAGTTAATTGCTTATCCTTTACAGGACGTGGCAATCAACCCCAGCTTTTAGTGGCTGTTTGTGATTTTTCTAGGCAATTTTTACGTTCAGTAGTTTGCCATTGCCAAATATTACTTTGTTTTAAAAATTCTCATTCACTTTCTTTTTACAACTGTGTATAATACGAACATACTTTTTAAAAATAAAACCTGAAAGAACCTACCGTTAAAGTTTAATATCGTATGCTAATTCAAAAGCTACACAAAATTCACTGAACCAAACCATTGAGACCCTTCTCGAATTGAAGAAAAATAGCATACGGAACACTCAGAGTCTGATGTTGTTAAAAATCTGCTGTTAAAAAAATACAGGTACAAAATGTGGTACATAACAGCCACAAACACAAATTAAGAATAATCTGTAACAGCCTGTACATACACACACACAAATCAGTCATTTGAACAAGTGTTGCACTGTTATCCCGATTAATTGTCATTACACGGCTGGTTAATATAGATGTAACTTAAACAATGTAAGAATGATATATAGGGTCTCATAAGCTGTCACAAAACGTTTTATGCATGTACTTCTGCGCTCTTCTCTCTCTCCTTCATCGTCCTATTCTTTGACATATTTTAAGTTCTTACATTTTTTGCTCTGAGCAGCTCCCAGACTTGTTTACGTTTCGCAATGTGAATCGTAATAATACCAGGCTAATTAGACAGGTCAGCGGATAATACGTTTATCACCTAAGTCGTCGAACCACCTTTGATTGAGTCGATCTTTATTGACATAAGGTGGTAGAGCACGATCAATGAAAAGAAAGCCAGATTGGCAAACACAGGTGATATACGTATCCGCTTCCGATGGACGTTCTGTATCAATGATATAGATAACCCGTCTTGGGAGATTATGTTGGGTAGGAAATAAGTTCACAGATTTTTTTTGTAAGTTTGCATAAAGATACAATCTGCAGTGTTACGGCCTTATTAGAAAGAGGTCACGCGATGGAATTTTACAATTTGATATTTTAAAACATGCAGGGGATAATATGATTTAACACCCCGACCCATATAGTTTCAAAGAGCTTACCATTGGCTTGATTTGAGAACCGGAATAGACTTTAACTTTCATTGGCAAGTTGGTCTGAAAGTACTATCTGGGACTTGAACTAAGAAATGGAAATACAATCTAGTGAAATCGGAGACGCAAATCAGTCTGCATCGCCAAGTCAAGCTAGCAATTCACCAGAGCCGGAAAGAAGGTTTGGACAAAGAATTCCAAAATTATAAGGGACAGATTGAAGTATTTGGGCAACTTTAAACTTAAAAGTAAAGCCGTATTTTTTAAATACAGAGAGTGAAACTAAAGGGACCATGACAGAGTATTTGGGAAACTTTGAAACTTAAAAGTAAACCCACATTTGTAAATACTAAGACTGGAGACCTAAGGAATCAGATCACCCGTCATAAGAAGAATACAAAAATGTCCCAGACCATGTGATTCGAAAGCATCTAACCTAAGCTGCTGTGTCCATTCTAAACTGTGCCAGGAGATTGTATTCCCAAAAGGTACTTTGGGGTAAATGTAAACATTTATTTTACAAATGTGAATTTGACATGTTTTTCTTGCTAACTTGTTATATATGAAGCTGTGAACCTCAACATATGAAAACAGTATATTCATAAACCACTACAGTAAGTGCTAGTATTCGTTTCATGCTGATTCGCTCAGAAACGCGACAGCAGCAGTAATCCCAGATTCCGAATTAAGCAGTGATGAGTGATGATTGCATCCCTTGTGCATCAAGTGTATCGTATCATTTTGTGAGATATATGTACCTTGTTAATTGTAATTTAGGCATGTCATTGCCCCATCGCTGTCCAATCACATATTTTCCCAGTTTAATACCCAGACGAATATTAGTAATTTCTAATCATCTTCCCTGAGTTAATCTGTGTATACTCAAAAGAATTTAATTATTCAGAGAGGCTAACATTGGTGGGTGGTCAGCGAGACAATGCGCCTGTTAATCTGCAGCCCACAAATGTACTTAGCAGAGGCATTTATTCTTTCTATTTTGTCTAAAGTTCGTGGAACGAAGCTATCAGACTGTTCTTGGTACGAAGCTGTAAGAACAAAGTTTCGACGCTATTAGTTGTGAGTTGAAGATGTGTAGACCATATATTCACTCTCAGGAACATTATAGAGCAGTGCTCAGAATGGCAAAGACAGCTTTACATAAATTTTGTTGATTTTGAAAAGGCTTTTGACAGCATACATAGGGACAGTTTATGGAAAATACTGAGGGCTTATGGAATTCCAAGCTGCATAGTGACAATCATAAAAAGCCTCTATGCCAACTTTACGTGTAGTGTTGGGCAGAGCAACCTAACCTTCGAGGTGAAGACAGGAGTACGACAGGGATGCCCCTTATCAACCACTCTTTTTTTAACAGTCATAGACTGGGTGATGCGCCAGACAACAGAGGGCAGTCCAAGAGGAATAAGATGGACTACATTTTCTACATTGGAAGATCTGGAATATGCAGATGACATTGCACTGCTGGCACATTCACATCAACACATCCAGGAAAAAAACGGATAGACTTAATAAATTTAGCCAGCAGGTGGGCTTGAACATCAATTTAAAGAAGTCTGAGGTCATGACGCTCAATGTGAACAACCCTGAGCCCATATCAGTAAGGAATCAGCAATTTGTACAGACAGATACCTTCACATACCTAGGAAGCATAGTAACACCAGACGGTGGGGCAGGCAAAGACATCAACATCAGAATGAATAAGGCAAGAACAGCCTTCTTTAGCCTAAATAACATCTGGAAGTCCTCCCAATACAGCACAAGCACAAAATTAAGATTATACCAGAGTTGCGTGCTTTCTGTGCTTCTCTATGGTGCGGAATGCTGGAGAGTCACAGAGAAGGAAATGTCAAAATTGTCCTCTTTTCACACAACATGCCTAAGAAAATTTCACCGCATCTTTTGGCCGAATACCATCACCAACCAAGATCTGCTTACTCGTAGCAAGCAAGAGGACATGCATACCATCATAGCTGGCAGACGCTGGAGCTGGGTTGGTCATGTCCTCAGAAGAGACCCCGATGCCATCACAAGAACAGCTATGCTTTGGACCCCTGAAGGAAAGCGAAAGAGAGGCCGACCAAAAACAACTTGGCGGAGGACTGTGGAGGCTGAGATGCAAAGAATGAACCAGAGTTGGGGCACTGTACGAAGGATGACCACCGACCGTGCAAAGTGGAATCAATTTGTTGTTGCCCTACAAGACGCCACTAGGCGTGATGGCCACTGACTGCTTTGACGGTCGGTGGTTAAGGATCGAAGAAGAAGAAGAAAGTTGTGAGTTAAAAGCAAGGAATTCAACAATCACCACCTACATTGGACGAGTGCCCTCATCACAAACGAATTAACGAAACCTCGGCTGCAGGACTCCCTTAGACCAGCTACGTTCTTATTAAGGACGGCAAAAGGACAATTTTTTTAAATCCTTAAACTAAGTTAGTGAAGAACAATTTTATTTACCTCTAACATTAATCAACATTTCATCGTTATTTTAACCTGCTAAAACTAATTGATTATTAAATTTGTTGCATGTTATTTTAAAAACAAAACAATCATTATTTATTTAGTTATTATAGGTATCCGGCGTGATGCTGACCACATCACCACTAGTGTGCCGATGGTCAAGAAAATATGGGCCTAACACCACATTCCAAATATTCCCTATGGAGACAAATAGTTACATCTATAGAGTAAATACTTATAAAAGGAATTTCGATGAAATTACACCAGCTGGGGGTTTTAACGGGTTAAAACCAATGCTTAATTCTTCACAAAAAGCGACGGATCAGATATAAGTTAATAGTGATCTGCCCTATGCAGCATTGTTCTTGATTTCTGAATGATCTTGTGAACATTACCTTGGGACAGAAGCGTCATACCCTTCTATCTCCAACACTGCCAAGAGTAATCTTGTGCGAAGGTAGACACATTTGACGACCCATTTTAGATACTCTTGAGTTTTGGCCACTGGTGGACCATACTGCAGAGCTAAGGGGAGCCAATCCCTGACAAAGTTCACGTTGTGATAATCTGGAAGGCACTTTAAATAGAGTTCTGTGATCATTTGGGTGAAAGTTCTGTTTGAAATTCTAAAACTAAGATATCGTGAGAGAAAAATGATCCTTGGACTTTTTGACTTAGCTGTAGTCCTGTGTTGTCAGCCCTGGAGCATGTTGTGAGGTGCAGTCATCCAGCATCCGTTTTACATTTCAAATGCGAGCGTTGATCTAGGCCTCTTTTTGCTTAGGAGTTGACGAGATCTCTGGCATTAGGTTCTGCTGTTCGGTCAAAAGACTCTCTGTCTGTTACTGTCAGACGCTGGTCACTGAATTCTGCAACTGCGAATGTTATCCGCTCAGAAACTTAAAATCTTAACAAAGTGAAATCGTATTACACCGTTTCGATAACACCAACGAATTTGTAATCTAGACTTCTTCCCCATTTAGATGCAGTTGTTCCACAATGATGGGGTGTAAGTTGCTGGTTTTTATGGATATCTTCTCACATGTTCTAGATCGTTCATGGTTTTCACCACTTCTCAGAGTGGTGGTTAGGGTTGTTCTGGCGTAATCACATGTAAATTATCTCCCCGGCATCTGAGCTTGTGGTGACACACTCTTGACGGGCGTATCGTATGGGAGGGTCTCATACCACGGTAATTATTGTTTACTCGGACACAGGCACACATGTACTGGCCTATACAGTGAAATTTGAAACTGGTGTTTTCCGTCAGGTCCAACAAATAGGATGCAATGAAGCGATGGCGGCTTCTAGACTTTAAGACGCCTTGATACTCTTAACAAAAGTACATCGCATGGCCATGTTTTATAACCTGGGGTTTACGCATTAGCGATTTTAGCTCAGTGACCAATAATATGCGCCATGATGTACAAGAAAGAGAAACGCTTACCAAAGCGCTGAAAATACCAAATTGCAACATGAAAAATACAGAAACGAATCAAGAAGAGCGTGAGAGGGAAAATGAATGGAGACAAAGATGGAGAAGAATAGAACTTGTTTCGACAACAAGATAGCTGGTCTTCCATTAGTGGTGATACAGAGCCAGATGCGGAGTTACAACACATTTTAAGTCAAAATAGCACAAAAATGAAAAATGGAATTAATCTACATTCGGATAATTTATATTCTCCTGAATCGTTTGTTAGAAAACATTCTAAGCTGGTGTACTTTGATTTTATAAATTGTATTTTTTTAAGACATTGAGCTTGTCTCGTGAAAAAAAATCAGGATTTTCTCATAACATTGATTTATGTTACTAATGTTCTTATAACTTGTGTATTTTTTAGTCAATCAACATGAAATTTGGCCTAAATACTTTCCATTAAATGATAACAACTTTGTCAGATCCTATTTTTGATATCTAATCAACACTTTCGTTTATTGCAAATAATGTAAAATTTTGAAAACAAATTGTTACTATTTTTAAATACAAACAAAGTTCTATATCTCAGGATCAACTTCAGTTATTTAAAATATAATCATCCAAAACTTTTAAAATACAATGATAAGCTTCCATGTCAACTTTGGTAGGCATAAATCGACAAATAAAAAAAGCCTTAAGAAAATGAATTATAGGAATAAAATCCAACATGGCCGCCGTTTCCGTGGCAACCAATAGCATTATACCTGTAGCGAGATCAGTGATACAATCGCCAAATACAGTAATATTTAACCCCTAGAATAAAGTATTTGGATATTTGCTAATGCACGCAATGAGACCCCGTGTCAAAACCAACCGCCTTGGTCCCTCTCCGTCTTGGAAATTAAATCTAACATAAACATGGTTGGCGACTGGCCAAAAGCGTGTTTCATTTTCTTAGAATAAGCGAGAGAGAGAGAGAGAGAGAGAGAAAAAAAGGGAGGGGATTAACATGGAGGAAAATCTAAGCTAGCGTATGCATTGTGAAAGTGAAACGAAGTAACCAAATTGGGAAGGGTAGCGGAAACGGTGGCAAAAGAAACATAGATGAAGTATCGTATTCTAATTGAATAATAAAGGAAAAGAAAGGACAACTGAAATGATAATACTGGGTTATTAGGAATATCATATTACTCATTATGATATAGTATCTTACCGTAAAGAAAAAGTATGTTGTTTGAATAACTAAAGAGGAAAAATACAAAGATGAAAACTATGATAAAAGAGGTAAATAAAAACATAAGGGCTAGATGACAGACAGTCGTCTGGTTAATAATTGCTTTTCTCCATTCAAATCGGTTAGATATTAACAAAAATATCGTAGAAAATAAAAATGAAAGACAGAAAGACGGACACAGTGATATCCACTCAACTTTGAAAATCGGATATGTCACATTCTTTTAACGTGCACTTTTGAAAAGAGAGTCAAGTCGACTTACCCTGATCGGATTGGTTTAGGGGAGCATAACTAACGAGGGGATATAACGAACATTTTGCTAACGCTTAGTTGCCACTTGAAGATACAATTTAAAAGTAAGGTTATCATCAGACACAAGGAATTCATGACCCATTACCTTTGCTGTTCTGGCCAGTGGCGATCTTAGCTTGACCCATTGATCGCCGGTTAACCTTATATTTGTGAAATATTTCATTGATTGAGGTAAGATAAACATTATATATATATATATATATATATATATATATATATATATATATATATATATATATATATATATATATATATAGTATATATATAGTATATATATAGTATATATATATATATATATATATATATATATATAGATATATATATATATATATATATATATATATATATATATATATATATATATATATATATATATATATATATATATATATTATTGATGTGTAGAGGCTAACATAGATAGGCGCCCAACCAAAAATTGGTGTTGTGCGACATTTGCCATTGTGGAAGCTTGCAACTTCTTAGTAAAAGCCAGGCATGCCTAAGTAGAATTATGGAGCCAATGAAAGTACGAATGTACTGTTGTTGAGAAAGTCATCAACTATTGATCAAGGAAATTCAGTTAAGCCAAATCTTCTACGGGCTTAATGAGTGTTCATTTAACATTAACTCTCCACTATTGCAATAAAACTGTTTTAGGAAGTGATGAGAAAAGTCGTTCGTCATAATAGTGACCAGTCATAGGATATAGTGCTTCATCAGGGAATTCCATGTTATAAACATTTACAGCTTAACATTTAAGGACAAGTTGTCCGTTAGACTTAATTAGAACTGTAAATATATTTCCATTCCATTTTGAGTTTAAACATTCCTGTACCAAAAAAGATTTGAAGTACAGGAAATTAAAATTGTAACATACTATTCTAACTTTAACCATTGACTTGTTTAATCCCTTTTCAATGAGTTAAGTTGTGTTTGTGGTCATACACTCACCATTACATTTTGCATTACCCTAGACATCAAGCCATATAAACAAACAGACACCAGAATATAAAATAGACTCAAAATATATCGCAGTTTGAGGTCGTATGGTGGTAGCAGTCAGGTACCCTGAGAACATCATCTTCGCCTATTAGACTCAGGGACTTGCATAGCTGACCTCAATCTGTAGACAAGTAATATTTATCTCTTTTAACATCAAAACCCACCACAATACCATCAAATTCATTGGTTATACAAAGCTATTACTGTCGTACGTCAGACCTGTTTATTTGTATCGAAATCCCGCAATTATTTATGAAAATATAATTTTACTGTAACTCTGCCCATTAATGCGACACGCTTGACTCAAAAGCGAAAACGTCAGCTCTTTGTGGCGTTTCACGGTTTGACGGGATGGAAAAAATACAAGGAAACTAAGTACTTACAGTAATCGCGGGTAATGAAGTTCACTGTTTTGTCTGGAGAGTGCATGGGTACTTGGTCTGAGCTTTGTCGTCTGCACTTACATAGACGTTTTGGCTGGTGAATGACAGGAAGCGGTGTGCTGCGAGATACGTAACCAACCTCCAAATGGCATGCATGGTTGCCTTCACAATCTCGCTATGTAACCAAAAACAAAATGAAATTATACTTTATCTTCAAATATTCATTCCCTAACAACCAAATAAGGGTAAGGAGGGGGGGGGGGGTAGAGGATTCCGTTACGCGCCCATTGAGGCGTATTGGTAATATGGTGTTAGGCCCATATTTTCTTGACCATCGGCACACTAGGGGTGATGTGGTCAGCATCACGCCGGCCGCCACGAGGCTGGGTCGACCCCGCAACAAAAAATACAAAATAAAATTGTATTCAATCTTCAAATACTCATTCCCCGACAACCAAATACAAAAAAAAATTAAACTCAATCTTCAAATACTCATTCCCCAACTAAACAAATACAAAATAAAATTGTACTCAATCTTCCAATATTCATTCCCTAACAACCAAATATAAAATAAATACTCAATCATCACATACTTATTCTCCAAACTCTATAAAACCAGAAAAAAAATGCAAACCTGAGAGTAATCATCCACAAATAATATCATCGATCCAACAGGGTAGTGATACAGTGGATCCAAGCATATTGAATCATCCCTGGTAGTGAACAGGGCTGACAGATTGGCAAAGGAAGGTAGAAAGCTGCCTCAACCTAATTCAAAAATAATCTTGGAAAAGTGGCCAGGAGTTTTATCAGAAGCAGATAGGGGATATAGTGAGAGACGAGTATCCTGGCTAATGGAAAAGTGATGCATATTTCTAACTCAGCAGAAGTGAACAAGTGGTGATCTTCAGACTTCGCAGGCCACAATTGATTGAGATAATCACCTACTCAACAAGCCGAAGATCAGAACTACTGGAACGTGTAAGTATGGCGCCGATAAAATCACTGAAGAACATTGCTACAAAGGTGTCCAACATATAAGGAATTGAGAAAGTACGTATGGCAGTCATCAGTATCATTCCTGGACAAACTCAACGGAGATACCAAAAACCACATGGTGACCATTGCTTTCTTTAAACATATTCAAGTTGACTTCTGAAAGTGTGAGCAGTAGAATAAGAAAATTTCTTCATGATTTGCTCATTGTACCTATTTTCCTATTTTTAGAGTATTTGTTTAAGAAAAGTCTATTTCCAATAACCCGCGAAGAAATAAATATTTAACTTTAAAAAAAATAAAAGGGTATGGAATCAGTTCTACAGATTAATGGTATGCAGGAAATACGGCACGTTTCGGGGTTCACCCTTCGTCAGTCATTGTTACAAACAGGCGACATAGATAAGACATGTAAGACGAAGTCAAAGAAAAATACTATAGACACTGCAGGACACGTAACAGGATGAAAACACAGATAAGAAGAGCGATTCAAACAGATGAACAAGTAAACAACACATGTGATGTGAGGGAAAATAACAATTATAAAATAAGTAAAAATACACAACCAGAAAGAAATTCCACACTCAACGAAGAAATACTCTGTGTGGAAAACAGTGCCATTGAGTGACTCATACATTATAGATTCAATCGCTTATATTACTTTCCTATTAGCATGTACAGTGTGACACAAAAGTCTCTTCCTATATTTAAATTTGTATATACTTATTTGTATCCATTGAATGTCCGCGTCTGTGGCCTAATGGAACGAACGAACGAACGAACGAACTTTATTTTCAAAGGGTTTAGAATTGGGCACGCAGGCCCGTCTAACATTCTGCCCTTCCTTTCTCTCATCTTCCATACTGAATCCATTTATTCTCACACGTATCCTAAATATTACTTAATAATAAAATAACAAAAAAAAGTACAATAAAATAAAATCTCAACATTGTAACAGTACAATAACAGTTACATAGATTTACAGATGACTATCATAATTTATACTAAACAGGACAAAATTAACTTTAAAACCTACATATGATGTTATGTAATTATTTAAGAACATAACGAAATTAGGGTGGCATATAATCTGCACTCATGATGTATTTGAAAAGTCTGTGATTGAATGAATATGGACTAAGAGTATTTTTTAAGTCGTGTGGAAGAGTATTCCACAGATGAGCAGCAGAAAAAGCTAAACTTTTCTTGAATAAGTCGAGCCTAGGCTGGGGCATGTGTAATTTATTTAAGCGTTGACTGCGTCTTCCGCTGTATTTGAAAATAGGCCACAGATACGTTGGAGCATTCTGTGACAAGATTTTGTGAATAAATTTGGCTTTGTTGAAGAGAAGGCGCTTTCTTAGTGGTAATATGTTAAGATATATATATGCGTCTACACACTGTGTGAGGTTTTTGTCTGAAATTAGGTGCACTGCACGTTTTTGTAATGAATAGAGTCTTTTAGTGTTGGACATGGTGCAGCCATCCCAAATTGTGGAACAATAGTCTAGATGTGTTTGTATCTGGGATGTATAGAACATTTTTCGTGTCTCCTCATCTAGGAAATGTTTGATTTTAGCTAACTGGTAAACTTTTTGTGCCGTTTGTTTGGTCAGTGCTTGTACATGCGAATCCAACTTAAATGTTGGTCAATTATGAGTCCTAGTGTTTTATATTCATTACATTTTCAATTAAAGAGGTTCCAATGTAGAGCTGAAGTGTTGTTTTCGGCGAGTTTTGTAATTTTTGTCTAGTTGATATTATCATACATTTTGTTTTAGTGATATTTATTTGCATGCAGTTTTCATTGCTCCACTTAATAAGATTGTCTGTGTCGCTTTGTAATAATATTTCTAGCGTGTTGCAACTTTTATCACTAGTATAAATGGTACTGTCATCGGCAAATAGGTCGCAGGATGAGTGCTCGATGTGTAGTGGAAGGTCATTTATGTAAATGGAAAAAAGTAGAGGGCCGAGAATAGAACCCTGAGGAACACCGGTGTCAATAATAGCTGGGTTTGACAAGGAGTTATTGTACCACACTACTTGCTGTCTGTCGGACAGGAATGATTTAAGTAATGTCACTAGTTTAAAGTTAACTTTCATTGTTTCTAATTTCCTTATTAAAACAGCGTGATCTAACATATCAAATGCTTTTCTAAAGTCTACAAAGATTGCTCCACATATGTTATCGTTATTTATGTTTAGGTGCAAGTTGTCTATCATCTTAGTTAGAGCTGTGTGGCATGAATGCTTTTGTCGAAACCCTGACTGACTGTCAATTAGCAAGTCATTGCTAACTAGGTAATGTAGTGTTGCTTTATGTATGTGTTTTTCTAGTGGTTTAGAAAGCGATGATAAAAAGAGAAAATTGGTCTATAGTTTACCAAGATTACTGTTATCTGACGAGCCAGGTTTGAAGAGAGGATATACTTTGGCAATCTTAAAGGCCGAAGGAAAATAACTTTTAGCAATACATTGATTTATATAAAAGTTAGTGAATCACTAATAGCTGGTGCGGGCGTAACGCAGTATTCGATTACTAATTCCGTCATAGCCCTGATGAGCTATTTATCCTTAAGGCCAATAAGATAGTTATAACACTTCATTAACTGTCATAAAAGGCATGTCGGGTGGAAGCGAGTTTGTACATGTGTTCTTACAGGATGCTGAAAGTTTGTCTAAGTCACTACAGGAAAGTGGTATTGTGGATTTCAGACTGTTTATTTCTGCTTGAAAGTGATTGCTGAAGTCGGTGCAAGTAAATGAAGTGTTGGAAGAGAATGAGTCTGGTGCATTACGTTTTTTCGCTAAGGTGTTAATTGCCTTCCATATTTCCTTACTATTTGATTTGTTCTGAACCATATTTCTAAAATGATTTTTCTTTTCTTTCCGAATTAAATATTGAACTTTGTTCCTGTATACCCTATATGTGTTGAGGTCCTTATTTTTGTGCGCTTGATCTCTCTGCAGTTTCATAATCCAGATATACCAGGTTCGAAATATGCTGCAGGCGGTTTGGTAGCAGATCGCTTTGTGTGGATTTTTAACAATGGTATAAGCGCCGTACAGTTCAGAAAGCAATGGCAAACTACTGAATAAAAAAATTGCCTAGAAAAATCACAAACAGCCAATAAAAGCTGGGGTTGATTGCCACGTCCTGTAAAGGATAAGCAACTAACTTTATCCACTGAATATACATTGTTGTTGATGTTTAACTAGGACTGTTGAGCTTCTTGCTCTTCAGCAGCCAATACCAATCCTTGATATTATCTACACTGTAGATCTAGGCTTTTCCTGTGGCTTTTCTGCCATTCCGAAAAATGTTGAGTTGAAGTCATGAGCTCCAGTTTCTCCAGCTTGGCTTGCATTTAAAGAATCGTCAAATAGGGGTCCCAAGCCAGGAGTAATAAGTGCGTGGCGTAATGTTCATTTCCCGCCATCCAAGGGGGCTCTCCAACTATGCAGAGCTAAAGTACTGTACTCTAGTTCTGGGCTCTCCCAAGGAATTGTCACGTCCCGCATAGAGCCACTTCTCAGCTCCCCCTTCCTATCACTGGGTCCATAATGAGATCCTGCTGGATTCAGTCAACTAGGTCAAAGAATTACCTCCGGGGTTCAATGGACTTCTCCAAGCTTAGTGTGCATTGCTGGGTTCTCAACAAGTTTCACCACAGGAGCAATCCCTGGAAGTGTGTGGAGGATTTCAAGAGTCAATGAGGGTGTAATTAGTCTCACAGACAGAGGTTCAGTTCCACATATGTATATTGTAGCAATGTGCATGGCTGGTGGTCATTTAAGGATGACTCCAGATATGCCTCTGTGATAGGGTGGGTGAGATGATGATGATGCTGTTGTGATATGTGATCACTTTCGTGCACACTCGCAACCGACCCGATCAACAATAAAACTCTGATTCTAAGGCAGGGGCTGTATTTATTCATACAACACATTCAGTGACAACAAGCACATAAAGCAAACATTAAACAAATAAAACAAAGCAAACAAAACACCCAGCCAGTGCTCAATTGTTAATCTGAAACGCAAACAAAGCACCGACTAGTTAAAATCATAATAGTTAACTAATGAGAAACACCGTGCTCTCACCTGTCAAAATGTCCTTCTTCCACGCTACCTGAAACATTTAACTATCATGCACACACACTCAGCCCATGCATGTCGTCTAATCAGACTAGCGTGGTGTTGTGCATGAGGCTGGCAATCTCACCATGTAACACAGATTGCTACCGAAACCACTACTGCAAGAGCATCTGAATGCTTTGTGCGGTCTCCATGCGGAGGCCAGCCACACTGGTGGCCATATGCTCCATAAGGAGCGAGAAGAGACATAATTTGTTCCCAAGTGGACCCACGTGCTCTCATAAATTATCCGACACATAACAATAACTAAATAATAATGAAATATGCATAAAATAATATTAAACGATATGTACAACGAATACTCTCATTAATGAGCATAAACCACCACCTCTCAAGTGATCCACTCAATATTCGTCCCAGCTATTGTATGGTTCTGAGACATGGAGAACAACAAAAACAACAACCAAAAAGCTACAGACATTTATAAACGGGTGCTTGCGTAGAATAGAAGGACTGAAATGGTATGACAAAGTCACAAATGTTGAAGTGATGACAAAAACCAGACAAGTGCCAGTGGAACAAGAGTTGACAAGAAAACGCTGGCGATGGATAGGA
This sequence comes from Oreohelix idahoensis, assembly GCA_024509875.1. Taxonomy (NCBI): domain Eukaryota; kingdom Metazoa; phylum Mollusca; class Gastropoda; order Stylommatophora; family Oreohelicidae; genus Oreohelix; species Oreohelix idahoensis. The sequence goes on along the minus strand of JAMPIV010003439.1, from coordinate 82,446 downwards.
CACACATTGAGGAAACCTGTTGATAGATTTACAAGGCAGTCCTTGTTCTAGAATCCACAGGGAAAGAGAGGCAGAGGTAGACCAAAAAACACAAGGAGAACAGAACTTGAAACAGAGGTGAAAATGATGAGGAAAACATGGAAAGAACTTGAGCGGATGGCACAGGACAGGAAGAGTAAACATGTGTTTTTTGAAAGCCTATGCTCCTTGGGGAGCTAAAGGTTATTGATTGACTCTGAAGCAGGACTGATGAGATTGGGAACTCATCATATAAAACACATTATTACAGAAACAAACCACTGCGATTGCATATAAATGCTTCGTGCAGGCTTCTGTTGGATTCAGCCGCACTGGTGTCGCCCTGCTCCGCAAGGAGCAAACAGGACCGTTTATGCCTCAAATGTGCTCCACGTACCAAAAGTAGGGGTATCATATTTACACGGCATATTAATGACTAGAATTAAATATATCACTAGGCCTATAACACGTGGCTGCCATCTTGCGAGGACAGCATACAGCCACGCTAACAACCCAGCTAAGCTGCGTGGTTGTACATTCTATAGTAACCTTACATTATAATACTAAATATTATAGAAATAATGGCTTAGCAAAGCTATTTAAAGCAGCACAGATAACAAATAGAGATTTTACACTGTATAAAGGACTATGAAACTAAGAAAGCTAACACCAATTAGCTATAGCCGATCTTACTAATACGAGTACTTACACCACATTATCAGTCTAACATTACTGAAGAAGCACAGGACTTTATTATAGTAAGCTGTAACATATGAATAAATTGCAGCACTCACCACACTAAAATAAACTATTTCGGCATCAGCACTGTTGTTAATAAATATAACAATCTAAATCGCGCCACAATTAAATATTATTCAAACCGACATAAGATCATTGAAGGTTTCCTTAACCCCAAATAAGATGGAAATACTTAACAATTAATTTCATTTACACAAATGTAATAACCGAATATGTCAATTCTAGTACCGGTCACGTGTTATATTTCCTGAACATGAACCATCTGCTCCAGCCACGCCATGTCTGAATAAATTTAGATATGAAACCAACCGCACGCGAAATATAAATAACATTGAATTAAGTATATAATTATTTAAAATACTACGGCACAAAGATGGTGATCCTGTATCCTTTCTAACACTATAAAGACTTTAGAATGTTGGAGAATAATATTATATCTACTCACAAATTTAAGGTATGTTCTTGCTTGAACTAGACTTCAGTATTTCTTAATAGCTTGTTCTCTCTCCGCGACAGGCGATCAGAATGATAAAGAATTTAAACTGACGCGCTAGCCTGGACGCTTCTCTTCCCTGATTGGCTGCTATCTGTAAGCGATATGACTAATGTTCTATTTTTAGATCCTGACTTAGTAACACTAAAATGGCTGCCAAATCGCTTTATTGTAGTAAAAAGGTAGAGAACGACAGACAAAATGGCGATGACAAGATGGCGCTGTCACATATTCCCCATCTGATGTTGTTGTCGTCCCGACAACTGCACTAATCTAGGCGCTTCAGTCGTAATCTCTCAGAACGTCTTGGGGCAGGACCCTTTTGAAGAAGCGAAAACACCAATATGAACTTCAGGGAGATTTTGGGGCGTTTTTTATGGCCCCATCATATATCACCATCCTGAAGATGTTGTAGTCCCCACAACCTACTCTCTGCCGTTGACGGTGCGCCCGATTCTTTCTGAGCGGCGATGCTTTGGGCTGAGCTTCTGTAATAGGTACAACCCGGTTGGGGACCCTCTTGATCGTCATGTTCCTAGTCGTACGTTGCTGGGCAGGCAGTTGTTGCGGTGGAAAATTCGTCTACTTGTGCAGCGCCGCTGCTTGCTTGTGACTTCTTCTTGTCAGTGCATGCAGCTATCGACCTTGGCGGGGGATTGCTTCTAACGTGTTTAACACTCATTTTGTGTGGACGGTGGCTTACATTCCCCACAATCTGCTTTAGTTGAGTTTCTTCTTCTGAACATTGATATGCATTCCCTCCTATCTGCTTAGGACGAGTTTCCTCCCCTAAACGACGACCAATTTTCTCGGCGTCCTTAGGGTGACAGTTGTCATGGCCATTTCTTGGCTTGCACCCTAAAGGCAACCTAGTTGTGGTAGTACGTCTAGGGAAAGAGCTCCTTGAGGGACAGGCAAATATCAAATGTTCTGTGGACTTGCACCTAAAGCATCGTTTCGGAAGCGGACCTTGAGGACATTTGGCTGCCATTTGGTCTGAGAACTCTCCACAATTGTAGCGCCTCCTCTTTGTAGGCTTTCTCTGTGCCATGGATCGCCACCTACTACCCTTACATTCTTGGCCGCCAATGCCGCATACATAGACTGCGTCCATGCCCTGGACAGATGGTTTGCTATCAAACTCTACTTGCTCGTTCCTTCCCAGACTCCTGAATCCTTTTCTGAAGATCTTGGTCTGATGTACGAATACATCAATACCCCCATCGTCTGGCGTAATAAACCTCCATCTCCTGTCGACACTATAGCACTTGCAAACCCCTTGTCGCCTTGTCGGTGCAACTGCGTTTGTTGTTACTGTCAGAGCACAGCTTTCCTTGTCAACAGCCTGACTCTCACATACAAGAAGGTCTAGTTGAGGTATCTGCTCACACACCCCTTCGTCGTGCTTTGGCTGTTTCCGCGGTTGGCTTGGTGCTTTCTTTCTTTGCACCTCCTCTTGTACTGGCGAACTGGTCTGTGTTAGCTGTGCTAGTTGGAACTTTAGGAGAGATACTTCTGCCTCGAGTGCGTCCTTTTCAGTTTGGGCTTCTACACTGGCTACGAGCACTAGTGTATCAGGCTTTTTGCCTTTCAAGAAAACAGCACATTCCCTAAGCCACAGACTCACGTCCTGGAAATTCTTAGTCATCTCATTGACTAGTTGTCGCTCACTGTAGGCTTCTTCCACTATCTCGAGTACTTCTCATGGCTGGCCTTGGCTCCGCCACGAATCCGTAATTCTCTAGATACCATTGGTGTAACGTTATTCCAGATAACGTCTACCTTATCTTCGGCAGTAAAGGACGCTACCTTCCACACGGCCCCTACGTCGTTCAAAAACTCTTGCCAAGTGGGACTTGCGTTTCCACCAAATCGCCTTTCCTCCGGCACCGTCACGTATACTACCTTAACAGGCGCATTGCTCTGGCCCTCACTTTGCACTACAGATGCACCCATCACTGGTATTGGATCTGCATCCTCGCACTCCCCTCTGCTCGGAACACGTGTACTCCTCGAAGCCATCTTGCTGCAAGAATGCACTGCTGGGTGTTTACAATATTTGTTCGTTTGCTGTTGGCTCGGTGTCACTGTCTGCCTATCCTGCCGACGACGCCAATTGTGATAGGGTGGGCGAGATGATGATGATGCTGTTGTGATATGTGATCACTTTCTTGCACACTCGCAACCGACCCGATCAACAATAAAACTCTGATTCTAAGGCAGGGGCTGTATTTATTCATACAACCCATTCAGTGACTACAAGCACATAAAGCAAACATTAAACAAATAACACAAAGCAAACAAAACACCTAGCCAGTGCTCAATTGCTAATCTGAAACGCAAACAGCGCCAACTAGTTAAAATCATAATAGTTAAATAATGAGAAACACCATGCTCTCACCTGTCAAACTGTCCTTCTTCCACGCTACCTGAAACATTCAACTATCATGCACACACACTCAGCCCATGCATGTCGTCTAATCAGACTAGTATGGTGTTGTGCGTGAGGCTGGCAATCTCACCATGTAACACAGATTGCTACCGAAACCACTACTGCAAGAGCATCTGAATGCTTTGTGCGGTCTACATGCGGAGGCTAGCCACACTGGTAGCCATATGCTCCATAAGGAGCGAGAAGAGACATAATTTGTTCCCAAGTGGACCCACGTGCTCTCATAAATTATCCGACACATAACAATAACTAAATTATAATGAAATATGCATAAAATAATATTAAACGATATGTACAACTAATACTCTCATTAATAAGCATAAACCACCACCTCGCAACTGATCCACTCAATATCCGACTCTGCATTCTGAAGCAGGACTGATGAGATTGGGAACTCATCATATAAAACACATTGTTACAGAAACAAGCCACTGCCATAGCATATAAATGCTTCGTGCAGGCTTCTGTTGGATTCAGCCTCATTGGTGTCGCCCTGCTCCACAAGGAGCAAACAGGAACGTTTATGTCTCAAATGTGCTCGACGTACCAAAAGTATGGGTATCATATTTACAAGGCATATTAATGACTAGAACTAAATATATCACTAGGCCTATAACACGTGGCTGCCATATTGCGAGGACAGCATACAGCCACGCTAACAACCCAGCTACGCTGCGTGGTTGTGCATTCTATAGTAACCTTACATTATAATACTAAATATTATAGAAATAATGGCTTAGCAAAGCTATTTAAAGCAGTACATATAACAAATAGAGATTTCACACTGTATAAAGGACTACGAAACTAAGAAAGCTAACACCAATTAGCTATAGCCGATCTTACTAATACTTACACCACATTATCAGTCTAATATTACTTAAGAAGCACAGGACTTTATTCTAGTAAGCTGTAACATATGAATAAATTGCAGCACTAACCACACTAAAATAAACTATTTAGGCATCAGCACCGTTGTTAATAAATATAACAATCTAAATCGCGCCACAATTAAATATTATTCATACCGACGTGTCGGATTTAAATAATATCATTGATTTCATTTACACAAATGTAATAACCGAATATGTCAGTTCTAGTACCGGTCACGTGTTATATTTCTTGAACATGGACCATCTGCTTCAGCCACGCCATGTCTGAATAAATTTAGATCTGAAACCAACCGCACGCGAAATATATAAATAACATTGAATTAAGTATATAATTATTTAAAATACTATGGCACAAAGATGGTGATCCTATATCCTTTCTAACACTATAAAGACTTTAGAATGTTGGAGAATAATATTATATCTACTCACAAATTTAAGGTATGTTCTTGCTTGAACAAGACTTCAGTATTTCTCAATAGCTTGTTCTCTCTCCGCGACAGGTGATCAGAATGATAAAGAATTTAAACTGACGCGCTAGCCTGGACGCTTCTCTTCTCTGATTGGCTGCTATCCGTAAGCGATATGACTAATGTTCTATTTTTAGATCCTGACTGAGTAACACTAAAATGGCTGCCAAATCGCTATATTGTAGTAAAAAGGTAGAGAACGACAGACAAAATGGCGATGACAAGATGACGCTGTCACACCTCCATGCAATAAATTGTGGTTAATTGTCTTTATTTTGTCATTTGTTTCATTTAAATTAATTATCATCAGCAGTTGCTACGGATTTCCAATGTCTTCTGTCTCTTGCCTTGATGGTGAACTCTGATAGATTATATACTGTCCATCTGTTGATGTTTGTTACCGGTGTTGTTTGGGGTGCTGTGTGTTGGTGCTGCTGACTGGCACAGATGACAATGTTGATGTCAAAAATGTCGGGCTTACTGGTAGTGGTCGACGGTTTTTTTTATAATTGAGCGAATGTCTAGGGTCCGTTAGATTTCTTTAACGTGATGCAACCAACACAACAGTAATGTCAGGGTCATAAGATGGACCAACTGGTAAGGCAAATAAGCTGGAACCATGTAGCACATCAATAACAGTTTATTGAAGACAGTATCATCGACGTCACAGACAATAAATCATCCAAGGTTATAATGGCAGCCATATGTACGTTGATACAAATAATCCATATCGAATTTGACCGGACTCACTAGCCGCCGTCATCTCAAGGACGGTGGAAGCTTTACGGTAACGAGTTCTTATATTCCTAGTTTTTTCATTACGAAGATTTGAATAATATATAGGATGTCTTCCATGAAGGTAAAATGTGTTACCCTCCATACAATGCTCAACACAAAGCCCTTGTTCGTTCTCTCACTCTTTTCTCTTCCCTTTATTGCTCTCCCCCCTCTCGCTGTATAATCTCCCAGTTTTTTCTCATTTCAACTCAGTACATTTTCACTGAAACGGGAACTAAAGGATTGACATGTGAGATCAGCTCACCTATTTGTCTCAGCTCACCTATTTGTCTCCCCAACTTCGTGGTTCACTTTTCGTGTCTATTTAAACTTTTTCTGTTAAAAGAAAACATACCCACTTGCGCTATTTTGTTCAAATATAGTGCACGAAGGCATGCAAATAATTACACATCTCATAACTTTAGATGTGCTTACAAGTGTGTCTTTAAAAGACTAGACCCGCACGTGAGAATCCAAAACACTTAACTCCCACGCGAAAAAGGACTTAACAATGTTATCTTGCACTTATAGCGCTGTCTTCCTCTTGCACAGTTATCTTCAACTCTGCCATTGTCACGGGATAGAATTCACTTAATTCTATATTGGTTACACTGGAGACTGACAACACTGATATTCATCTTTAAAACCCGTTCAGCGGGTTTCGGTGAAACGGAAGGAACCGTTTTGGCGCAAAAATTATTATTGGGATGTCCGCCGGCCTGTAAGGTCGCTGATGGTTTTTGTCAGCAGTTTTGCTGGGAGTTTTCTTGAATGCCATTGTGGTTCAATGCTCGCCGATTTTCATATTCAGGAATAATTGATGGGTGCTAGATTGTGTTTCTAGGTTCTAGTGATTTTCCCTCCTGATTATTATTTGTGATACTTTTGTCGCAATTATGTTTTGCGTCGACTTAGTATAAGAGATCGCCTGTCGAGCGATAGTCATTGTATTCACTGACGAGATCATGTCGATGACCATTTTGGTTCTGATAGTGAGCTATAGTGTATGGCGAGTTATGTGGCAGTTCTTTTCATTGCATTGTGCATTGTTTTCATATGTACTGTGAGCCGGGTGCGGCTTCTCTGTGTGTTAGACTTATTAAAGGGTCAATACCTGTTCTAAGTGTTCTAGTCGGTTTATATAATTTAGTGTCCGCTAGTCTTAGTGTGTTCGTACTTCTAGCAAATGAGCTTTGCTATTGTTGCTGTGATATGCCTATGATAATAATGATAAGTCCACGCTAATACTAGTAGGTTGACATCTGGGGGCTCTTATCCGGTGAGTTAGAGGCCGGGAGGTTTGGATTTAGAGTATATTTTCCTAATATTTATGGCGGACGGTTCTTCGGCCATGGAAGCCTGTATGTTATAGCGTATTTCCCAGCTAAATAACGTTTTGACCCAATATTAGTATTGCCATTAAATTTTGTACACACAGAGTGTTAGAAGGCTGGTTACGCCACTGTGCTGGCGCCTTCATATTTTCTGTCAACTGAAGGAGTGAGTTGTGTTCTTTTTTTCAGTGTCCAGTGAAAGGCTAGTCCGTATGTCAGTCTGTTACGGTATTGTTTACGGTCGCATGACCTGACCCCGTTCTCAAGCGCTGACCTACTTGTAACATCGCAGTTCGTTATGGCTATTTTCTGTACGTTTTCAGTTTATCGCAGGTGAAATAGTGTGTAGTGAGGTTTCAAGTTGTCTATTATGGTTTCTTGGCAGGGTTAAGTACGATTGTCAAAGTGTCAGGCTACTGTTACAGTGTGCGTCAGACGGGTCAGTTTGACACATCTCTGAGTTTTGTTGGTTGTTGGCGACATTGATGCAGGAGGAGCAGCGGAGCTTGGGGGTTGGTACTACTTAGCTAGGGGCCCAAAAGGCATGACCAGGTGCAAGATGGGAGGTAGTTTGGTCAACCTCGGTACTAGGGTGGTATTAGTTGTTTGGTAGGTGTGTTGATAGTCGATAGGAGGCTGTTAGAGGTGGTTGGTACCCCCCAAGGCATCATGATGTGCTGCTGGGTCTGCCAGTGCTTCTCAAAGGTGCCCACCCAAGAGTGACTATGCTCTGACGTGACCTTCCTAAGCCGACGCCAGTGACTATGCTCTGACGTGACCTTCCTAAGCCGACGCCAGTGAAGTGCTTTGACGTGACCTTCCTAAGACAACACCAGTGACGTCAACCCAGAATGCCCAACCACGGGTGAGGTGGTTTGCTTTGTGCCTTGCCGACTTACAGAAGACTGTGTATTGTAGCTGTGTAGCTGAACTGTGTATGAGTAGACATTTCCAGTATATTATAAACAGTGCTGTGGGAGCACCTTGAACGATAGTGCGGTCATTGTGTAGAAAAAGGATTATACCGTGACACTCAGATTTGACAGTGCATCTATTCCTGGACTTAGTTTCTCTTGGATTATACGTCGATACTGTGGAGTCTTGTTTGTGCTGTGTTCTTCATCATCGTCAATGCTGAGGATTCTTTTTCTCAAGCGTCGTTGGAGCTTCAGTAAGTTAGTGTTTGTATGTTTATATTGTATGTAATAAATTGATATTTTCTTGTTTTTCTCAGAATTTAATTTTCTATTGTCTGTTTTTTTTTTTTTACTGATTCTATCTATCATTTACTTTGACTTGGTGAATAGTGTAGTGCTGTTGCTTTATCTGCTTCTCAGTTTGTTATTGTTTTCTTTCCTCATGTTTTGACTTTTCTTTACTGTACTTGTATATCTTAATGTGTATGTATATTGATTGTTAGTTAAGCCTGATCTTGCTTTATTGCCTTAGTAGGTTGGTTACATTTGGATTATATATATATAGTTTGTGACATTATAGTAGTCTATTTCTGATAGTTTACTTAGTTTATTTTCACTGAAGTGAAGATAGTGCTTGGTGGAAGAGATAGCTTCCAGTACCTCATTGTTGAGTGTCGTTTTTGTAGAGTAATTGTGGTATAGTGTATAGGTGTGTTTTCAAGGGAGGAAAGGGTGGTGAGCCTAATCCATTTTTGGCCTTTCGTGGGAAAAGAGTGGATTAGACCGATTCTATTAGGTTGTGGTGGTGTTTGTTTTGTGGAGGAGTCTGGCAGACGATTTTCCTGTGACTGCCCTGCTTTACATTCCAAGCCCTGTGCGTGTTAGCTGTAGTTGTGGTGTATGTATTTATATTGTCGTGTACATTCAGTATTTCTTGTGTCCTGTTTAAGTGGCGTTTTCTCTTGTCCCATCTTACTATCTTGTAAATACGTTTACAGGTATCCCTTGTTTCGTTCGTGCTCAGTCACGCAGTGTAGATATTAATCTACCTCTTCTCTTCGTGTTCTATCATCTGTTTCTTCGTGACTGGAACTTTGTTTTCGTAATGTGTTGTGTATATGTATTTCATCTGTGTTGCGCTCATTGTTGCCACAGATAGTATTTTTTTTAATAGAGATTATTTAGTGTAATAATAAGAGGAGTGTGATTGGATTATAGCACCAGTGTGGGTGCCAGTAAAGGATTTTGGAAGTAATACCTATTTTGAGCTAAGTTTACAATATTGTCAAGGTATCAGAAAGTTGTTATTATACAACTGATAACTATTGTAAGTTCATATACAAGTATCAAAGTATCAAGAAGCGGTAATTGAACAGCAATCGATTATTGTGAGTTGAGGTGAGGCTATAATAGATAATAAAGGGTCAGAAAGACCTAATTTTCACAAGTGGTGATAACATAGCCAAGAGGGGAACAATTGTATTGTAGAGATTTATACTACAGTTAGTAGGAAGAATTACTAGTGTACATCATGGATATAGACACTTGCATGCGGATTGGCACGCAAGCCGGGTACACAGGAAAAGAATTGGTAGAATTTGCCAAGGCAGAATTCCAGTCAGTAGAGAATCAAAAAGCTTTGAAAGAGAAGGAAGCAAAGGAGGAAAAGGAAAGAAAAGAGAAGGAAGCAAAGGAGGAAAAGGAAAGAAAAGAGAAGGAAGCAAAGGAGGAGAAGGAAAGAAAAGAGAAGGAAGAGAGGGACAGAATTGATAAACAAAATGCTCTAAGAGATGCTCGAGCTGAAGAGTTAGAGCTAAAAAGAAAAGAATTCGAGTTGCAAGAAAGGAAGATGAAAGAAGATGAGGAGTTACAAGAAAGGAAGATGAAAGAAGATAAGGAGTTACAAGAAAGGAAGATGAAAGAAGAAAACGAGTGGAAACAGAGAGAATATGAATTACAAGAAAAGAAGATGAAAGAAGAGAGAGAATTACAAGAAAAGATGATGAAGGAAGATAGAGAGTTACAGTTGGAGAAGGAGAGAATGAGAATAGCTCTGGAAGAGAAAATGATGGAGAAGGAGATACAATTAAAGAAGTTAGAAGTGGGTGCGAGTGGTCAGAACGCAACTTCTGGTGGGGCCCATCGTCCTTTTAGGCTGCGGCTACCAAATTTTAATGAGAAATAGACAGTTTAGATTTCTTCTTGGAAAGATTTGAGGCCGAATGTGTGGTCTATAAGGCTGATAGGGATCAGTGGCCATCTCTTTTATCAACACTGCTAGTTGGGCCCGCGATGGAGACTTTTTTAGCCTCCCCGTGGAGGAAAAGGCCGATTATGACAAAGTGAAGGAGAGATTGCTCCGGAGGTTCTGTCTGACTGCTGACGGCTACCGGACGCGTTTTAAGAACGCGATGCCTAGCTCAGACCAAGACTTCGAGGATTTTATCTCGAAGATCAAACTTCTATTGAATAAATGGATCGAAATGGAGGGAATTCCTAAGGATTATAATGGCTTGCTGGACTTAGTTCTACGGGACAAAGTGTTGTCCTCGTGCTCTAGTGAGTTGGTTGCGTTCTTCCAGGAACGTCAACCAAAGGACATTGAGTCCATGGCCCAATTGGGGCACCATTATGTCCTGGCCCATCCGGGCAAACCTATTCAGAAGTCGGGTCTGTCCGACGCGTTAGTGGCTGGGGTCGGCAAAGTGCAGCGGCCATGGCAACGCCGTGCAGATAGTGCCGACAGGTCTATGAGGTCAAGATTTGATAGGTCACCCCGCCCGTACCAATCAAATAGAGACAGCTACAGAAATTTTAGACCGCAACGACGTTTTCAGTACAGAGGATATAGTAGACAATCTGGTAGCGATAGCGATGGAGAAAATTTCCAGACGCGAAAACATGTGCGGTTCCAAGACTCGAAAAGTAAGGACAAGTCATTTTATAAAAGTATAGGGTACAAACATAGAAATAGATCGGTGGATGGTCGATGTTCTGACTCCGATACGCGTTCGTCTCCGAACCATAGTCCTAATAAGGACAAGAAAGAAATTGACTGCAAGTATTGTGAGGGCACAGGTCATTTACCCAGTAGGTGTAAGCCTAAGCCAGAAAATGCCAATGTGGCATGTGTGCTAGATACTATCAACAATGATGATTTGTGGGCACACTTTACCCTGCCTATCGTCCCTGGAGGAAGGTGGAAAACTAGAACTTTGTATAGGGTCAGTGCAGTCGAGACAGGTGTCCGTGCTTAGGGACACGGGGTGTACCACCATAGGGGTACGTCGCGCCTGCATCGACGAGTCATGTCTGACGGATAAGACAGTCAGATGCATCACTTTTGGGGGTAATGTAGAATATTACCCCATAGCCATTGTGGACATAGACACCCCCCTTCTTGTCAGGAAAGGTGCATGCGTGTGTCCTGAACAAATCAGTCGCAGACTTAATTATTGGTAACGTGCAAGGAGTTCGAAATTGCACACCGGAAGAGGTACGTGAATGGGAAAATAATAGGGGTGTAGTAGCTAATGCAGTGCTAACTAGAGCGCAAGTGAAACTACAAGAGAAGAATGATAGTACCGAGGCTCCTCATGTTCCATCGTCGGTAGATGAGGTGGTAGGTGTGCGAGACGTTTCGGTCGATGATTTTGCAGAGGGGCAGAAAACGGACAGGACGCTGATGAAGCTGTTAGAGTTAGCGAAAACAAAAGAAGTTAAACAGACCAAAACAGCACGGTACTGGTTTGAATATAAGGACCAGATCCTAACTCGGTGCTTTGAGAAACAACAGCAACTTATACGTCAAGTGGTGGTGCCAAGCCAGTGGAGAGCAAAGGTGCTGGAATTAGCACACGACTCTCCTTTTGCTGGCCATATGGGAGTGGCTAGGACTCAATATAGAGTTCTCTCCCAATTTTACTGGCCAGCACTCAATAAAGACATCAAGGCATACTGTAGGTCGTGTGTTGTGTGTCAACAGATGTCCCACAAGGGTCGGTCGCCAAAGGCTCCGGTCCAGACAGTAGACTTGGCACTTCGCCCGTTTCAGAAGGTTGCGGTTGATATTATAGGCCCGTTGTCCGTGAAGTCCGATAGAGGTTTTCGGTTCATTCTAACTATGGTAGACTTGTGTACCAGGTGGCCAGAGGCAGTGCCTATGCGATCTACTACCTCACAGGCGGTTGCAGAAGCACTTCAGCTGTTGTACAGTCGTTTCGGTTTCCCCGAGTGCATACTCTCAGATAAAGGAACGCAATTTATTTCCCATGAAATGTCCGAAGTAACTAGATTACTGGGGATTTCCCAGTCTTTTACCTCTCCCTACCATCAACAGGCGAACGGAGTTTGTGAACGCCTTAACGGCGCTTTAAAACATATGCTGGCCAAGGTGACTGCCGAATTCCCTCAGGATTGGGATAGGTACCTCCCAGCTGTGTTGTTCGCATACAGGGAAGCCCCGCACCAGAGTACGGGCTTCTCGCCATTCGAATTGCTGTATGGTGCAAACCCTAGGGGTCCAATGCACGTACTTAAGGACTGGCTGGTAGGTAAACACATAGACGGAGCGGCAGTGTCCGCGTATGAGTATGTCGTACGTCTACGCGAGAGGATAATTAAGTCCTGTGCATTAGCGCGGGAAAACTTGACTCATGCGGGTATTCAGTACCGCCGGTATGCAAACCGAGGTACTAAGCTCGTATCATTTCAACCAGGGGATGAAGTGTGGCTGCTTTTGCCCACAAAAGAAGATAGAATGAGCATCTCCTGGCAAGGGCCATTCCGGATTCATAAGAAGGTAACCGACGTCGACTACATCGTAGAGGTTAGGAAGAAGGAGAAAGTGTTCCACGTGAACATGCTCAAACCATACGTGGAGCGTCCTCCCGAGCTGTCCTCGGTTGTTGAGGCCGTGGGTACACGACGGTCGGAAGTAGCGGCGGCGGTGGTAATAGATAGCGCCGAAGACAGTTGTGACGATGGCAACTTACAGCTGTCTCTCGCGCCGTTAGCCCCTTCTGAATCTTGTGCCGACGCGTCGGTGTGCTCGGATTTAACCGACAGTCAGAGGGCCCAGGTTAATGCTATATTAAGGGATTTCGATGACGTGCTTACGGATTTGCTGGGTAAAACAGACTTAATAGTTCATGAGATAGCTTTAACTGATAACCAGCCTATCAGAGTTAAACCTTACCCTCTGCCACTCCATTATAAAGCGGCAATCGAGAAAGAGATTGACGAAATGGCTCGGTTAAATATCATCGCTCCCTCAGAATCCCCGTATTCTTTCCCCATGGTAGTGGTTAAGAAGAAGAGCGGGGCCCTCAGAGTATGTATTGATTTTCGGAAGCTTAATAGTGTAACGGTAGTCGACGCAGAGCCCATGCCCAACCAGGAAGAGCTTCTGACCAAACTTTCCCATGCTAAATTTTTTACAAAGCTAGATTTAGCGAGAGGATACTGGCAGGTGCCATTGGCCGAGGCTGCAAGACCTCTTACGGCGTTTGCGACTCCAAGAGGTTTATTTCAATTCAATTACATGTGTTTCGGGTTAGTAAATGCACCCGCCACCTTTGTAAGAATGATGAGGAAGCTACTAGGGCACAGAAACGATGTTATTACATACATCGACGATATCTGCATTTTCCACAAAACATGGGAACAGCATGTGGATGGGCTGTTTGCCGTCTTAAAGTGCCTGAAGGCACATGGACTCACTGCTCGCCCGAGCAAAGTGTCCATTGGATATGCAGAGCTGAGCTTCTTAGGCCATGTTGTTGGCCATAACATCATGAAACCTGAAGATAGCACGGTTTCAAAGATATTACAGCTCCAAACGCCGAAGACTAAGAGGCAGGTAAAGAGTTTGTTAGGTTTAATCAACTTCTATAATAAATTCATCCCAGATTTCTCACCGTTGGCTGGGCCGCTTACGGCACTTACCAAAAGGGGCAACCCAACAAAATAAAAAAAATGGGGATGATGAATGCAAAGATGCATTGGACAAGATTAAAAAACTATTTTCTGAAAAACCTATTTTGAGATTGCCAGATCTTCGCAGACCGCTGATACTGCACACTGATGCTTCATCGGTAGGCATTGGGGCCTCCCTTATGCAGGAGCATGGAGGATCGCTCCATCCAGTGTTGTATGTCAGTAGGAAGCTGTTGACAGCTGAAACCAGATACTCCACAATCGAAAGGGAATGTCTTGCGATTATCTGGGCGGTGGCTAAGTTGGCACAATATCTGTTGGGGGCGCATTTTTTCCTCCAAACAGACCACAAACCACTGCTATTTTTGCAGTCCGCTAAATCTACCAGTGCTAAATTGACACGCTGGGCATTATTGCTACAGCAATTTAACTTTTCGATTTTACCAATTCAGGGTGTATATAATGTAGTAGCAGATGTCTTGTCCAGGTTATGAAATGATTGGACAGTTATAGTCGATGTGAGAAAGTACATCTGAAGAGAGTAGTTAGTGGAATTTATGTAAGAAATGCATTATGACTATTTCAATTGGTATTTCATGATGGTGTATTTTGTTATACAATGTATTGTTTATGCTGCCATAAAGGCAATATCTATGAAGTGTATTCAATATGTACATAGACCATATTATTGTATACCTACAACTAGATTATGAAAAATGATGGCTGATACGAGGACGTGTTCTTCATTGGTGACAATTAATTATATAGATGTTGTGTAACATGCATTATGTGTAAGCGACTCCAGTATTAGTCAGTCGTTGTCATTTTTCACGACTGCCAATACCTGGTTAGGATATGTACATGTTTCCGTGTATGTAGTCTAAGTGAGTGAGAAGGCATGGAGAACAATGGTATTGAGCAACTCTGGCATTCTTTATCTGCAAGAGGAGGGGCTATCTTGGCATTTTGCTGGCCCGTACTCCAGAGGGGTTCGGGTATAACTCCTCCAATGGAAGAAAACTTCGTTTTCTTTCTTAAAAGGGGGGGGGGTGGATGTCACGGGATAGAATTCACTTAATTCTATATTGGTTACACTGGAGACTGACAACACTGATATTCATCTTTAAAACCCGTTCAGCAGGTTTCGGTGAAACGGAAGGAACCGTTTTGGCGCAAAAATTATTATTGGGATTGTAGTGGGTTTGATGGTACTGTATGGTTGAGATGTTACCTAGTGTAATGAATGAGGTCAGCTGTGAAGGCTCCTGAGATAAATGTTGATGCGAATTACAGAAGGCCCTTCTTACTACCACTTACGACCTCAAACATATCTTTTTTACTAATGAATGTAGCTACGTTAAAAGTCTAGGGTACTGAAATGTAATGTGTTGTAGTAGATTACCCACACACACACACAGATATTTAATAAGTCTAATAATAATAAAAAAATTTATAACACACTGAACTAACTCAGGCTGTTTTAGTTTTAAATATTAAATCTTTTGTTAAATTTATTTGTTCTGAACCAAATGTTTGTTGGTCAGAACATATGAAATATTATGGAGTTATAAATGGAATGCATAATTATATGACATAATAAAATGGAATGTGATTACAAAGGTATGTTATAAGTCTAGTTAATATTAATTATATTAGATTGTCCCAGGAGAACTATTACTGAATGTACTGTTGGGGTGGTATCATCACGCCCAGTCTATGACTACCAAACATTGTCCATTGACTTATGGGATGAATACATGGTTTATTTTCCCACAATGGTATGTCTTTATTAGTTGATAAATTAGTTGATAAATTCGTTGGTAAATCAGTTGGTGAACTTCCAGCAGGCCAGATCTCACTTATCTCGACTGCGTCGATCTTGTACAAGAGTCTGGTGGCCCCTCCTCTCCGTGCTGGGGGACAATATACGGCTGCTCTGACACAATGTTAGACTGCACTGGTCCACGCTTGTGTATATTACAACAGCATTCGGCACCTCTTCGGTGCCAAACAGAAACTCACAATTCTGAAATAAAAGTTTTGTGGCATGTGTCAGAACTCTACCTACTGAGCCACTTCTGCACACAACACTACACAACAACATCACACAGACTGGGTCAGATCTCTCTGACCACACAGTACATCTTACCTAGTTGTTTTCATATAGTACTAGTTCCCCAAGACTACCTTGCATCTGAGATATGTTCAATAGTTTCCTTCTATTCAATAAGATAGGTGATATGTTCCACTGATCTCAACAATAGATCCGCCTCCATAGTTTTAGTAGGCGTCCATATATTTTGTTTGTCTCTAGACCCTGAACTTGGGCTGGGGATCTAGAGCGAGCACTTACTTGTCGTAATCATTTTATATGATATGGCAGTATCAATCACTCGAAATATTAAAATGTACAAAAGAAATACTTTCATTCTTACCAGAATTCAGAATTGAGAACTCAGTTAAATGCTAGCAAAACTCAGCTGAGCTGCTGTGTATCTGATGGCGTCCCACTAAAATTATGTATTATCTTCTGGAAACAACACCACAGGTACTAAACCACTGTGTCTCTGGACAGTCTTGTAACGAATGGCAAAAATGTGCATCTATGTCCTGCCAATATGATTTCATTCATCCAATCACCGACTCCCCCCTAACTTTCAAATCTACAACCAAAGTCAAATTTCAGTCAGCTCTCAGTCAAGTATGTATTACTGTCTGTTGGTCCGTCTGTCTCTACTTGTTTTTCATACAAAAAACACGCTTAGTTCTTGGACCCCTCCATGCAGTACCCCACACACTTCTGCCTCCGAAGTTATTTTTAGCCACAATTCTCCACCATTTCCCCTCTCTTTAATTACAGCTCGATTTTAGCACTTGAGCGTCTCAAGGCCGCAAATTTTGAAAATTTAGTGACCTTTTTTCACAGTGCAGTCGCTCGTCTGATATGAACAACACAGTCTTTTGTCAATATCTTCATTATTATCTATCCGTCTGTATAATTTAAAGTATATTATTTCTCTGCTCAAGACGGGCTATCAAACTAGCTAGGTTTTATATTCCTAACATTATTATTAAGAAAAAGTTACTTTTTCAAGGTTAGTTGTTTTTTTTTTAAATATGTTCGAGAACCTTCTCCACGGCGTTTGCCGCTGAATTCAAATAATAATCAAGTATCGTAAAAGTCCAAGAAATGACTGTTTCTGACACGAGCTAAAGTCGTTTTTTTTGTCCATTTCCTTACCCTCTGTCAACTAGTGACGTGAATTTTTTCTTTTACTACCAATTGCGTCTTTTAGTCTTGCGATCTTCAAACACGTGTTCAGTCATATTTTTCCTTTTGGTGTCCTCCGTTCTCTCCCGTCTACAAAGGGTAAACGTTTCGTCTGCACGTCTAACTCGTTAGTTTTAAATGGCGGTGGGAAAGGCTGGCATGGGCGAGCATGTCTCCTAGTATCTTACGCATTATTTTTAACCCTACATTTTATCGTTAAATTTGGAGATATTTTAACGTTGTATCATGGTAAATTCATCACAGGGATGTCCGCCGGCCTGTAAGGTCGCTGATGGTTTTTGTCAGCAGTTTTGCTGGGAGTTTTCTTGAATGCCATTGTGGTTCAATGCTCGCCGATTTTCATATATTCAGGAATAATTGATGGGTGCTAGATTGTGTTTCTAGGTTCTAGTGATTTTCCCTCCTGATTATTATTTGTGATACTTTTGTCGCAATTATGTATTGCGTCGACTTAGTATAAGAGATCGCCTGTCGAGCGATAGTCATTGTATTCACTGACGAGATCATGTCGATGACCATTTTGGTTCTGATAGTGAGCTATAGTGTATGGCGAGTTATGTGGCAGTTCTTTTCATTGCATTGTGCATTGTTTTCATATGTACTGTGAGCCGGGTGCGGCTTCTCTGTGTGTTAGACTTATTAAAGGGTCAATACCTGTTCTAAGTGTTCTAGTCGGTTTATATAATTTAGTGTCCGCTAGTCTTAGTGTGGTCGTACTTCTAGCAAATGAGCCTTGCTATTGTTGCTGTGATATGCCTATGATAATAATGATAAGTCCACGCTAATACTAGTAGGTTGACAGCCATCTATTATGGTCTTCAGCAAGGTGTTATGTCTTTTTATATGGCCAAAATATCTTAGCTGTCTAAGTTTGATCTCGTTCAGTAATTTTTTTTTTCATTTCTGCGACCTTTTTATTTGTTGTCTTATCTTTCCATGAGATGTACCCTATTGCTCTATATATTCACATTTCAAAGGCCTTAATTCTTTCTTCTAATTGCTTGTTCATTGTCCATGTTTCTACAGTAATGACGACTATATATAATATTTGGTGATTCCCAGTTTGAATTTATGAGTTAGTTGTTTAGATGATAGTATCTGTCTTATATTGTTGAATGCAGCTTTGACCATTCCTATTATCTTTTTTAATTTCTGTTTCGCACCTGCCATCTTCTGTTATGATATAACCAATATATGAACACTCATCACTTGTTCCAGGATTTTCCCATTAGCTTTATAACGGTGGCTTAGCCTGCCACTGTTTTCGTTTTCTCAGTTAGGAATTATTCGGACATGAGTAAATAAAGAAGAATTTAAAAATATGAAATGACTTTTCAATCAGCCTGATTAAGCCAAATAACATCAATCAGCCTGATTAAGCCAAATAACATCAATCAGCCTGATTAAGCCAAATATCACAATCAGCCTGATTAAGCCAAATAACATCAATCAGCCTGATTAAGCCAAATAACATCAATCAGCCTGATTAAGCCAAATAACATCAATCAGCCTGATTAAGCCAAATAACACCAATCAGCCTGATTAAGCCAAATAACATCAATCAGCCTGATTAAGCCAAATATCATCAATCAGCCTGATTAAGCCAAATAACATCAATCAGCCTGATTAAGCCAAATAACATCAATCAGACAATACCTTTTAGATCTCTGGAACATTGACCTTCAACAAACACATGCCAATTCTTCCTGTCCCGTACCATCAGCTCAAGTTTCTTCCACGTTTTCCTCATCATTTTCTCTTCTGTCCCGAGTTCTCTTCTCCGTGTGTTTTTTTTTTTTTTTTAGTCTCCATCTGCCTCTCAGGCCCTGGTAAAAGGTGGGGTTTCCAGAACAAGGACTTCTCTGTAATGCTGTCCACAGGTTTCCTCATTGTGTGTCACACCCATCGCGATCGACTTCTTCTCATCTCTTGTTTCAGCTGTTGTTGTTGTTGGATGTTTTCTGTTATAATTATTTATATATATAAGGAAGAGTGTTAGGGAAAGGACCCCACCCTGTGTGACTCCATGTTCCATTGTAGTCTTTTTGCTTAGCTGTCCGTGCACCTGCATTCTAGCAGTTCTGTTTGTTAGATAGTGACTGATCCAGCTATATATTCTTCCACAGACTCCATATTTAAGCATTTTAACTCTCAGCCCATCTTTCCAAACTTTATCAAATGCTTTCTCCATATATACCCAGACTGCTAATGTGTGCTTTCCTTCTTGGAAAGCATCTTCGATTTCCTGTGCAATGTAGGTGACTTGGTCCTCTGTAGACCTATGTTGCCTGAAGCCTGCCTGTTGGTGCAGTAGAATTTGTTTTTCTTCGAGGTGCCAACTTAATCTGGTATTGATCATTCTCTCCGTAAGCTTTCCCGTGCAGCTTAGAAGGCTGATGGGTCTGTAGCTGTTGGGTCCATTCGGTCTTTGTCCTTTTTAAGGATTGGAACTAGTACTGCTTCTTTCCAAGCCTGTGGTACAATTCCACGCTTCCAGCTATAGTTCATAATCTTGAGGAGGGTTTTCTTGGCATTAGACTCTAGCCCTTTAAGCATGTCATTTGTTACCCTGTCTTTTCCAGGTGACTTTCTTTGTTTAAGGGATACAATGGCTGACTCTAGCTCTCTCATGGTGAGGTTTGATGTCATGTGCTCTTCTGGAACAGTTGGTATATTTTGGTAAAGTTCTTGCTCTTTGATAATTTCCTGCTTTCTGTCAGGTGGAACATTTCTCTGGCTCTCATGTGAACAATAAACAATACACACTATTTTTACCTTATCAAATAAACCACAGCAAGCAAAGCTACACTAAATGGGCACTAAAATACGAGAAGATGAAACACCAACATACTTAGGAATCACACTAGACCGCCGAATGACGTGGAAATCACAGATAAACAAAATACAGCTAAGGGCAAAACTTCGCATGACCATCATGAAAAAGTTAGCTGGTACCACATGGGGTGCTGATGAGAATATCCTCGAAAAGCTGTACACAGCCAGAGTCAGACCTGCTATGGAATACGGCATCACATCTTGGTCGACGGCAGCAAAGTCAAATTTTGACAGAGTAAATAGACTCCAAAACCAAGCAGCACGTATTATAATAGGGGCCTTAAAGTCCACAAAAATCAACCATATGGAAAACATTATAGGGCTACAGTCAATGGAGGATAGACGTGACAGCAGAGTCCTACAACAAGCCGAAAAATTTAAGAGACTCGAAGGACACCCAATGTTCCAAAGAATGAATAGGCTAGGAAGAGGCAGGCTCAAGCGAACTAACTTTGTGGCCCAAGCAAAAGAACAAATTAGCAAAAATACCATGCTAGCAAGCTCAGTTGCAAAGAAAATACCAACAAGCACACCTATCCCACTGTGGAAAACAAGATGCTTTCCTGCGTTAAAATCTGATATTCCAGGCATTGAAAGTAAGGGAACACAGACAGAATCACAAAGAAAGTGTATAGCAACCAAGTATATTCACCAAAAATTCATTCCCAGCAAAGCTTTGGACACATGCATATACTGATGGTTCAGCAAAAAATGCAGTTGAAAATGGGGGTGCCGGCATCCTTATAAAATTAAAGAACAGAATCCACTCTATGGCAGTTTGCCACTGGCAAATACTGCAATAACTTCAGTGCTGAAGCAGAAGCCCTGAAACAGGCAGCGGAAACTCTTATTGAATGTAAAGCACAGGCAGCTATACCACAAATACAAAATTGGTGCAACTGATCTCTGCACCTGCGGTACCAGCCCGATGACAGTCGAACACCTGCTGCAGTACTGCCCAACCTACAGAAATGAACGGAGTAGCATATAGCAACATCCCACTTCTGTCAACGAAAAACTGTTTGGAGATGTCAGGAACCTTGAGTTGACTACTGCCTTTATTAGAGTCATAAATGTGGAGGTCTGAAGGCGAACGAGGAAGAAGAAGAAGAAGAAGTTTCAGCTGTACCCGTCCAGCTGCTATCACCAGCCCCACACCGGTGACCCGGTCAAACCATTCCAATCTTTGTACTTGTTGTGTACCTTGTCGTCAATGTTGTGTATTTCATTCACACAATAATAAATAAGGCCTTGTATAAAGAACCCACAATTTAATTACTTCAACAGAACACACATACTGACGACCAAGATGAATATGTACACAATGGAAACAGATACGGAACGTATGTTCCTAGCTGAAGTGCCAACGAGCAGCATACAGTGGAAAAACGAGCGGTTCTACGGCTAGTCACCCAACAATATCCGGTTCGTGCGGTCATCGCACATTACCGCACAAAGCTTATATAGCAGGAACGAAGCTGGTGTTTAATTCTAACAATACTCTAAGCAAAATTTCATTTAAAAATGTATGTAACTATTTGATTGTTGTTTTTGACGTTCTCCATGTTTCAGAGCCATAGAATAGGACTGACTTGACACCTCAACCGAAAACTCTTTACCCAAGTGTTGAACTTGACATCTATTGATCCCCACACATTTCCCAATGCAACTAAAGCATCTCTAACCCTTTGTATTCTTATTCTGATGTCAATGTCTGTCCATCTAACTTTGTTTATATTGTTGCCAAGATATGTGTATGTTTCCACATCAGGTGGTGGTGTCTTTCCAAGTTCGACTTTGTTATCATGTCCTGCATTTATTCTCACTAACCCTGTCCCCTCCCTGGGCACCTTCAGACCAGCCTGCCGTGACCTCTGATCATGCACTTTCATTTTGTCTTGCATCTGACCATGGCCATGGGATAAAAGAGCCAAATCAGTGGCAAAATCTAGATCATCAAGCTAGGAAGTGACTTCAGTTACCATGTATCATATAAGTCAAACAACACACCAAAATACCGGTGACCGACCAGTAGATCGTAAACGAAAACATACAACAAAGAAAAAAGCTAATTGGTTTTAATTTTTTTATAGGGGAACCCGAGCATGTGATTGCGTGGCTAGAGCGCTTGTCTCTCGATAGTTCGATTCACGGTGTCTTCTTCTTTGGATCCCCTTCCTGGAATCCCAGCTTGGGTTTTGTTGTGCTGAATAAATCTGGCGACTTATGATCCCACTACTTCAGAGCTCATTACCCCTTGAAGTACATGTTAGAGATCACACTTGTATCTCCATGGCAAACGGGTTGCGCGTCACACTTGACCCAGCCCACCTTTTTTTCTCAGTCAGTTTAGACTGTTTTTTAATGGATTTACCAGTTGGGAGATCCATCTGTAAACATCTGACGTTCTGATGTCACACTGTAGTCACGGTTTTCCAGAGTCCCCACGGAAAGGCAAAAAGTAGTCTAAACTCCTAACTGCAGATACCAAGAGCATGAGAGCCTAGAACCACCGTATTGCTGCATAGAAATGCCTATTGGAGTGTTCTATTGTGTTAAGATATCCACAGTTTAATTAAATCGACAGCAGCAATGGAAGAGAAATTCCTGTCCCTGGAAGCATCTCACGCAAGTTAGACTGATTGTAGTTTGATGGACACAGTCTAAAACAAATCTGTGATTTTCAAAAGGAAGAGGTGTATATACCTCGGAATTTAGTCAACTAGAAAGAGACAATCGTCTTCTTGATTTTTTTTTTCTCTTTGATGACTCAGGAGTGTCCCCTGCTAGTTCAAATTACTGTGTGGTTCATTTGGTTTAATAACCCTTAAATGTTGTTAAGAATTTTTTTTTTCTGTGATATGCTAGACAACTCATATCTAGCGAGTTTCTTTTTCTATTGTGTGGATTTGCATGAATATATATATATATATATATATACTTAGCGGTCAGAATTTACTTTCTATTTCACTTGTCACTTGGATGTTAACCTGGTCTGTCCTTACTGAAATACGTAGTATATTTCGGAGAGGAAGAGTGTATGTATGACATTTGAAGATTTTTGCAAGGGTGGCGGGAAAGAAGAGATTTGATACATAGTCATATCTTTTCCTCTCATAAAGGTCATACTTCACTTTCTATTCACATTTGTGACTCTATTTTTTATCTAAAATCAGTATCTTACTCAATCTTGTCTGACCTCAGACAACTTCTACAACCACCTCGCGACAGTATTGTACTGGGAGGATTTCCAGATGTTGTTTAGTTTGAGAAAGGCCGTTCTGGCTTTTTTCATTCTGATCCTGGTGTCTTTTCTTGCTCCGCCATCTGGTGTTACTATGCTTCCTAAGTATTTGATTACCGTCAACGATGGCCACTTTGGAACCAAGCCACGTAACCGTACACGATGTAAGACATGTCAGTCGACTTTTTCTATCGAGTCCCAGTTGTATTATGACTGTCTACTTTGATGCGATCACGCCTTTTTTTTTTTTTTTCTTTTTTTTTTTAATCGCTTTTCCTTCACTTTCGTCTGTTTAATTCAAATGTTATCTCAGTGTTAACATACGGCTGTGAGAGTTGGAAAATAACAAAATCATTGGAGAATAAGCTGAATACATTCGAGAACAAATGTCTTAGAAAACTCATGAACATCAATTGGAAAGAATTCAAGACTAATCGACAAATAAGAGAAGACTCTAGGCAGAAATATGTCTCCGACTATATAAGGAAAAGACGATGGTCATATATCGGTCATGTCCTACGAATGCAAAACAACAGAATACCACTACAGGCGCTCACTTGGGTTCCTGAGGGTAAAGAGGAAAAAAGGAAGACCAAAAGAAACACTCAGAAGAACAATAATAAGAGAAGGAAGAACGTTGGGCCTAAATAATGTGCAAGAGCTAAGAGGAGTGGCGTCACAACGAACAACCTGGAGAGCACTGGTTTCTGCCTTATGCTCCGTGTTTGGTGCTTAAAGAATTTATTATTATTATTATTATTATATATATATATATATATATATAATATATATAATATAATATAATATATATATATATATAGTATTTTATATATATATATATACATATACATATATATATATATTATAATATATATATATATATATTATATATATATATATATATATATATATATATATATATATATATATATATATATATATATATATATTTTTTTTTTTTTAATTACCATTTTTTTAATTTAATTTTTTTTTTTAATTTTTTTTTTATTTATTTACTTATTATTATTATTATTATTTTAGATTGTTTATTTATTTTTTATTTTTTTATTTTTTATTTATTTATTTATTTATTATTTTTATTTATTTATTTTTTTTTAAATTTATTTTATTATTATTAATATTATTATTTATTTATTATTATTGTTTTATTTATTTTTTCATTTTATTTATTTATTTTTGTGTTTTTTTTCTCACTCTTTTCCAGTCCTTGTTTTCATTATTTCTTATTTTTTGTTTTTAATGTACTATCGACTTCCTTTTTCCGGTTTAGTGGCAGCCATCTTGCTTCACATGTGACTGGACACATGGGAGTTTTTTCTCTTATTTTTATAGTTTCATGTTCTCTACTTAATTCTCATTTTCTTTCCCTCCTGTCTCTTGTTTGTCTGTCCCTGACGAAGGCCTTGTGGCTGCAACGTAGGTTTTTCTTGTCCTTCTCCTTGTAAGACGTATTACTATTTGTGTGTTTTTTGTTGTTTTTTTTTCCCATTTAACTGTTCCTAAGTATTTGAATGTGTTTTGTATTTTCCAACTCTTGGTCCCTTACTTATTGTTGGTGCAAGATTTCTTACAGTCAGTGGTCATCATGCTCAGATATAATGTTCATGTTTCGTAGCATTTTAAAAAAATAAAATGGCATTTAATTCTAACTGCCTTAACGTTTGTTTCGTATAAATTAGTTGGATAGATGTGAATAAATAACAATTTAAACATAGGATGTTATTTTTCAATCACCCTGCGCATATAAGCAACGGCCATTTCACTACGAGCCACGCGGTGTGCACGTCTGAAGAAAAAAAGACATGTAAACAACACAATGCAGTACCAGAGAAATTCCGTAAATGACTTCAATAGGCAACAGAAAAATCAACTTACAGGTGTTAACAGGATATCTTCGGTTTCGTCATCATCATCAAAGCAGAAAACGCCAACATTACACACGATTAGAAATAACACAACGAGTTTGTTCATTGTTCTTTTGTCGTGTCTTCTTCAAGGTTAGCTCTGTCGAAATTGTTTGAAGTTAAATTACGCAAACGTTAAGACACAGGATAAATAGTGTTTGTAATTATGTGTGTACTAGTACATATTTTGGTGAGATGAGTTTGTCTACAATTTTTGGTGACAAAAGAGTTTATCTGTGGCTGATTTGATGGGAAGAGTTTGTCCGCGAACATTTTGGTGAGAAGACCTTGTCCGTAACTATTTTGGTGAGAAGAGTTTATCCGTGATTATTTTGGAGAGAAGAGTTTATCAGTGGTTATTTTGCTGAGAACAGTTTATCTGTGACTATTTTAGTGAGAATAGCTTGTCCCGGACTATTTTGGTGAGAAGAGTTTATTTTGGTGAGAAGAGTTTATCCCGGACTATTTTGGTGAGAAGAGTATTTTGGTGAGAAGAGTTTATCCCGGACTATTTTGGTGAGAAGAGTTTATCCCGGACTATTTTGGTGAGAAGAGTTTCTTCGTGATTATTTTGATGAGAAGAATTTGCCCCAGATTATCAATTTCCAAGTAGTAATTAAATTTTAGATTCCCAAGGAGCGTAGGCCTTTAACTTAATTATGTCAAGTCGTCCTGGCACACTAAATCAGGTCAAGTTTTTTATCATGTTTTCCTAGCAATTGTAATTTATTTCTCCAGTTCTCTTCACCGTGGACGGCTTGGTCTACGTCTGTGTCTACGTCTGTGTCTCTTCCACTGGGGATTCTAGATCAATAACTGAATGGTAATTAAATTTTATCAGCATCATCATCATCATGTGTCATCTTCACATAGACTGTCGGTTGCAATAGATCTCCAACGTCTTCTGTCTCTTGTCTTGATAGTGCACTCTGATAGACTCTTTCCTGTCTCTTGTCTTGATAGTGCACTCTGATAGACTCTTTCCTGTCTCTTGTCTTGATAGTGCACTCTGATAGACTCTTTCCTGTCCATCTCTTGATGCTATCTTCCCATTTATAGCACTGTCGTCCAAGTCTGCCTTGCATTATGGTCTTCAGTACGGTGTTATGTCTTTTTACACGCCAACATATTTTAGCTGTCTAATTTTGGTATTCTTCATTAATTCTCTTTCATTCTTAAGTATTCTAGGACCTTTGTTTTGTTTTGTTTTTGTTTTTGTATAATTTTTATTCCTTTTGTTTTTATTTGAATTATATGAACATGTTTTATCAATGTGAGCCCTATCCCTGGACAGCGCTTTCTTCTAATCTCTTGTGAGACGAGTGTTTTTTTTTTCCGCGAGATGCATAGATTTGGCAATTGTGTCGTGCAAATATATCATAGATTGCTCTCTATAATAAATTGTAACAATTATATATTATAATTGTTTCGTGTTTGTTATCCAGCGTTAAAAAAAATAACACAAAATGTAAGAGGATTTTTGAGTGGGTTAGAAAATACAAGTACACGGGAATCAGTGGAAATCAATATCTTCATCGAAATTTTTTTTTAACCTACGCCCGCTATTACTCTTTCAAATGTCCTTGCCAGGGTTCGAACCTGGATCACACGATCGCCAGCGCAGTGTGGTAACCATTACACCAGCGCGGTTCCCAATATCTTCATCGAATTTTTTTTCTGTTTTCCGTACGAAGCATGGAGCCACAACTACATCTAGTCTATACAGGAAGCCTGCACCCAGCAGTCACGTGCTCGTGCTGCTGGGGTTGCTGTAGCTATGTGTTATAATGATGAGGTTGCCAGTCTCATAAACCTCATTTTAGTTGATGTTTGCGACGGTCCCTAGGGAGCACGGGGTACTATTCTTTCTTTGTCTCATCAGGCACCCCCTGTCTCCATCCCCCCTTCCCCCTTCCTCGGTACTACACGGGGTCAGGATAACTTAGGTGTACATAAATCAACAAAATTCAAAATAATCTTCACCGATATCCACTTTCAATATGAATGCTGCCATTAAGACGACTTGCGCTTACTCCGTGCTGTTCGGTGGATTTTTACATGATTTTACTTTTAATATTGTCACATATTAGATGATCTAGATTTTGCAGTTGACGGCTCTTCTGTCCAATAACCGTAATCAGATACAGGACAAAATGAAAACACTCGATGAGAGGTCTTAGCAATTGGGTCTGAAAATACACAAGGACTAGACAATAATAATGAGAATAAATGCAGGTAATGATAAGAGAGTTGAACTTGAGGAAACACCACTGAATGATGTATAATCGTATACATATCTTGGCAATAATATAGACAAAGTTGGAGGGACAGACAGTGGTATCAAAATAAGAATACAAAAAAGCAAGAGGAGCTATCATTGCATTGGGAAATATATGGAGATCAAGAGAAATCGGGTCCAACACAAAAATAAGAATCTTCAACTCAAATGTGAAGTCAGTCCTATTGTATGGCTCTGAGACATGGAGAACAACAAAGACAACAACCAAAAAGCTACAGACTTTCATAAATGGGTGCTTGCGTAGAATAGAGAGATTAAAATGGTATGACAAGGTTACCAACGTGGAACTGATGACAAGAACCAGACAAGTGCCAGTGGAACAAGAGATGAGAAGATGATGGCGATGGATAGGACACACACTGAGGAAACCTGTTGATAGCATTACAAGTGTGTACTTGTTCTGGAACCCCCAGAGCAAGAGATCCAGACGTATACCAAGAAGCACATGGAGAAGAAAGCTGGAAACAGGTGAAAATGATGAGGGAAACGGGGAAAGAACTTGAGATGATGGCACGTGACAGGAGGACTTGGCATGTGTTTGTTGAAGGCCTATGCTCCTTGGGGAGCGGATGGAAATGAATAAGATTGTGTAAAGTATTTCTTGAAGACATTCCGGATCCCTTCATTCTTTGTCGAGGGCCGCCAGGGGTGCGCCTACTTTAGTTTGGGAACAACATCCCTAGACTACACGAATACTGAACTCGGATTCGTTACAATCTGACATCAACTGATTCATTTCAAGACGGCGGGGTAACAATTGTGTGATACTTCTTATGACTAATTTTTTTTTTTAAAGTAGATTATGCCTATCCTATACCTATTATTGAGCCACGGTGGCGCTGTGGTTAGCACACTGGCTTTTTAGCCCCATAGGCCATGGTTCAATCACCTGTCGAGGCGGGATTTTTTAGACAGCAAACGGCTCCGGTGTCGACCCAGCCTCGTGAAATGGATACCGGAGAAACTCTGGGAAGGTTAAGGCGGCCGGCGTGATGCTGACCACATCACCCCTAGTGTGCCGATAGTCAAGAAAATATGAGCCTAACACCATATTCCCAATATGCCTCTAAGGGCGTGTAACGGGAACCTTTACCTTAAACTTATCATCACCTTACAGTTAACTTTTTTTCAAATTCAAGCAGTACCAAATGCATGCCAGTATAGACACTGCCAAACTTC
The DNA here is from genome assembly GCA_024509875.1 of Oreohelix idahoensis. Lineage (NCBI taxonomy): Eukaryota > Metazoa > Mollusca > Gastropoda > Stylommatophora > Oreohelicidae > Oreohelix > Oreohelix idahoensis. The sequence goes on along the minus strand of JAMPIV010003439.1, from coordinate 53,628 downwards.
TGAACAACACAACAATCTGAACTGTAAATAAAATGTTGTTATTGTTGTTTAACTAGGGCTGCAGAGCTTCTCGCTCTTTTGCAGCCAATACCAAGTTGAAGACTCCTTGGTATTATCTACACTGTAGATCTAGGTTTTTCCCGTGGCTTTTCTGCACTTCCGAAATGTGCTAAATTTAAGCCATGAGCTCCAGTTCTCCAGCTTGGCTAGCATTTAAAAGGATCATTACATCTGATCCATAGCCAAAATACTGTACTCTGGTTCTGGGCTCTCCCAAGAAATTATCACGTCCTGCATAGAGCTACTCTCAGCTCTCACTGCCTATCACTGAGTCCATAGTGAGATGCTCCTGTATGCAGTAAAGCAGGTCAAAGCCAAAGAATTGCATCTGGGGCTCCAGTGACTTCTCCAAGCTTAGTGTGCAATGCTGGGTTCTCAACGTGTTTCACCTCAGAGGAAATCCCTAGAAGTGTGTGGATGTTTTCAAGAGTCAACGAGGGTGTAATTAGTCTCACAGACAGAGGTTCACTTCCAGATATGTATATTGTAGCATTGTGCATAGCTGGTGGTCATATAAAGATGACGCCAGATATGCCTCATTCATGTAACTAAAATTTAGAAACACCACCGAGAGGAATAATACAATACAGAACATAGAATATACAAAACCAAAAAAACACTCTAAATGAAGCGCGTCCTGATATAACCAATAGTTCTATGTCTTTAGTAAATGGTTGAAAGAGGCATGCTGCGAAGAAAAGTAGCAAACACATTAATTTAAAAACATAACCTTATTTGCATTTTTTACCTTTACTTGAATATTAAATTACAAACCAATATCGCAAGTCAGCGAAAACACAAGAACCAAGAACACTCAAAGTTCCACGTCAAGATAAATGGGAAAACAAACGCATACTGGTTATGTATCAGTTGCTGTGATTGGTCAAAACTGGTAACCAGGTGGCAGCACTAACAATTCTGCACTTTTATATTGATATACGAAACAAACAGTGGACATTACGAGTGGGTTGTACAGACGCATGCTAAATTATCAGTGGCGTAACTGCCACCTGGGTGGACCGGAGACCCCAGTGCCGAATGATACCAAAAGTGATGACAACAGACAGAAAAATAGCTACCGCTAGAAAGCATATGGTCATCGCATACATTAAAAAGACGCACTAATCTACAATATAAGCTGCTGATACGGGATGGGATGATTTGCATAAGTTTATTATGAGCTACTGGTACGGGATGGGAGGATTCGCATAAGTTTGTGGAAGGTCAATGTTCCTTGGAGATCTGAAGTGTGATGATGATAATGATAATTATGATGATGATGTAAGTAGTTACACTGTTGTTACAGATTTGCCGTATATTGATTACAGTTTAGCACAATACATAAGGAGAGCCCACCTGCATTGTAGTTACGCCACTGTAACTGAATTACACAATAACTTTGATATACAGTCAATTAAATAATAAAAACCCGTCCTATCAAGTATTATATATTCAGTGTTGTTGTATGGCGCTGACGTGTTAATTAATGTGAAACTCATGGGTGGAACATGAAAAAGACCATTGAAGCAAGAGGTACGAAGTCAGCGACAGAAACAAGAGATAGCGCTGAAAATACAAAACGATGGTAGCATAATTTAGGAAGGCTTTTGTTGTATTTGGAAATATTTGGAAATCAAAAGAAATGAAAATACAACAATCTGAATCTTCAATTCAATTGTTGGGTTAGTCCTATTGAATGGCTCGGAGGGAAGGAGAGTGGTAGACACAATGTGGGACTGATGACAAGAACCAGACAAATGCAAATGGAATTAGAGATGAGAAGAAGATGCTGGCGATGGATGGGATACACACCTTTTGATGGCGTTTCAGGGCGGGCCTTGATCTGGAAACCCCGTGTAAAAGAATTAGAGGTAGATTAAAAAACACATGGATACAGAAATGTAAATAACGATGAAGAAATAGGAAGACTCTGAGCTAATGACACGTGACAGGAAGACATGGGAAGATCTTGCGCTAATGGCACGTGACAGGAAGACATGAGAAGACCTGGAGTTAATGGCACGTGACAGGACATACACAAATGGGATACATACAAGGCCGGCTCTACCGACGGTGCAACACGTGCATTTGCACAGGGCGACAAGCTTTGGGGGCCGCAAAAAAACTTTTTACTTATTTTTACAATCCCGCCAAAATATTCCGCCTGGGAACTGCGCTGGTGTAATGGTTACCACACTGCTCTAGCGATCAAGTGTTCAAGTTTCAAGCCCGGGCGTGGGTATTTGTAAGAGTGTCACCGACCGGGATTTTGACTGAATAACCTGAACGGCTCCTGAAATAAACCCTCTGTGGATGGTGTCACGGAGTGTTCGAAGGTTTCGTCTAGATTATTTTAAAATTCCTTACTTTTCTATTCCTTCACATTTTGTCTGTTTTCTCTACGAAATATTTGCACCTGCGGTCTGTTCTTTAGCTGTTTTTCAAGTCTTCACTAATAGTTCTGCCATACGATCCTAATGCTATCTTCTCCTACAAAGGCACTAAAAGGTATTTCTTTAGGGACGTCAGTACAATTTATTCGCTTGGTCGAAACCACAGTGGTTCCCAGAGGATTATATTTCCGTGTTCAGTGGTCAACTGAAGACCGCCACGATAAATCTTCCGGCATGGCTGAACGAGAGACGGGAATTAATTAACTTGGCGTGGGAATCAGGAATTTATTTTTTTATCGACCGTTCTATGTTGGCGGCTCGAATGTTTCAGTTGTTTTCGAGTGTGCATTCAAGGAAGTTGATTTTGCTCAGTGTTAGTGTGCTATGTGTTACAGTGATAAATAAGTTTTTTAAACGTTTTATTACTATATAATACATTTTATTGTAGGGTTTATTAAAACAGTTTTAATATTCAAATAGATATAATGTCCGATAAAAGAAAAAAAACTATCAGGTGCCGAATATCGGAAACGGAAACTGGAAAAAGAACGCGATATTCAAAAACATAGCGGGGCTTTACATAAATATCTAAAAACTGAAACAGCTGATGTAGGACAGAAGAAAATAAGCAAATGTACCGAAACAAATGATTCTGAGCTCATGGCAAGTACTTCTAACTCGGACCCCAGTAACGTAGATATTACTAACAATGTCGAAAATGAGACTGATTTGACCGTTTCCAATTCCAGAGATTTAAGTGATGAACTTGAGAGGTACACTGATCCGGCAAGATGGAATCCTTCTTTAAGCGATACCGAAAGACTGGAAATCGTAAAAAAAAGGCCTGCCAGAGAGACCAAAAAATGAGTTCGTTTTTCCGCGCAGCTCTAATGGTCGGAAATTTTCACTAAATTTTTACACTAGGGAGCTAAGCAATGGAGAACATATTAATCGATCATGGTTAGTGTATTCAAAAGAAAAAGATTCTGTATTTTGTTTCTGCTGTAAGTTGTTTTCCTGTAATAAAATGTCACTCACTACTGATGGCTATAATGATTGGGGTCATTTGTATGTGTATCTTAATGAACACGAAAAATCTAAAAACCACTTGGAGTCCCATACAAAGTGGATTGAATTATCGTCCAGGCTTAAATCAGTACAGACAATTGATTCAATGCAACAAAAGTTATTAAATTTAGAAGTTCGACACTGGAGGAGCATAATAGAACACCTAATTGCTATTGTCCAGTTCTTGAGCCAACAATGCTTGCCATTTCGTGGAACATCTGATAAATTATATGACCCTAACAATGGAAATTTTTTAAAGCTTGTTGAACTGATTGCCAGATTTGATAGTGCTATGTGTGAACATTTAATGAGAGTAGCTCGTGGATCGACCCAACATTACCTTGGGAAAAACATTCAAAATGAATTGATTGCTCTTCTCTCTGGAACCATAAAAAAAGAAATAATTTCTATGGTGGAGAAAGCTAAATATTATAGCATAGTTGCAGACTGTACTCCCGATGTAAGTCACATTGAACAATTAACACTAATTGTAAGATTTGTTAATACGAATCCAGATGATATCAACATTCATGAGCATTTTCTTGGTTTCATTGCTGTAGAATCCACTACAGGCTCGGCGTTAACCGAATGCATTCTAAGAAAATTGTCAGACATGGATATTCCAATCGCAAACATGCGTGGCCAGGGGTATGACAATGGATCAAATATGAAAGGAAAACATTCAGGAGTTCAACAACGTATTAGGGACTTGAACCCGAGAGCTTTTTATATCCCTTGCTGTTCTCATTCTCTCAACTTGGTGGTCAATGATGCCGCGATGTCATCTAGAGAAGGGGTTTTATTTTTTGAAACGGTTCAGAAATTGTATGTGTTTTTCTCAGCGTCAACACTGCGTTGGGGAATCCTTAAGAAACATATTACAACTCTAACGCCCAAGCCACTAAGTACAACTCGCTGGGAATCTAGAATCAAGGCCATTCGTCCTTTAAGATATTATATTGAGGAATTTTATGATGCATTGATAGAAATTGCTGATGACGAGTCAGTAGACAAAATGGCGAGACATGAAGCTGAAACCCTTGCCCTAAAATTCAGAGATTTTAAATTTTTATGTTGTCTGGTTATATGGCACTATGTTTTAATTAATGTTGCTAGTAAACTGTTGCAAAGCATAAAATTGGAATTGACTAGTGCCATAACAAATTTGAGAAATGTTCTCCAAAGCCTTAATAATATCAGAAATTATGAATCATTTCAAAATTTTCTTGTTGATGCTACAACATTAGCTGAGAAAGTTGAAGCTGATCCTGATTTGATACCAACGTTTGAATGTACTAGAGTGCGTCGGCAGAAAAAGCAACACAACTATGAAGCAAGAGATGAACCTATTTTGGATCCCAAAACTAAATTCAAAATTGAATTTTTCTTTTTTATTATTGATGTTGCAACTAATTCTATTGAAGAAAGGTTCGAGCAATTGGAACATCACAGTTCACATTTTTCCTTTTTATATAACATCCCTAAATTGAAATCTGAGACGACAAATGAGCTCTTAAACAAATGTAAAAACCTAGAAGGCGTTTTAACACATCAAGAAAATAGAGACATTGATGCCATTGAGCTATGTGATGAACTGAAAGTAGTATCCAAATTAGTACCAGAAAATACACCGCCAATTGAAGTTCTTCGTTATATTATTGAAAATAATATTGCTCCTAATGTCGCTATAGCCTTAAGAATATTACTAACTTTGCCTGTAACGGTAGCAAGTGGTGAGCGTTGTTTTTCACAACTGAGGCTTATTAAAACTTATTTACGCTCAACAATGGCCGAAACTAGATTGGAAGGACTTGCCATGATTTCAATTGAACATGAAATCGGTCAAAAATTAGACTACGCAGACCTTATTTCTGCTTTTGCAAATATGAAAGCAAGAAAAGTGTCTTTTTAAGCAGTACATACTTCAAACAATATAAATTCAAATAATGTGAAAATAGTGCTAAAAACTATAACATGTACATACTATAGTTAAGTGTTTGTGACTCAACAGTTCATCGTTCCACATGAGAAGAGCATCCCCTATATGTAAGTAATGTAACTACATTTATTTCATATAATTGTCTCAAATAAAGTCAATGGTTTATTTTATGACTATACAGCATTTTCATAAATTTATCAATACATTATTATTAATGGTACTATTTAAAATTAGGCTAATGGTCATGAAATTAATGTTGAAACTTGTTTAACATAACGGTTTTAAAAATTTCAAACGTTAATTTGAGGTTGGGCTGGGGCGGCAAGCTATAGTATTGCACGGGGCGGCAAAATTCCTAGGGCCGGCCCTGGATACATAGTAACACCAAACGACGGAACAAGCAAGGGCATCAACAACAGAATGAACAAAGCGATAACAGAATTTGCTAGTCTAAACAACATCCGGAAGTCGTCTCAGTACAGCACCCAACAAACATCAAAGCAAAGAGGCTTTTTATGAGGAAACAATGAAGCTGTGCAATTCCTTACTGTATTTTCCATAGGATGAACTCTGTGAATGCTGACAAAAGTTTTCAGAATCGACAAAGTTAATATATAGCTTCTGTGCCATTCTAAGCACTGCTTTTAATGTTCGGGGGTGTTGGGAAGTCAGGTATTGGTAGTACCTCTGGTGAAGGAGCTGTCATTTTTTCAGGGCTTTGCTTCAGCCCTGCCCTAGTATGGTTTACTGAAACCTGGAGAGTAGTCCAGTTTAGTCACCTGTGGCTCCTCGGTAGCCTGTCTAAGCATGCGACAGCGGCCACCCCCGCTCAACGGTGCTTTGACAGGCCCGGGGCTAATTTTAAAAGGTGATTAGCCGAACCGTTAGCAAACCTTCGGTGAGTTAGGGTCTGCCCACCCCTCTGCATGCGAAGAATGGATTCGATAGACACGCACGGAAGAAACCACCTGTAGTTCAACGGGCATGACGGCGATTACCAGCAACGCGCTGTGGAGCGTAAGGAGCACGGCGAGGCACGTAGAAAGCCCTGGTCATCCACTGCACCTGACTTCATCTCCAGTCGTCTTGACTTGTCTTGCCACTGGATTGAGATGGACCCAGGCGAGAGAGTGAGGTCGACGAATTGCGCAACTCTTCCTCACTTTAATCCAAATCACCGCGCAAGTCACTCTTTCATCCATTCATCCATTCATCCATCCACTCACAACAAGTCCTGTGGCGATGGGCGAGCGGCGAAGCGGCAGGCGTGGGTACGCTGGCAGTCGTAGTCGCAGACCTACACACAGGCGGCTCAGGCCATATGGTCGTCTTCCACTGATCGGAGCAGCAGTGGGATTCGGCAGCCCCCTGAGTGTCTGAGCAGCCCTCTTTAGGAAAGCACTGCTCACCTCCATGGCATGAGGAAGGGGCTAGAAAAGGTGCCCTAAACATTGCCTGCTTCACCATTACCTAACCAGCTTACCGCGGTTGGTGGGTACCCTACTTCGGCGGTCGACATATAAGAAAAAGAAAGGACAGATTTTGCCCCCTCATTCTAGGCGCATGGAATGTGCGCACTTTACTTGACAAAGACTTTAACGCAAACAGACCTGAGAGACGAACTGCCCTGATTGGGAGAGAACTGGCCAGGTACAACATTGACATAGCAGCACTGAGTGAAACTCGACTTGCAGGCGAGGGCCAACTTTGCGAAAAGGGTGCAGGTTATACATTCTTTTGGAGCGGAAGAGGAACTGAAGAAAGACGAGAAGCAGGGGTTGGATTTGCAATCAAAACAGCAATTGTCAGCAAGTTAGCGGGGCCCCCAAAGGGAATAAATGACCGACTCATGACGGTCAAGATCCCTCTGTTTTATGGAAGAAAACATGCCACCATCATTAGCGCGTATGCACCAACTATGACAAACCAGGATGATGTCAAGGATAAGTTTTACGAAGAACTACATGCAGTCATTGCATCAGTTCCTAAAGCAGATAAGCTCATCATTCTTGGTGACTTTAATGCAAGAGTAGGCTCAGATAACATCTCCTGGAATGGCACTATTGGTAGGTACGGCGTGGGTCGCTGTAACAGTAATGGACTTCGTCTCCTCCAGACTTGCGCAGAACATGACCTCCTTGTCACCAACACCATTTTTCGACTTCCTACCGCAACAGGACCTCCTGGATGCACCCTCGCTCAAAGCATTGGCACCTAATTGACTATGTAATTGTTAGGAAGAAGGACAGGCAAGATGTCCGGGTGACCAAGTCCATGTGTGGTGCCGAATGCTGGACTGATCATCGCCTCATTGTATCTAAACTTAAAATTCGTATCCAACCAGCCAGGCGCCCTCAGGGGAAGAAAACTCAAAAGAGGCTGGATGTCACCAAACTAAAGAAGACAAAAATCAAACAGTCATTTACTGACACCTTAGAAGACCGTCTCAAATCTATCTCGCTAGACGGCCAAAGTGTGGAAACAAATTGGGCAGCCCTAAGTGAGCAGATCTACAACACTGCTACAGAGGTCCTGGGTCCTTCCATCAAGAAACAAAATGACTGGTTTGATGAGAACTCAGATGATATAAAGCAGATGTTGGCTGAGAAACACCATCTCCATAAAGCATATTTAAATGATCCAAAATCTACATCCAAGAAAGACGCTTTCAACAACATGCGTAGAATCGTCCAACATAAACTACGCCAGATGCGGGATTCATGGCTGAGTAATAAAGCAGATGAGCTCCAAGGCTTTGCTGACAGCCATGACTTGAAAAACTTTTACCTTGCACTCAAAGCGGTCTATGGTCCAACATCATCAGGATCATTTCCCCTCCTTAATGCAGATGGAAAAACACTAATTACAGACAAGGAAAAAATGCTCCAACGCTGGGCTGAACATTTTAATAATATCTTGAACCAGCCATCATCTATTAACGACGAAGCCATCATCCGCCTGCCCCAAATTCCTATAAATGAAGCATTAGATGATGTACCAACTCTGGAGGAAACTAAAAAAGCGATTCGTCAACTGTCTAGTGGAAAGGCCCCTGGCTCCGATTCAATTCCTGTTGAGGTTTATAAAGATGGCGGTGCAGTTCTGATAGAGAAACTTCATATGATCTTCCAGCAAATGTGGCAGAGTGAAACCATCCCACACGATCTCAAAGATGCCTCAATTATACATCTATATAAACGTAAAGGTAATCGCCAAGACTGCAACAATCATCGAGGCATCTCTCTTTTATCAATCGCTGGGAAGATATTCGCCAGAATCCTTTTGAATCGCCTTACGGCTCATCTTGACAAAGGTCTTTTACCTGAAAGTCAGTGTGGATTCCGGAAAGAACGTGGAACCACAGATATGGTGTTCGCTGCAAGACAGCTACAAGAAAAATGCCAAGAACAGCACTGTGACCTGTACACAGCTTTCATCGACTTGACAAAGGCGTTTCGACACGGTCAGTAGAGAGGGTCTATGGAAGATCATGGCAAAAACGGCTGCCCAAAGAAATTTATCACAATAGTGCAGCAACTGCATGATGGAATGCAGGCTAGAGTTCAGGAAAACGGTGAGCTATCAGAGCCTTTCCCCGTCTCAAATGGAGTTAAACAAGGGTGCGTACTTGCACCGACTCTGTTCAGTATCATGTTTTCTGCTATGCTGACTGATGCTTTTAGAGACGGGGACACAGGAATCGACATCAGTTATCGTATTGATGGAAAATTGTTTAACCTTAGGAGGCTTCAAGCAAAAACCAAGGTCAAATCACACACCATCAGAGATCTTCTGTTTGCTGATAATTGTGCCCTCAATGCTGGCTCAGAGGCTGATCTGCAGCATAGTGTGGATAGATTCTCCGAAGCCTGCGCCAACTTTGGGCTTACCATCAACACGAAGAAAACAGAAATCATGTACCAACCAGCTCCTGGCACAGTTTATACTGAGCCAGTCATCAAGGTTAATGGTGAGAAACTGAATGTTGTGAACAGATTCACATACCTTGGTACCACATTATCCCAGAACATTGTCATTGATGATGAGGTGAACACCAGGATCTCCAAAGCCAGCAGCACATTTGGCAGACTATACACCAACGTTTGGCATCGAAGTGGCATTAGTCTACAGACAAAGCTGAAGGTGTACAGAGCTGCGGTGTTTCCAGTGCTGCTATATGCATGTGAAACATGGACTGTATACAGGCGCCACGTAAAGAAGCTAAACCACTTCCATACAGTCTGTCTCAGGAAGATAATGAACATCAAATGGCAAGACAAGATCCCGGATACCGCCGTTCTTGACAGAGCTGGTATCCCTAGTGTTGATACTATTCTGATGCAGTCACAAATTCGCTGGGCAGGCCATGTAGTCCGCATGCCAGACCATCGACTGCCAAAGATACTCTTTTATGGTGAGATGCAGAAGGGTAAACGCTCCCATGGTGGCCAAAAGAAGCGCTTCAAAGACACGTTAAAGACGTCATTGAAAACCTTTGCCATAAACCCAGACACATGGGAAGCTGCTGCGCAAGACCGAACTGCTTGGCGCACATCTCTTCGTAAAGGTGCAGCAGCATGCGAATCATCCAGAAGAGCAGCAGCGGAACAGCGGAGACAAGCTAGAAAGGACCGTTTAATAAAACCTTCACGTGAAGCAAACATTCCCTGCCCACACTGTCCGAGATCTTTCCAGGCCCGCATCGGGCTCTTCAGTCGCCTTCGTACCCATAGACTAACCTAACATATTCTTAAATAATTGGATGAACAGAGTGGTCTTCATCACCCGTGATGGACGAACAACCATGGTGCGGAATGCTTTGGAGTAACAGAGAAGGAAATGTTGAAATTGTCCTCTTTCCACACAATCTGCCTAAGAAAACATATCCTAATCTTTTGGCCGAATACCATCACCAACCTAGATCTGCTTACTCGGAGCAAGCAAGAGGACATGGCACACCATCATAGCTGGCAGACGCTGGAGTTGGGTTGGCCACGTCTTTAAAAGAGACCCTGATGCCATCACAAGAACAGCTATGCTATGGATTCCTGAAGAAAAGCGAAAGAGAGACCGATCAAAAACAACTTGGCGGAGAACTGTGGAGGCCGAGATGCAAAGAATGAACCAGAGCTGGGGCACTGCACGAAGGATGGCCGCCGACCGAGCAGAGTGGAAGCAGTTTGTTGTTGCTGTGGTGATGTGGGCTGTTATAAATATTTATAGGGGACTTAGTGTACTGACTGAGATCAGCTGTGAAGGTATCTATATCTAATAAGAGTAGTGTATTATAGATAACCTTACTTGCTGCCACATATGTATACCTCAGTCAGAATTATTCTGGAATAGTGTGATGACTACGTTATATGTCTAGGGTATGTGTATGATGAAGTGTAAGTCATAACAACAACAGACAGATAAACAATTTAATTTATTCCACCACACTTGACAACACTGTGACACTCACATACATAAAACACTCTACGAGGATATCTTAAAGGAGTCACTGATAACTTTTCAAATAACAATATGTATTCAGTGCTGTCATGAATGTATATGTGTCCTGATTCAAATACAAAGGGAACCAGGAATCACAATCAATTTTAATTACAAGTTATATGTACATAATTTATTAATATGAATCTTGTAGTGACATATATTTTTAATAGTATCCTATGTGTGTGAGTTGTGTAGTAGTAATATGAGGTAATACTGGTTTTGTTTTGTTCAAGCTCTGTTGGTATTTGTCATCATGACTTCAATAGTTTGTCTTATTGGAACTAGTATTGGAGATGTTCTCAGTTCCTGATATTAAAACAATTAAATTCCCCTCTTAATTGTATTTTACACTGTCATTTTAAGATGGGGTACATAATGTTGAGCTCCATGGCCACACTCTCTTATCTTTGGTGATGACTGCAGAAAAAGGCTCCTCTGCTCGATTACTTTAATGAGTTCTGGAGTCACCCCACTGGTTGCTATATGGACCAAGGAGTATGCTGTCCACCTCTGGCTTCAGCAAAGCTCTGACCAGGTGCTGCTCAATAACGTTAAGACCACGGTCCCTGAAACAAGAAGGATGTACCTTCTACTTCATAACTAATTGATACTCTAGTTCTACACTGAGCACAATACATCACAAACATTGAGTTCAGAGCGTTAGGCCAACTGTCAGCTTCATCTGAAATACTTTATACCATTATTTCCCTCCCTAATGGTTACTACGCCTCTGCAATTCCAGCATTATTTCTTTCTAGTCAATCATCTAGGTGTCAGTGTACTGTTTGGCCATTCCATGCAGTTTTACTTTCCTCCGACACCTTCTGTTCAGGCTGGAGCATTATAGGCTTTACATCATGTTTGCTACTGAACTACACATATATACAGGCATAAATTAACAATTTACATTCAATTTTCATTAAAAGATATTGAATATTTCAAGCTTACCACAATTCATAGAATAATAAACAGTTTCGTTGACTGGCAATGAATATAGCACAACTCCGATCTGCCGATGTCCCAGGCTTTATTTTATATAAAATATACACTGGTGCTCAACGCACTGCTTCTTAGTAGGTTTATTACAAGATGTGGCAATGAACAGACGCTCTGAATCGAGTATATTCGCAGCTCTACCCAATGAAACCATGTCCACACATCTTTTCAAAAAAGTACTCCTTTTTCACGTTTCCCCTGACAACACAAGATAGTATTTATAGCCTGACCAATCGTGTTTAGTCTTACATTTGTGGCGCTCCAATCAATTAGGAGTTAACATGGTAGGCTATTTCCGTAACGTAAGGTTTTTTCAAACACGTTATAAAAAAATTTTATGAGCAGAAATGATTTCATGCTGTCAGGCATCCCCACTATTTTATTTTGGTTATAATTTGGTAATTCCTAGACTATTTGCGTAACGTTTTACATATTCTTTGTCAGCAAGCCCTAAGGAACCCAAATATACAAATTTAAAAGAGCTAAGTGGCTGCGTTCAAAATATGCAATTTCTTCTACCTCCTGTTTCGAAGATGTGCTGTCTGGGTACTGTAATGTTTTCAAACGTAAACCCATCTAATGTTATCTTTTCTAATAAGCGTTTTTCAGGATTTTAAAACCTAACTCTGGGAAGGGTAGTGTTTTTATCACTGTCCGTCTGAAAAAAAGTTAGTGCATGTGGCCTTACACGCGTGATGGCAGCAATTGTGTATCGCGCGGCGCGTGTTTAGTATTGCATGCTTCCTGCCTTCATTCGCCCCTCTCTCTCCTGCTCTATCTGTCTTTTAGTTACGCCGTGTATAAAATGGAATGAATGAAATATTAAATTGAGGTCATTGATCAGCTTGCGTATCTCAAGGTTTTTCCAAGAAATACAGTACACGTTTCATTGAAGAAAGCGGGTAATAATACAGTAGGCTTTTACTATCAACGTGAAAGCGTTACAATTTGCAGACGCAGCAGAAAACAAGGGGGATTTCGAGTACAGTCATTGTGACAGCACTGTTCTTTTACCATTTTTCTTTTCTTTATTAAATGTATTTGTTAGGCTTTATATTTACCTGATAATTTATATATGTGGATTAGAATATTTCACGACATCTCCCCTCTTAAAACAGACATCCCATGTCAGTCCTTTATTCTATATACACATAGATAAATGTAAGTCAACTTGACTTTACTCTGCTGTGGTGCTATCATGGTTTTATGTAGTTGGGTCCATTCAGAGTAGGCACTACTCATGAAATCTGCCTCAGACTTCTACAACCAATAATATATTTCGGTTATGTTACTGAACAGCCGCAAGTGTGAGTGCTTGTCTTAATGCTGCTTCGCAACCCGTATTCACCATTTCTCTTCTCTGAGTCTGCGCAATGACATGTCCAGAGAACATTATATTTCCCTCAAAATGTACGTTATGAGGAGATAACATATACCTGGTGATAGCAGAGTTTTCGTAGTGGATCCCATAATCTTCTTATTATCCTGTATGAAACATTCGGAATATCCTCAATCAAAGAGGCAACTCAGGGATTCATTACGTTCCTCCGAAATGTTTACATCCAACAATTTTCTCATCATTCTAGAGAAGACACTAGGCGCATTCTTCAATCCAAATGGCAATCTATTAACTCATAGTGTCCTTCTGAGGTACTAAAAGCTAGGTATGGTCTAACCTCAGGCTTTACTGGAATCTGATAGTATCCTTTACTCAGATCCACTTTTGAGAAATATTTAGCTTTATTTAGTCTGGCAAACAGCTGATTTGTATCCGGCAATGGATCCACCTGTCCTTCTGTAATAGCATTCAGTCTCCTGTAATCTATACAGAGTCTATGTTCTCCAGAGGGCTTCCTTAAGAGTACAACACCGGAACTATACGAAGATTCACTGTGCGAAATAATTCCTTCCTTCAACAGATAGTCTATCTCTTCCTTCAAAGCTTTCTCCTTAGCAAACGGAATCGAATATGGTTTCATACAGACAGGTGTGGGGTCTATCAGTTTCATATCATATTCCAATAGGTTTGTATGCCCTGGTCGGTCTGTTAACACCTCTGCATGATTATTTAGAACCTGTTGCACTCTCTCTTTCTGAGTTTTCGTTAAATGTGTACTGATTTTCACCTGTGCTGCTGTCTCACAGGGGTGTAATGGATATTCAAATGATGAAAGTGGTTCCTTTTTCATCTCCATGGCGATGGACAAGGTCAACAAGTGTGTCTCTTCCTGATGTTGTCTTTCCAAATATTTCTTCAGGAGATTCACATGATAGATTTTTTCTTTCCCCTTCTTATCTATCTTATAATTTGTTCTAGACACCTTCTCTAGAACTGTATATGGACCCTTGCCATCCAATCTGTAACTTATTCTGACTCCCGGGGAGAAGAAGCAGTACCTTCTCTCCCACAGCCAAATCTCTGTCTTTCGCCTTCCTGTTATAATAGGCAGCATGTTTCTTCCTGGCTTGTTTCAAATTTTCATTGGCAAGTTTCCAGCCAGTTTTTAAACGAGTGGTCAGCTCATTCACATATTGGTATGAAGATGTAATGTTTTCCTCTGCCTTTTCATCAGTCCACGTTCTTAACAAAGCTACATATGGACCTTTAATTTTGTGGACCTATTTGTCCATGCACCGGTATGGTCTCTTCCACTCGAAGCTCTATAGTGATGATTTTTTCTTCCCAGAATTATCATGCACAAAACGACCGCTACCAATTTTTCTTTTGGGGCTTTCTCCCCACTTAAAATTCTTGATGAGAGATTTCCTCTCTACATCCTCTTCCTCCAGTTTGTTTAAGTCCGATTGAGGGATTTTCGGCTTATCCTGGGGTAAGACATCTCTTTGCACTCTCCGCATAGTGGCCATTGTAAAACAGTTAAGTGAAGCTTGTCCGTGAAAAGGGGCTTCCCATTCCATTTGGTCCACTTTATCAAATCTATTTTTCTTTTTATTATCAGGCCTAATTTTGCCCCGTGGCGTGTCCAGGTCCTGATCAATGTTCCCACTTGTGGGTGTTCCCTCATGTGCTATGCTACACCTTTCTACAAAATTCTCAATGTCCCATCTTGCTTTGGGCCAATAATAATTGTGAGCCACCTTTTGAATGATGGTACCTATCTTCTCATGGTCCCCATCTGGTTTCACATGTAGGCTCCTTATTAAGTCTGCCCTATATCTTTTAGGAAGTACCAGCTGTCCCTGACCTTTGGATCTAGCTCCAGTCTTCCTATACATCAACTTGTTTTTCATGTAAAAATCTCCCTTGCCTGGAGTTGTATGACAAGTTGACAATTTCCTGAAACAAGGCTTGAGTGTTTTATCCCCAGCCTGTGCCTTCCTCATCTCTTCTGGAGTGGTATCCAACATAATATCCTCCTCCTGTCTTGAGGTCGACCTGACCTGAAGGGTTGCCATATACACAGGTTTCCTTCTGCAACGGTCAGTGTCATGATTGTCCATCTGACAATTATTACACCACCTTTTTCCTTGGTTGAAAGATTTTCTTTCATCATATTTCCTTTCATCGAATTGTGGGAATTTATTTTTATTTTCATACCGTGGCCTATCAAACTGGTGCTTACCTTTGTTTTGAACCCTAGGATCAAATTTATTAAAGTTCTGTGGTGCCCTAAAGTTATCCACTTGTTTCTTTTTATTACCTGTTACCTCTGCTTGAGCTGCTTGATACCTTTCAGCAACATTTAGCAACTCACCCAGCCTCTCTGCACCTTGTTCCATGAGAAACTTTCTCAGGTCTGGAGCCATGGACTCTCTTAATTGCTCTATAAGGACCATTTCCTTAAGATCTTGGGTTTTCCCCAGAGAAGTCCATTTCTCCAAGTATGTCTCTATTCGTGCAGAGAACTGGTGATAGGTTTCACCTGACAGTAGTTTAGCATTCCTAAATTTTTTCCTATAAAATTCTGCATTCTTTTCATATCTTAACAAAAGAGCCTGCTTTAGCATGTCATAATTTTCCTGATCACCTCTGCTCATTTTTGCAAAAACTTCATAAGCTGCCCCACGAAGTCCTTGAGATAACTTTAAGCTCCACCTTTCTCTCTCTAACCCATACGTGGTAGCTAATAGTTCATACCTATTTAGATAGCTCTCTATATCATCGTCTTTCTCAACAAAATGATCTAAATGAAAATTCATAGCTGAGGTTGAGGCTCCTTGGCTAGCAGTGGCATCAGAGGCAAAGGGACTGGCACCATTTTCAGGAGCATGGCCTTGAAACTCAAACTCCCTTAGTCGTAACTCATGTTCCCTTTGTAATCTCTTCTCCTCCTTTTCTGCTTCCCTCTCTGCAGTCAATCTTCTTTCTTCTGCTTCCCTTTCTGCAGCTAATTTCTTCTCTTCCCTTTCTGCAGCTAATTTCTTCTCTTCCCTTTCTGCAGCCAATCTTCTTTCTTTCTGCTTCCAATTTCTTAGCCTCAGCCTCAATCTGCAACCTCTTAGTCTCAGCCTCAGCCTCAAATTGTAACTTCTTAATTTCCCTTTCAGCCTCTAACTTTCTTTCGGCTTCAAACCTTCTTTCTTCGCGTTCAATAAATTTGTCACATTCAGTAGTGACATAGGCAACCATAACTTGCCCATCTAATCCTAACTCTTTTGCAGTCTGAACAGCAGCAGATCGAAATTTGGCTAGGTCCGCCATTGTCTATCAGGTAAGTTTATACAATGTCTAACTAACAATTCAATCTCTAAATATATATCTAATGGACAACACAGGCACCGAGAGCTCAACCTTATTTAATTCCACCCAAGGATACCTTTTAATTCTTATTATTCCCTGAAGTGAATTTCCCCCAATATTTGTAATAGGTAAAGATTCAAAATCCCGAGAGCGAGACCCCAATATATGTGGTGATGTGGGATGTTATAAATATTTATAGGGGACTTAGTGTACTGACTGAGATCAGCTGTGAAGGTATCTATATCTAATAAGAGTAGTGTATTATATATAACCTTACTTGCTGCCACATATGTATACCTCAGTCAGAATTATTCTGGAATAGTGTGATGACTACGTTATATGTCTAGGGTATGTGTATGATGAAGTGTAAGTCATAACAACAACAGACAGATAAACAATTTAATTTATTCCACCACACTTGACAACACTGTGACACTCACATACATAAAACACTCTACGAGGATATCTTAAAGGAGTCACTGATAACTTTTCAAATAACAATATGTATTCAGTGCTGTCATGAATGTATATGTGTCCTGATTCAAATACAAAGGGAACCAGGAATCACAATCAATTTTAATTACAAGTTATATGTACAGAATTTATTAATATGAATCTTGTAGTGACATATATTTTTAATAGTATCCTATGTGTGTCAGTTGTGTAGTAGTAATATGAGGTAATACTGGTTTTGTTTTGTTCAAGCTCTGTTGGTATTTGTCATCATGACTTCAATAGTTTGTCTTTATTGGAACTAGTATTGGAGATGTTCTCAGTTCCTGATATTAAAACAATTAAATTCCCCTCTTAATTTTATTTTACACTGTCATTTTAAGATGGGGGTACATAATGTTGAGCTCCATGGCCACACTCTCTTATCTTCGTGATGACTGCAGAAAAAGACTCCTCTGCTCGATTACTTTAATGAGTTCTGGAGCCACCCCACTGGTTGCTATATGGACCAAGGAGTATGCTGTCCACCTCTGGCTTCAGCAAAGCTCTGACCAGGTGCTGCTCAATAACGTTAAGACCACGGTCCCTGAAACAAGAAGGATGTACCTTCTACTTCATAACTAATTGATACTCTAGTTCTACACTGAGCACAATACATCACAAACATTGAGTTCAGAGCGTTAGGCCAACTGTCAGCTTCATCTGAAATACTTTATACCAGTATTTCCCTCCCTAATGGTTACTACGCCTCTGCAATTCCAGCATTATTTCTTTCTAGTCAATCATCTAGGTGTCAGTGTACTGTTTGGCCATTCCATGCAGTTTTACTTTCCTCCGACACCTTCTGTTCAGGCTGGAGCATTATAGGCTTTACATCATGTTTGCTACTGAACTACACATATATACAGGCATAAATTAACAATTTACATTCAATTTTCATTAAAAGATATTGAATATTTCAAGCTTACCACAATTCATAGAATAATAAACAGTTTCGTTGACTGGCAATGAATATAGCACAACTCCGATCTGCCGATGTCCCAGGCTTTATTTTATATAAAATATACACTGGTGCTCAACGCACTGCTTCTTAGTAGGTTTATTACAAGATGTGGCAATGAACAGACGCTCTGAATCGAGTATATTCGCAGCTCTACCCAATGAAACCATGTCTACACATCTTTTCAAAAAAGTACTCCTTTTTCACGTTTCCCCTGACAACACAAGATAGTATTTATAGCCCGACCAATCGTGTTTAGTCTTATATTTGTTGCGCTCCAATCAATTAGGAGTTAACATGGTAGGCTATTTCCGTAACGTAAGGTTTTTTCAAACACGTTATAAAAAAATTTTATGAGCAGAAATGATTTCATGCTGTCAGGCACCCCCACTATTTTATTTTGGTTATAATTTGGTAATTCCTAGACTATTTGCGCGACGCGTGTTTAGTATTGCATGCTTCCTGCCTATATTCGCCCCTCTCTCTCCCCTGCTTATCTGTCTTTTAGTTACGCCGTGTATAAAATGGAATGAATGAAATATTAAATTTAGGTCATTGATCAGTTTGCGTATCTCAAGTTTAGTACACGTTTCATTGAAGAAAGCGGGTTATAATATAGTAGGCTTTTACTATCAACGTGAAAGCGTTACAATTTGCAGACGCAGTAGAAAACAAGGGGGATTTCGAGTACAGTCATTGTGACAGCACTGTTCTTTTACCATTTTTCTTTTCTTTATTAAATGTATTTGTTAGGCTTTATATTTACCTGATAATTTATATATGTGGATTAGAATATTCCACGACAGTTGCCCTACAAGACGCATGATGGCCACTGACTGATTTGATAGTCGGCGGCTAATGATCAAAGAAGAAGGAGAAGAAGCCTTGGCGAATAACAAAACAAAACAAAAATACCCCAAAAAAATCAACTACGAAATTACGTAATTTTATAAATGGGTGCTTGTGTATTAAAGAAGGATTGAAATGGTATGACAAGATCACCAATGTGGGACTGATGACAAGATAACCAATGTGGGACTGATGACAAGAACACCTATGTGGGACTGATGACAAGAACACCAATGTGGGACTGATGACAAGATCACTAATGTGGGACTGATGAGGAGAACCAGATAAACACCAGTAGACCAAGATGTCAGCAGAAGATTTTGGCATTGGAAATATAAGCTCTAAGGTGGCGTGCTTAATACCTTTCAGAGTATCTCGGTCACGAAAATAATTTATCTTGGTTTTTTACCTCTGTTGTCCTCGAATAGTTCTTTTACGTATTCTGCCCATCTGTTTGATATGTCTTTCTCATCAAGTAATATTACACCATTTTTGTTCTTGATACAGCTTCCTCCTTGTGCAAACCGCGACCGATTTGATAATTTCTTTATTTTTTCATGCATATCTCTTGTCATGTGCTTTGCTTCCAAGTCTTCTATTTCCTTACATTTTGTTTCTATCCACCGTTCCTTTGCTTCTCTACACATAGTACGTATGTCATTGTCTATTGTTTTATATTCTGGAGTGTTTTTTTGCTTTCTTTCTTTCTGCCATTTTATTCAAGATGTCATCTGTCATCCAAATTTGATTTTTCTTAGACTCCTTTTTAGGTAAATTTGCATTTGCTGATTGTATGCTTGTTTTTAAGCATTCCCATTTTGCGGTTGCTTTTTCTTCTGGGTTTTCTCTTCTATACTGCTCCATGCTTTCTGTCAATAACTGTTGATATTTATTTTTGACGTCGATTAAATATTTCTGTTTTATATCTGGTTGTTTCAGCGCTGATATTTCTATCTGGGGTTCCTCCTGTCTTCTGTTTCCTGCTCTTTTCAGCTTTATATTTACTTTGATGATGACTGGATTGTGATCTGAATTTATGTCGGCGCCAGGATGTGCCTTTGCACTTGTGACACCGTTCTTAAATCTATGTTCTATCATGATATAGTCGATTTGATTACGTGTTATATCTCCTGGGCTTTTCCATGTGTATAATTTCCTTGGGTGGTGTTCAAAAAAGGTGTTACATATGACCAGCTGGTTTTCTTCACAGAACTGGATAAGTCTGTCTCCTCTATCGTTTCTTGTCCCTAATCCATACTGTCCTACTATTTTCTTGTATTTTCCTTTTCCTACTTTTGCATTCATATCACCCATTACTATCAACACATCTGTAGATTTGACTGGTTTAAGTGTGTGTTGTAGCTCTTCATAGTATTCTTCTATTTCTTCCTCGCTGTGATCTTTAGTTGGTGCATACGTTTGTAAGATTGATATGTCGAATGGCTTTGCTTTCATCTTTAGTAACATCATTCTGTCATTGTGTGTCCAGTATCCACATACGTATTTTTCTAACTCCTTCTTTATCAACATTCCTACCCCTCTTTCGTGTTTTTTTCCTCCTGAGTGTATAAGCGTGTACTGGTCTCTTGTTATGTAGCCTGTATCCAAAAGTCTTGCCTCTGCAACTCCCAGTATATCGAGTTTCATGTCGGTTGCCTCTAATATAAGATTGTCAAGCTTTCCTTCTCCGTTTAGAGTTCTAACATTCCATGTTCCTATTTTTAGGCTTCTCCTACTAGTTTTTAGGTGGTCTTTCTCAGAATGCTCCCTTTCAACAGAATTTAAGGAACACTCGTCATTATGTACTTCCTTACTCATTAGAGGAGTTGCCTCTTCCCTGTTAATTTGTACAGTAGATTCTTCCCCAGGGGACAAAGAGTTCTCTACATATCGGTTCTTATCTTGTTGTTGTGATCCCATTACGTTCTGTAGGAAGTACGTGGTAAGGCCCCAATCTCTTCCACGGTGTCTAGCCATTGTCTTTTTCTATGTCCGACATGCCTCTAGTGTGCCACCCACTTTGCTGTTTCGCTTTGCGAGATGTTGATCTTCTCAGATTCCTCCGCCTCACTCACCGTCTCAGTCTTTGTGTACTAGGGATGGACATTCCCTTGAGTAAGATTGCTCCTACAGGGTGTTTATAAAGTCGCTGTGCAGTGAAATTTACGCCCGGGCGAGACTACGTCACCAGAAATGTGGTTTTCAATTCGGGCTTTAATGACGGCCAAAAAATTGTAACGTAGATTTTATTATTCATCTAGACACTACACAGAAAATCATGACGTAAATTTGCATCAGTCGTGACTTAATTACTAAAATATTTTTCAAATTCACTGCACAGCGACTTTATAAACACCCTGTATATATATATATATATATATATATATATATATATATATATATATATATATATATATATATATATATATATATATATATATATATATATATATATATATATATATATATATATATATATATTTCAGATGAATTAAAGTAACACGTGATCTCGATTCTTTATGATTACGCTAAAACCCCGTAGTATTAAATAAGTAAATGTGTGCTCACCGAATTAAGAATAAATTCCTCACTCAACTGCTATTAAGCTCTGGTGCAAAATATCACTTTGACAAAAATGTACATACACTGAAATATTCAAAGAAGGAAAAAACTAGCAGATGCAAGATGTACAAAGCAGTGGCTCTTATTTAAAACTATGTCCAATTTTGTATGTGATTTGAAAAATTACACGAATCTTATCATAAATGTATTAATAAACAAATTTATTTCATTATTAGGTAGAAAGGGGTAATAACTGGACATTGTCGTATATTTTTTTATAGGAGTTTAAGATCAATTGTGGTCCCGTCTGTATAGAACTAGAAAAGGTGATAGCTCAGTGGGAGATAAGGTAAAGAAATAGATTTTCACGAGTGAAATGGTGAAAGGTAAAGTCTCTCCCTGGATTTAGAGATAATCTGGCAGACACTGGAGATTTAGAGATAATCTATCCAGCCTATCGGTTACGACTGAGATTCTTAGATCGGACAGTTTCCCTATAAATATATATATATATATATATATATATATATATATATATATATATATATATATATATATATATATATATATATATATATATATATATATATATATACACACACATATTCAACCACTCACCTCTACACACAAACTGATACGTGACGACAATTTGATGCACGGACGTGAAAACTATGTCTATGGAATAGGGATCTTTTAGGACAAGCTGACCAACACACGTAAATAAAGTTTATGTAAATTTTATTTATCATAAGAAACTTCACAACAGAAATAAATTTTGAATATCAAATCAAATACCAATAAACATAAGGTAATGAATTAATCAAGAAAATAGACTCATAGGTGTAATCCTCCCTCCCTCTGTTGAGGCAAGATCCCGTTAGAGAAAATGTTATTAACCCCCAAGAGAGTCACAAGTGTATACGCTATGGTCTAGGATTTCCCTCTACAATAAAGAACACAAAAAAGATACAAAGTTAGTATTTGGGTTATACAATGAAAGAATTATTCATGTTACAATTTATTCTTAATATTCTTTGGGTTGGTACTCTGTTTCTTTCTGGGTGTAAAAAATCATGAGGCCAGACAGGTCACCTTGAAAACCCGATATTTATATCAGAGTGTTCTTTTTGTAAAAGTTATTCTCAGTTTCATATGTTTCATATATACTGCAGTCTGTCTGAGTGAGTAGGGATCGAAGAGGGAAGGCTAACCCGGTCCCAAAAATGCTGTGCTGAAGTCGGATGTGTCGGCCAAAAGGCGCAAATATCGCAACTTTGATGTAAACGGATACAACGCAACCAACGTCCTTTTCAGGAGGAACGAAGAAGAAGAAAAAAAATATGGAAGCCGCTGGTAAGGTTTTGGGTTTGACCCAGATACTGTATGAAGAGAAAAGATACAAATACTTAACATAATATATTATACACAATCCTATCCTTACCCCTCGTAACATATAACATATTTATCCACTTCGGTTATTTAACTTTAAATTACAAACTACAAGCTTAGAGCTTGTCTTATCGTTTAAACTCCCGTGAAATAAATTCTAGTCATTTAAAAATCAGTCATCGTGAATTAGAAAAAAATACATATTTCGTCAATACTCATGATGTATCAGTGCATTTACTTAGTTGGTTAAAATATTCTCTGACTGGTTACTAGCAGTAATTAAATTTATTTTATAGCTGAAAGAGATTAGCTGGAAATTATTATTTATTCTGCTATCCACTGTAACACAGTAAACCTAGAGAAATACCATATACGGACCTATTTAGTAAATCACTCTGCACAAAATCTTAGAGAAATGTAATTGACGATTTAACTAGTTAAATCACTCCAACTTCTAGTATAATAATTAAGTTCACACAAACTACTGAGACTATATCCACCACAAACTAAGACTCTACTTTTACAAGTGATTCTAGAATCGTAGCTAGATGTCTTCTGAATCTATGGAGTACTGGATAACTAGAGTTAGATTCATTCATTCATAACCCTCCACTCCCAAAGGAGCATAGGCCTTCAACAAACACATGCCAAGTCCTCCTGTCCCGTGCCATCATCTCAAGTTCTTTCCATGTTCTCCTCATCATTTTCACCTCTGTTTCCAACTCTCTTCTCCATGTACTTCTTGGTCTTCCTCTGCCTCTCTTGCCCTGGGGGTTCCAGAACAAGGACTGCCTTGTAATGCTATCAACGGGTTTCCTCAGTGTGTGTCCTATCCATCGCCATCGTCTTCTTCTCATCTCTTGTTCCACTGGCACTTGTCTAGTTCTTGTCATCAGTTCCACGTTGGTAACCTTGTCATACCATTTTAATCCCTCTATTCTACGCAAGCACCCATTTATGAAAGTCTGTAGCTTTTTGGTTGTTGTCTTTGTTGTTCTCCATGTCTCCGAGCCATACAACAGGACTGACTTCACATTTGAGTTGAAGATTCTTATTTTCGTGTTGGATCCGATTTCTCTTGATCTCCATATATTTCCCAATGCAATGAAAGCTCCTCTTGCCTTTTGTATTCTTATTTTGATATCGCTGTCCGTCCCTCCAACTCTATCTATATTACTACCAAGATATGTGTATGATTCTACATCTTGAATTGGTGTTTCTTCAAGTTCAACCCTGTTATCATTACCTGCATTTATTCTCATTATTTTTGTCTTTTCCCTGTGTATTTTCAGACCCAATTGCTGTGACCTCTCATCGAGTGTTTTCAATTTGTCCTGCATCTGATTACGGTTATGGGACAGAAGAGCCAAGTCATCAGCAAAATCCAGATCATCCAACTGCTTAGTCAGAGTCCACTGGATTCCATTTCTGTTGTGTGTTGTCGATGATCTCATAACCCAATCTATTGCCAGCAAGAAAAGAAATGGAGACAAGAGGCATCCCCGTCGCACTCCTGTTCTTATCCCAAACGGTTCTGCAAGCTGTCCCTCGCGAAGAACTCTGCATGTCATGTCTTCATATGTTTCCCCTACTAAATTAATGATCTTCAGGGGAACTCCATAATGCCTCATCAATCTCCAAAGTGATTCTCTGTCCACACTGCCAAATGCCTTTTCGTAGTCCACAAATCCGATGTATAGTGGTGAATTCCATTCCAGACTTTGTTCAACTATTATTCTCAAAGTGGCTATCTGGTCTGTACATGATCTGTTTTGTCGAAAACCTGCTTGTTCATCTCTCAGTTTCTTGTCTATGGACTCTTTTAATCTCTCAAGGATAATCCTGTTTAATACTTTTCCTGGCACTGATAGTAACATTATTCCTCTATAATTTGTGCACTCTTGTAAATTTCCCTTCTTAGGCAACTTAACCAGATATCCTTCCTTCCATTCTGCTGGTATCTCTTCCTTTTCCCAGACTTTACCAAGTAATTTATATAACATCTCTGTAGCCGTGTCGATATCTGCTTTGATGGCCTCTGCTGGAATGCCATCAGGTCCAGACGCTTTTCCCTCTCTTAGAAGCTTTATGGCTTTCTTTATTTCTTCCTTCGTTGGTCTTTCACCGTTAATTTGTAGCTCTTCTTCTGCTGGCTGGACGTCCGGCGGGTTTTGTGGAGCTGGTCCATTGAGAAGGTCCCCAAAATATTCTGTCCACCTCTTCATTTGCTCTTGTATATTGCTGAGCAGTTTCCCATTCTTGTCTTTTATGAGGCAACTTGTTTGCTTGTATTTCCCTGTTAGCTTCTTTGTGCTGCTATACAGTTCTCTCATATTTCCTTTGGCTGCAGCATCTTCTGCCTCTCTTGCCAACTCCTCAATATACTTCCTCTTGTCTCTTTTGATACTTCTTTTTACTTCTTTGTTTGCTTCTGTGTACACTTCTTGAGCCTTGGCTTTGGAGCTTCTAGTTTTGCTTGTGTTTAACTCTGCTTTCTTGCTTTTTCTGTCTTTTATCTTATTGATGGTTTCTGTTGTTATCCATGCTTTTTGTTGTCTTTCCCTTTTCCCCAGTATTTCTTCACATGTCTCCTTCCATACTGTTTTGACCTGCTGCCAATAGTCTTCTGTATTCTCTACATCTTCCAGCTGTTGGAGCACTTGGAATTTGTTGGATACTGTGACCGCAGATTTGTCTCTTGTTTCTTGATTTCTTAGCTGTCCTACATTAAACTGTTGTCTATAATTTTGCATTGTTGCATATCTCTTGAGTTTCATTTTTACTTTGGCTATCAGAAGATGGTGATCTGATGCCACATCTGCTCCTCTATATACCTTTACATCCTGCAATGATGATCTAAACTTCTTGTTTATGCATATATGATCAATCTGATTTTCTGTTCTATGGTCTGGTGATATCCATGTTGCCTTGTGTATTCTCTTATGTGGAAACATGCTTCCTCCTATAGCCAGTTGATATGAAGCACAGAAGTTTGCGAATAGCTCTCCATTTTCATTCAATACTCCTAGCCCATGTTTTCCCATGACTTCTTCAAATCCAGTGTTGACTGTACCTATCTTTGCATTCATGTCACCCATCAAAATTGTGATGTCTCTTCTTTTTACTTTATCCATAATTTCCTGTAGTTTAGTATAAAATGCTTCTTTCACAGACTCTTCTTTGTCATTAGTTGGTGCATAACATTGGATGACATTTACATGAATTTTCTTTTTAGCTGTTTTGAAAGAGGCTGTTATTATTCTGGGTCCAACAGCTTCCCATTCAATTAGTGCTTTCTGTGCTTCTTTAGATAACATAAGAGCTACCCCTTCACTGTGGTGTGAACTTTCGTCTTCATGTCCTGAGGACAGCACCAATTCACCTGTGATGAGTTTCTTCCTGTCTACCCCCTTCCACTTTGTTTCACACATTCCCAGAACCTCGATTTTGTATTCCCTCATTTCTGCTGCTACTTGCGCCACTTTCCCTTGTTCGTTTAATGTCCGAACATTCCAGGTGCCAAATCTGGAAGTTCTCCTAGAAGAAAGAAGGTTAGTCAGCAACACAGACTCCTTTCGGCTTTCTCTGTGTTGCATCATACGCCTCCCCGCGAGAGGACCTTCCCCTGTCTTGGATGGCTGTGTTTTATTTTCTTTATTTGACTTGTCCATATTTGTTGAAGTTTTTTGTGGTTTAAATTTTTTTACAGGATGGTGTAACCGGCCCCATGCTAAACCCTCCTTAGTCGCTTTTTACGACATGCTTGGTAGGGGACAGTGTTACTATTCTTTGCTCCCCTTTCGGGCCCCGGTAACACGGGTGTAGAGTTAGATTGCTCTAGTATATATATATATATATATATATAGATAGATAGATATGTGAAATCAAAGAGACTATTACACTATTGACCGAAACCAGAATCTCTGCCAGATGTTAGCACCTACGGAGAATTCTCCGTTCAATCTGCAAATCAAATATCTATCTCACACTAAAGCCGAAAAACCAGAACTCATGCTCTATCGCTTAGATCGGCATAACGTAATTTGCTAATCAGTGCAAATTTTACGTCTCTGCTTTTCTGGCCATTTCTAGCGAGCAGTGTTCTTAGATCTTGCGATTCGCCGTGTTTAATTGCTTCTCAAACTAACAGTTTACAAGGGAGGTAATAAAAATTTTCCTCACCTTGGTTCAAAAATTATCTGCTCTTAGTGCTAAAGAAATCCATCCTTGATCGCTTTCTGATCTTATTTATTACCACGATTTTTAATCACTGGTGTTAAGAATGAATTACAGATCAACGTAGCTAAATGTTGGTACCACAAACCGCCCGCTTCGAGCTGTACCCAGTGGTGAAAACTATTCGTCAAGTTTAAGTCGTCACTGTCCCTTTGCTATTAAGCGGATTGTAATAAAATTTATATCACGATACTCTTTATCTTCTTCTCTTTTGAAATGTATTAATTAAAAAAAAATAAAAGCTATTGAAGTATTTTTTTACTAATAAAAACAAACAGCAGCGTTACACGTAGTTTGCTACGGACTCCGAACGTTTTCGTCTCACCCCGCTTCATTCAAATGAGGGTCGCTCGACAGTCAAACCACTAATTTGCACACTGTTTTCACAACTTTTAAGGGGAAAAGTGTATCTTTAGTTTCATATACGGCAAACTGTAGAAAACAAAGTGTAAAACGTTGATATCTCGAAGTGAATTTTAAATTTTACCAAATTTGACATTTTAAATGGTGTTATAAATCTTTGCCAGGTTTGAGAAGATTTGGGAGCCATTTTTCTTTTCTCTCGTGAAATTTTATTGACTTCTGATATTTGGCGGTCGAGCTAATTGACTTTGAGTAAGTTCTGTATCGCTCAAGTTAGGCCTAGAAATTTTAGCGAAGGATGCAGAGCGAGGCTGTTCCATGGGCCGTGATAACTCCCGATGTCTATCAAGATCGGGACGCCACTTATATTGGCTCTTGTTCAAACATCATCACATCTTCTGATTTAAGGTTGACTATACGTAAGTATATCAGTTATTACCAATGTATTGAACTTCAAATGTAAAATTTACAATACTTTTAATATTATTTAGCAATTTAACACGATCGCACAGTTTGTGTAACACAGCGTGGATTGAATGTGTTATCACCACTTCAGACATTCGCACATCAATCTAATTTTTTCAAGAGCTTGAAAAGCTAAGAAAGTTACCCCAATGGGAATAAAAAATGCATGTTTTGAATAATTGGTAATTAAATGAAGGTTTCTTTTGCAACATAATAGGGTCAATTATGATCTCTAAAGCGAATGATATCGCAAGGCCCAATGTCAATGGACGACAAATTGAGTCAAGGCTAGGAAGCCGGAAAATTCCATAACAAAGTAGCGGACGGTGTACTGAAATTTCCGGACTAGTAGGCACTAGTTGATAGTCTTAAAATTCCCCGAAAAGAAGATATAATATATATATATATAATAATATATATATATTTATATTTTTTAAATTAAGGATGATAAATATCCCGTTCAACCTCTGATGGGTTATAATTAGGATACATATTGTTTTCAATTCCAAATAATATGAAAAACTGCCGATATGAGAAAGTGGCATCACACCATTGTAAATTAGGACAATCACAATTGTGCTTATATGTTTTAAAAAAAAAAATCAAGAAGAAACTCTGAACAAGAACAAGCCAGTAATAGTAATAGTAATAGTACATGTAATTCTCTATACATGTAAAAACAACAATAACTTCTGGAATTTTAATTTTCCAGATGACGCCTAGTAGGAGTCATCTGGAAAAATAAAATTCCAGAAGTTATATGGATGGGAATGCAACATGGCTTGAGGTAGACTGCTTGTAGTTTTTTTTTTTTTTTCATAAAGCTACAGACCACAAAGTAACACACTACAAACAGATAAAAAGTGAAATGGAGAAGAAGAAGAAGCAGATAAAATAAAAGTAGAGAATGCAAGAGTGACGACGAAGAACCCAAAACATAGACTGAAATGGAAAATACGGAGTAAAGAGTCAGAGAGGGCAGTCAAAGAAAAAAATTAAATAGCGAATAACTGACAAGAATAGGAGGAAAAAAGAGAAAAATATTAAAAATGCAGAGAAGAAGATAGAGTTATATAACACAATCATAAGCCAAGGGGGTCTGTGCACCACAAAGGAGGATGTGGATAAAATTTGTAAAGGATGAAATGCCCTTAGAAATCTTAAGGCTCAGTTAAGATACTTACTTAGTCATTCCCCTTCTACCGTGAGGTGTAGAGGTAAGATACAGATAACACTGACAAACAACATTTTTCTTTCTTATATAAGAATAAGTGTTCTTAGGTCAGTTTCTTGCGCTGATTTCAAATCTGAAATCCGTTTATCTCTATCACGTCGGGTTCTTAAGATATTTGTGAAAAAATATATTTTTGGGAAACCGTTATTTGCTCCGTTTCATTTTTACTATATAACTTATTAAAAATTAATAAAATGCAAAATAATTCTACTTTTTATACTGCTAAAAGATGCATGACATATGTTACGCTATTTTTCAAATAGTTACTGTATTTTGAAATAATTCTGAGCGAAATATGGCTTCTAGAAGTTGTAGAAATTCGGCTAATCTGTTCTGTTACGTGTGCGGATATTTTACTGATCGTGTTCACCAGAAAAACTTTACACCATTACTAAAGAAAGCATATGAACTTTATTTCGATTCGAAAGTTGATGATGCAAATAAATCTTGGAAGCCAAATGCAGTTTGTTCGACTTGTTCAAATACATTGGCAGGTTGGTTACGAAAATCGCCGAAGCATAAGTCGATGCCTTTTGGAGTGCCAGTAATATGGCGTGAACTGACAAATCACGCTACTGATTGTTACTTCTGTTTGACATATATCCATGGTTTCACTTTTAAAATTAGAAAGTCTGTGGTTTATCCAAATATTGAATCGGTTTCGAAACCAGTGCCTCATGATCAAATCACGTGTCCGATCCCAGTTCCACCAGAACAATATCCATTGGACGTGAATGAACCATCAGAAAGTGATAGTTTACCTGCTTTAGAAACTAATTCTGACTCGGATTATATACCGGTGAATGATGGTGTTCACTTAATTAACCATTCAGAACTTTCAGATCTAATACGTGATCTCGCTCTTACCAAAATTACAAGCGAAATTACTCGGTTCGCGACTCAAAGAATGGAATCTTTTAGCGCCCAATACTCCGATATCTAAATTTCGTCATAGACACAGAGAACTTGTTCAATACTTTGAGATGGATGATGACATTTGCTATTGCAAAGATGTAAACGGTCTAATGGTGCACCTCGGTCATGAGCACATAGTCAACGAATGTCGACTTTTCATCGACTCTTCCAAGACTAGTCTAAAAGCCGTGTTATTGCATAACGGAAATTTATTTTCATCAATTCCAGTCGCCTACTCTGTTCATATGAAAGAAACTTATGACAATATGGCTATACTTTTGGCAAAAATAAAGTACAATGACTACCAATGGCGGATTTGTGGAGACCTAAAGGTCATTGCAATTCTCACAGACATGCAGACTGGGTATACTAAATTGTGATGCTTCCTATGTGAATGGGACAGCCGCAACAGACAGGAACATCATGCAAGAAAGGTGTGGCCTATCAGGGATCGTATGCAGCTCGGGCATAAAAATGTAAAACACGAGCCATTAGTTAACACAGACAGCATCATTTTTACCACAGTTACATATAAAGTTGGGGCTCATGAAGAATTTCGTAAAAGCTTTAGATAAAACAAGCAAAACTTTCACTTATCTTCGAGAAAAAGATCATTCTTCTCCAGTTAAAAATGTCTTTTTAAATGCTAATAACCAGTTGTTTTTAAAAAATATAGCGTTTAGATGTTGCTAATTATTGTTTAAATGTTGTTAATTATTGCCTACAAATTTTTTTTAAAGAAATATGGACAGTATCTTAAAAAAAAAAAAATTCTTCATTTTCACATTTTTTTCTTCCCCTGCGACAAATTGGCCTCTGGACACATTTTAAAAAATTATACAAGAACAAATAGATGTTTAAATCCTCTGAAAAAAATTGAGATATATTTATGTAGTATGCAGATTAATATGTACAAATTTAAAGCTTGTACATTATATACTTTTTGAAATATGATGTTGTGAATATTGACTCATTCAACAAACTATATTTTTCGGTAATGTGTTTTGCAGATTTGCAATTTTTGGTCTCAAATATATTGATAATTATTCATGATGTAGCTCTGTAGTTTTCTTTGTGTGATCAGTATATTCCAGACTATATGTTGTTTGTCAGATAAAGTTGTAAGATTATATTTAAGAACACGGCAGTGTTCTGAAGTTGGTGTGATGTAACTTTTTCAATGTTGCGAAGTCCCCACATTTTTTAAAATGCTATAACTTTTTTATTTGTTGTCCTATTTTAAAAAATAAAGTACCAAATTTCCTGATTTACCAAGGGCTTCAAAACTACATTGTTTTCTCTGGTGTTTCTGTGCAAACAAAAATCACTTTGTGGTACCTACTAAATGGTCTGCTGGTTGATCATCATCAAAGAAAAAAGCAAACAGCAATAAAATATGAGCGCTAATTAGAAAAATGGCAGAACTCTGAGTATAGGAATGGTTTTGTTAACTAACAGGCGTAGGTGAAAACTTTGTTAAAAGAAAAGTGTAGATGAAGAAATAAATAGATGAAAACTATTTTCATAATATGTCACAGGCATTTATACATGATTATGATGATATTACAAAATAAATCTAAAATCTATAAAAATGCATGAAAATAATACATATTATGTATCAATATGTTAGAAAATGAATAATCTGTGTTTTTTATGGTACCGGTACTGTATTCGTAACAATAATTTATTACAAGTATTATCATTTATGAGCTGATCAACTTCCAGCTCTGCTCTCCCATTGGCCTAAGTTCTGCATTCTCTACCAAGGCTGATGATGACTTGATGGCAGTTCATCCAGCTCTCATCTGACTTACTCCATTCTTCTCCCTTGAATATATTTTCAACTGGGATCACCTGTCTAGTAGTCTCCTCTGCATGCGCCATCCATGATATCCCCCTCTTTATTCTCGCTCCTTTGATGTCAGCTATGTTCCCATGCAGGGAATGCCTTTTGTCTATGGTTACACGCATATACGGTTTTACCTGTGTCATCGTATATCTGGATCTAACTGACAGCAATCCAAGCATGTGCCGCATAATCACAATAGGGGTATCTCGCGTGCAGCCCAAGACTATACGCATCCCTTCGTTTTGAATGGGTTCCAGTCATTCACATTGTGCTGCCAGACCTCTCTTGCACTTCTGCATGATGTGATCAACATGATGCTTAGATATTTATGACTACTACATACTTATGTTCCAGAGGATGTTCAGTCTTAATTGCTTGGATACCTTCACATGTTGGCATAGAGGGAAATGAAAAGGCAGATAAAGAAGCCAAGAAAGGTAGATCTGATAAAAATCTAATAAATGTATGGACGAGTAAATCAGAGATTAAGAGCTTATTTAAAGATTTAATAACAGATGAATGGAAAGCAGAGTGGGATAAAAATCTGAAAGGAAGACATGCATATAAGATGTCCAAGGCTCCAACAAGAAAATGTCAGATATCTAGGGAATTGAAAATTCCCAGTAATAGGAAACTTCTCAGACTACAGCTGGGAAAAGGCTATTTCAGAATAGAAGAACCTTACTGTGCTGTATGTCTTCAAGACAATAATATAGAACATTTCTTGTTAAAATGTAAGAGGTATGAACAAATGAGAATACCAATATTAGATTATTTGCAAGCATCCAACTTACCTATAAATATAGAAGAGGTGTTGAGAATAGACAGACCTAAGGAACTGCATAATATAGTCAAACAATATTTAACACGAACAAATGTTAATATATAGTGGTTGGGAATGTGAAGGTTGCTATTATTCCAATGCTTATGACTTTTAACAGATGAAAGGCAATTAATTATCTGTTAAAGTCAGTTATATAACTGGAACCGCCATGCCTTTACACCCCTTCACTTTAATATTATTCTTGTTCAGAGTTTCGTCTTGATTTTGTTTGTTGTTGTTGTTGTTGTTTTTTTGTTTTTTTTGTTTTTTTTTATTTAACGTATAGGCCTAAGCACAATTGTGATTGTCCCTATTTACAATGATTTGACAAATGTGATGCCACTGTCTCATATCGGCAGTTTTTCATATTATTTGGAATTGAAAACAATATATATCCTAATTATAACCCATTAGAGGTTGAACGGGATATTTTTCTTCATTAAAATAAAAAAAATAATAAAAATGATGCTCATATGATACCCCACGATCGAATATTACTCCAAGGAACTTCAACTTGCTCTGCCTTTCAATTTTCTGTCCACTGAGAGTAATGTCTGGAAGATCTGCTTTCAATATGGAGTTATTCAAGGAGCACCAAAGCACACAGGCTTTGTTAGGATTGACTTTGAAGCTGGTTTCGTCGCACCATTTAGAAACTGCTTGAAGTGTCTCATGTATGTTTTTAACCATTTCATTTCTATCTGAACCAGTCCTGTAAATTAGTTTGTTGGATTGCAGCTATTTTTGCTGTAAAGATGTTAAACAGCACCGGTGATAATGGAGAACCCTAGGGTAATCCTGGGCAAATGTGCATTGGTTCTGATGTCAATGTTTCCAAGCGAAATACAACTGCACTCTCATTTAAGGAAGCTGCTATCCACCTTGTTAGCCATGAGTTTACACCACATTCCTTTACACAGTCCATCAAGGTTCATTATTTTAATATTTTTCCGTGACAGTGAAATCTCACTTTACGGAAAAATTCAAAATTGCGGCAAATGTTTTCGGTGAACTCCGCCAATGCCGGTCCCAAGCCCGGATGAAAAAGGAGGAGGGCGGCCTGCATGGAGGCCGTAGGAAGGCAGCCCCTCCACCATGCAAAGGCACAACAGGCCAATCACCTGTTTGTCTTAAACTATGATTACGAGCAATACAAGAGAGAAAACCGGACTGATTCTAAAGGCGACGAACTGGAACGGACTACGGACTACGACTTATGGAACTTGGAACACAAGAAGTATAGATGGGAAGGAAGAGGAGCTGGTGGAAGAGATGAGGAAAGCAAAACTAGAAATCTTGGCTATAACGGAAACGAAGAAAAAAGGACAAGGAGTCATGGATCTCGATGGCAACACGTTGCTCTACAGTGGTGTACCCATATCTGAAAGAGCTAAAGGGGGCGTGGGTTGCATTGTGGCCCAAAATCAAAAAGATAGTATCAAGGGATGGAACTTTGTCTCGGAGCGCATTATGGTTGTAAAACTAAAAGAAGGAGAAACCATGGTCAACCTGGTCATAGTGTATGGGCCAAATGAGGATGAGAGAGCAGAGGTCAAGGAGGAATTCTTCGAGCTGCTTCAAAGGACAGTGGATGACTGCCTAGATGAAGTTATCATGCTCGGAGATTTTAATGCCAGAGTTGGAAATGACCATGCTAGATGGGGTGGAGTTATCGGAAGATATGGAGAAGATACTCTCAATGACAATGGAAAGCGACTCCTTAGATTCTGCAGTGAGCAGAATCTGATCATTACAAACACAAAGTTCCCCCATAAGCGCATACATGCATACACTAGATGTGAACCAACCAAGAATGAGAAGTCAGTGATCGACTATGCCATTGTTCGGAGAAGCTCATTCAGATATGTCCGAGATGCAAGAGTCTGGAGGGGGCCAGAGATTGGAAGTGATCACTACCTGCTAACAATCAAACGAACAACTGAAAGAGTTGCTCAGCAACTGCCCAACATCACGCAAGAAACCAAGTAAACGAGCAGGAGAAATGAGCATTAGGACCTACAAGCTGAGAGAGCCAGAAATTAAGACCAGATATCAGGGGCTTATTGCTACAGCAGTGAGCAACACAGAAGAACGACCTGATGACTTGGAAACCCTCTGGAATAAATTCAAGGATATCATAAAGACAGCTGCTGCAGAAGCATGCGGTGAAGTCCGACTTGGGAACCAGAGAAAGAGGACACCTTGGTGGACAGAGGAAGTCAAAGAGAAAATAAGAGAGAAGAAAATGGCATGGAAACAATACTTAGGAGCTAAAAACACAACAGGACAAATGGAAAAATATAGAGAATATGTGACACTCAGAACAGAAGCAAAGAACAAAGTGCTAGCAGCAAAACAGAAGTCCTGGGAAGAATTTGGAGAAAAGCTAGAAAAAGATGCACAAGAAAACCAGAAATTGTTCTATAAGACCCTAAAGAACATGAGGAAGGAAAAACAATGCCCTCTCAAATTTATAAAGCACAAGCAAGGCAAATTGCTTACTGCCCCGAAGGAAGTAATGGAAAGATGGAAAGAATATTTCTCAGAACTCCTGGATGGTGAGCATGGTGAAGCATCAGAAATGATAACCACTAGCACAGAAGAGAAAACCAATGATGGTGAAGATGACATAAAGATGGAAGAACTGAGGGCAGCACTAGAGAAAATCAAGATGGGCAAAGCAGCAGGGCATGATGGTATAACACCAGAAATGGTTAAGTACATGGGAGCATCAGGTGACCTATTACTCTTAAAGGTCCTACAGGCAGCATGGTGCAACAAGACCATACCAAAGGATTGGGAGATTGCCATCATAACACCAATTTTCAAAAAGGGTGACAATCGACAATGTGGAAACCATAGAGGCATATCCCTTCTCAGTGTCCCTAGTAAAATCTACTCTAGAATCCTAGAGCAGAGACTCCGACGCCTAGCTGAGCCACAATTGGATGAGGTCCAGTGCGGATTCCGAGCAAACCGAAGTACTCAAGACCTAATCTTCACACTCAGACAGCTGAGTGAAAAGGCCCTTGAGTATAAGAGTGAGATCCATCTTTGTTTCATAGATCTGGAAAAGGCGTTTGACAGGGTCCCCTGGAGCAAACTTTGGGACTGTTTGGCAAGGAAGAATATTCCAGCACCTCTGATTCATGCTATACAGAGCTTCTACAAGTCTTGCAGAAATTATGTGAGGACAGCAAACCATAAGTCAGAAGAGTTCAGGACCACCACTGGTGTAAGACAAGGTGATATCCTATCACCTTACCTCTTCATACTCCTTATGGACGATGTCATCAAGGCATGTAAGGAGAGAACAAGAAAGTATTCAGTGGGGTA
>JAMPIV010003439.1:0-12500 GCA_024509875.1 Oreohelix idahoensis | reverse complement strand
ACACGTAGATGGAAGGTCAACTCGTTCCGACACAGTGCTGACATCGAGTGAGAATGTAGATGTAATATAACGCGAATGTGTGTGTATAGTTCTGTTGAGTTGACAAGTCACTCACTAATCATAAGCAGAAGTCAATAAAGGGCAAACTACTGGCGTCGTTTCATACATTTAATAATGGACGTACACTTCGACATCACGAGTACAGTCACTTGAACAGGTTGGCACAAAAATCATCGTATACTTGAAAATGGGTGACAATATCAGATGTACATTCATGCAGTGGTAAATATAATGGAACGATAGTAGACAAGCACTCAATATTCTGGTTGTCTATCGTCTCATGCTCCAACTGACTAATCGCGTCAGTAAAGGTGGATACATAAACATCAACAATGGTTCACTGACAGAACCTTCTCTTGGCTAAGTTTCTTAAGCCGTACATTCATCAAATGTTTATAGCAACAATGTTAAACCACAGTAGTGGGTTTTCATAATATGTAGATCTCTGTACCATCATCAGATAATAAGACCTTTTCTGTTCTCCGACAATGATCCGCTTACAATGGCGGGAATCCAAAATGGCTCTCCTCCGTGAGCTTCGCTCATCCAGGATGAGAAATTATGAAGCAGAATTACTTCAATATACATACGTAAATGTCCTCATTGGGCTTCTATACATATCTGCTATCAATTAGGCTGGTTACATCAAGTGATCTAGTGCTGCTAAATAACCCGACATCTTCATCTGTAGCCAACAATCCTAGATGAACGATAATACGTCTCTTATCTAGGCTTAGCAAAAAAGCTCAGCAAAAAGGTTGTGGTTTTACCTGGCTTTAGGAAAACACACACACAAGCGAATAACGCACGCCATTCCTAGGCGTTAATAATGGACATTAGGAGAATCTCTGATAATACAATCATACAGAGAAACAATCTCCTTCCTAGAATAATTCACAGAGATCCATCTACAAAACTTTCTAATCGACCAGCCCATAGCAGCGACGACATGACGGCCTTCTCTCTCTGTCGACACACCATCGACGCATGCGCAGAAAAGCCTTTCACCCAAGAGTTCAGCTCACAAAATAGTCCGACATAGAAATACAAAGATACAAAGATATAAGACCGAATCACCTTAAATAGTCAAGGAATAAATATAAATTCGGGCCATAAACAATTTAAGCAAGACCAATCTGTTTCTAGCCATACCAGACGAAAAATGACGTAAATCTAGAATCCATACGCCAGATTGAGACACAAGAACAGATAACCCATAGAACAGAATACAACATCAAACAATCAGGGTTCTGTCCCTTAGACTTTGAATCATTGATTCTCAAATAAATACTTTTCATCAGACAAATAGTCATACATTACACTTGTATGCCTACCAACAGTAATCTGTGCGTCACACCAAAGAATATGTGCGCAACACCATTGTTGGACCACTACCGCGAAGTAGGGGTGACAAATACCGTCACATCCTGTCCTTAATTGCTTTGATGACATCGTCCTTGTGGAGTATTAAAAGATAAGGTGGCAGAATTTCACCTTGTTTTACACTGGTGATACCCCTGAATTCTTCTACCTTATGGTTTGGCGTCCTCAATTAATTTCTGCAAAACTTGTAGAACTCTGTATAGCATGAGTCAAAGATTCTGGAGTGTTCTTCCTTGCCAAGCAGTCCCAAGGTTTGCTCCAAGGGACCTTGTAAACGCCTTTTTCAGATCCAATAAACAAAGATGCATCTCCCCCTTACACTCAGGTGCCTTTTCACTCAGCTGTCTGAGTGTCAAGATAAGGTCTTGAGTACTTTGGATTAATCGGAAGGCACATTAGACCTCGTCAATTTGTGGCTCATCTGCATGTGTCTCGGTCTCTGGATTTTAGAGTAGATTTTACCACGGACAGTGAGAAGACATATGTATCTATGATTTCCACATTGTCAGTTGTCACCACTATTGAAAATGGGTGTTATGATGGCTATCTCCCAATCCGATGGTTTGGTTTTGTGGAACCAGGCTGCCTGTATGGCCCTCAGGAGTAATAGGTCGCCTGCTACTCCTGTGTACTTAACCATTTCTGGTGTTCACCAACATGTCCTGCTGCTTTGCCCATCTTGATTTTCTTCAGTGCTGCCTTCTGTTCGTCCATCTTGTCATCTTCGCTACCATTGGTTTCTTCTTCTGTGATAGTGGTTATCAGTTCTGATGCTTGACGTTGCTGCCGCTATCACCCCTCCCCCTCGTCTCTACCCCCACCCCGCTCTATTTACCCGTCACTTCTTACCCCCCCCCCCCCCCCGACTCTGCACCCCCTACTAGTAGTATCATAATGAGTTGCTGATAGTACTATCATTATGAGACGTCACACTGGTGCTAGTGCTTTCATTGTTGTAGACTATGCCCCGAGACCAATCCCCACAGACTGTTGCCTCTACCCCTATCACCCCCAGCTACCATCCCCTCTTCCCCTACGCCTTTTACGCTCCCCCATACCCTCTTCTAACCTCTACCCTCTCCCCTTAATGCCTCTACTCTCCCTCCCCAACCCTCTTATCAACCCTACCTTCTACACACCCTCTATGCTTCCCCCACCACCCCTTCCCTGCTACACTTTTCTTACCCTCCCCTCCTCTCTACCCTCCTTCTATCACCCCTCCTAGCTGCTCTCTATGCTCCCCCTACCATGTAACGCCCTCTCCTAACACAATCCATGCTCCCTACTACCCCTACCCCATCTATGCTCTTCACTCTACCTGCTTCACCAACCTGATTATAGCACCATACTAACATGTATTAACTGTTGCTGGTAGTATCATTATGAGATTCTTAACTTTTTGCTGGTAGTATCATTATGAGATTCTTAACTTTTTGCTGGTAGTATCATTATGAGATTCTTAACTTTTTGCTATTAGTATCATTTTGAGATTCTTAACTTTTTGCTGGTAGTATCATTATGAGATTCTTAACTTTTTGCTGGTAGTATCATTATGAGATTCTTAACTTTTTGCTGGTAGTATCATTATGAGATTCTTAACTTTTTGCTGGTAGTATCATTAAAAGATTCTTAACTTTTTGCTGGTAGTATCATTATGAGATTCTTAACTTTTTGCTGGTAGTATCATTATGAGAAAACTGTTGCTGGTAGCAACATTATTTAGATTCTAAACTGTTGCTGGTTAATATCATTATGCTGGTAGTATTACTGTGAGATATGTAACTGGTGCTAATAGTGTCAACATGTTTCTGGCTGTTGCTAGCAGCATCATTATGACATGTCTGACTGCTGCCAGTAGTCTCTATGAGATGTCTCATTGTTGCTGGTACTATTATTATGGGATGCCTGCAGTACCATTATAAGATGTCTGACTGTAGCTATCAGTTCCATTATGACCTTCCTGACTGTTGCTAGTAGTATCATTGTGAGATGCCTGACTGTTAGTATTATTATCATTAATAATATGTGACATCTTCATTATCCAAAATTAGTGTTTATTGGTATTCTTAACACTGTTCTATAAAACCACATTGTTGTTGATAGTAGTATCACTCTGATGCAACATTTTAAAGTATTTTGAAGGATTTAATGTACGTTTGTCCTCATAACAAATATTACACTATATCAAAAGAAACGAAAGTGAGATATGAATTTATTTCATGTACACTTTTCATCACCATATTTACAAAGTGATGAAATATAAAAATTAAAAGAAGTGAAATGGTCAATTTTGCACCACAAACTTAACATATCATACTGTTTAAGGAATAAACAAACTTAGTTTTGAAGCAATGAAAAAATACAGATTTCTTCATAAAACAGATTTATTTAAAACAGAAATAAAGCAGCAGTATGTAGCAAAGTTATTTGATTTAGTACTTGCATTTATCAAACCATTAGGACTTTTTATGGCATATACAAATTAAGTTTTGAATTACTGTAATGCGTACTTGTCTATACAATACATACTTACAATTATATTATAAAAAGCAACAACTTAGTTGTAAAGCGATTTAGTTAACAGTTTACCTGACAAAACAAAAAATAAGTAACAGTATGTTGTGAAGTAATTTAATGTAGCACCTGAATTTATCAAATCACAATTACATCTTCATAAATGGGAAAATACTGGACCAAATCAAGAGTTTCTCATATCTTGATCACATAGAAATAGATGATTGCAGATGCAAAACAGAAATGAAGCATGTAATAGGCAGGGAAAAGCGACATTTAGCAATATGAGACAGATGCTAACATCTGAACAAGTCATTTACATTTTCAAATTAAAAATCATCAAAAGCTATATTATATATATATATTTCATTAGTGTGTGGTGTAGAAACATAGACAATGAGCAAACTATGAGAAGAAAGAACTGAGGCCTCTCCGATGTGGATATATATAGAAGAATGTCGTTCTACTCATGTAAGGAGAAGATAACAAAGAAGTCCTAGAAAATGTAGATATCAAGACATTGACAGATTTCATTATATAAGGGTCCACCATCAAGACAAGAGACAGATAAAGTTGGAGATCCATTTCAGCTAACCTTTGATGTGGAGATGAAGTTGCGAATTATTTTAATACACAATTCTTCTTCCAAGACATAATGACTATTTACCACATAAAAGGGTCAGGTGTACAGCAGTTTAATGTACAAATTTCCCTCACAAAAATATTCCTACATAAAAAAAGGAAGCAATAGTATATTATGAAGCATTTTAATTTAGCATTTTCATTTATCAAACCCACATGAATGTTTCACAAATATACAAAGTAAATTGTCAGTTAATTTAATGTCTTACAAAACATAACAACTCAATGCAAAAGACACAAATATCACATGTCAAGCAATTAACTGTACAGTTTTCTACACTAAAAGAAACAATAAGCAATTGTATGCTTTAAAACAATTACGTTTGGCACCTGTATTTCTATATCCATAATTGATGTTTAACAGATACAAATAGGTGAACTTTAATATGTTTTAAATGCTCCATTTCGTGCTGTCTTGCGTATTTCTCTCAAATGGCTGGAAGCATACGCATGATAAGAAACACAATGCAGTGTAATCGATGTTCAAGCGGTTCCACAGACAAACGTTAAGCATGTCGTAAGAGGAAAGTAATAAGAGTTTGTGCTTGGAGCAACATCATCTTGTAAAAATAAATTGCTACAAGAATCCGACGGGGCAACAGCAGATGAATGCTTGAATTGAAGCTGATAAAACATAAAGCAAATAAGACTAAAGTTGACAATACAATTTACATCAGCCACGAGGAGTGTGGAAAGGTTGTGTGTCTAGCACACAAGTACTTCTCTGGCACAACGCTGAGTGATTTGGTTGCACAGAAAAAATATTAGCATGTCATAAGTAGAAACTAATAAGAGTTTGTGCTTGAAGCTAGCAACATCATTTTGTACAAATAAATTTCTAGAAAATATTGGCAGCTTCAGTGGACGCACCATGCTCCATGGTGAGGTCTAAGGACAATTGTTTGCCCATTGTCACATAAGTATGCTCTCATTACAGAATATAATGTTCACACAAATAAAGAAGAAAGGAACTGAAAGGGTCTTCATTTCTATGAACTTCGCCACATAAATTCGTCAAGATATGAGGCAAACAATACCCTGCTCGTTCCAAACTGTCGTTTACATTTCCTCTTTGCACGCATCCACATGTTTTCAATAGTTTGTGTGTGCACTCCGGGGTCTTGAGGGTTCACAAAATTGTGCGCATGCACCATCACGGAATGCAAATAAACTCCACCATTTAACATAGCTATGTTATTGCATGACCCAAATTCGTCTGATACAATATGACTTCCTGGTACATTGTATCGTTCTATAAGACCTTCTAACGTTCCTGATGTGCGGTCAGGAACTTCAAACAGGATACATTTCTTTGACACCCTCTCAATACCACCAAACATCCAGTGGCCTTCGTACCACCGACCTCTGTGATATTTTCTGTGGAAGAATTTGGATTCATCAATTTCCACTACTATGGGTACACCACTATCTGAGATACCCCCAATCTCAGGTGGTCTTTGTGCTAGCCACTTTCCACATTCCTCTCGACAAAAATTGCACCAGTCCACTATCATCTGTTTGCTCACATTCACTTCCTGCGTTATCCGTTTGCTGGGTGTATCAAATGCCCACAAATATATAATTAGCACTATCTGTTGCAATTTGAGATGACTCCTGGCAAAAAAAAGAGTCACTCCGGACACTGAAAGATTTATTGCATCGCCTGCACCTCCAGCGTTTTCCATCAATGCCTCTCGCATAGTTACTCAGAACTGCTGGTTGGGAACAGCTATTACACTGCACTGAATTTCTTATCATAAGCCTGCTTGCCAGCCATTTTAGGCAGCTCCCCGTGTCTCTTATTTCGTCATAAAGGTGTAGCATATTCCACCGCTCCACCCGTATTTGGCCATCATTTAAAACAGTGTTTGAACCAACAATTTCTGTTTGTGCAGCCATTTCACATAAAAGACCTGTAGATTATAGAAATAAAGCATACATTCAAGATATCCGAATTTTCAATAAATAAATGAAATAAAAGCACATATATCATTTATTACAAATGGCGGCTAGGGACCCAAAGACGCAGCAACAGAGAATGCAGTCAGCGACCTATAGCTTGACTGCTTGCGTCAGGGTCAACGAACCAGAGCTGACCAAGACCCTACTCCACCTCCAAGTGGTGGTCCTGGAAACAGGCTGCATCACTGCAGTCTGGCTGAGAGAGTAGGGATCGAAGAGGGAAGGCAAACCCGGTCCCAAAAAATGCCGTGCTGAAGTCGGATGTGTCGGCCGAAAGGCGCAGATATCGCAGCTTCGCTGTAAACAGACACAACGCAACCAACGTCCTTTTTAGGACGAACGAGGAAGAAGAAGAAGAAATGGCGGCCAAACTTTAGTTGGCGTAACTCTCCATTCATCTAGGGCACTAGCTGTTCCCAACCAGCAGTTCTGAGTAACTATGCGAGAGGCATTGATGGAAAACGCTGGAGGTGCAGGCGATGCAATAAATCTTTCAGTGTCCGGAGTGACTCTTTTTTTGCCAGGAGTCATCTCAAATTGCAACAGATAGTGCTAATTATATATTTGTGGGCATTTGATACACCCAGCAAACGGATAACGCAGGAAGTGAATGTGAGCAAACAGATGATAGTGGACTGGTGCAATTTTTGTCGAGAGGAATGTGGAAAGTGGCTAGCACAAAGACCACCTGAGATTGGGGGTATCTCAGATAGTGGTGAACCCATAGTAGTGGAAATTGACGAATCCAAATTCTTCCACAGAAAATATCACAGAGGTCGGTGGTACGAGGGCCACTGGGTGTTTGGTGGTATTGAGAGGATGTCAAAGAAATGTATCCTGTTTGAAGTTCCTGACCGCACATCAGGAACGTTAGAAGGTCTTATAGAACGATACATTGTACCAGGAAGTCATATTGTATCAGACGGATTTGGGTCATACAATAACGTAACTTTGTTAAATGGTGGAGTTTATTTGCATTCCGTGATGGTGCATGCGCACAATTTTGTGAACCCTCAAGACCCCGGAGTGCACACACAAACTATTGAAAACATGTGGATGCATGCAAAAAGGAAATTTAAACGACAGTTTGGAACGAGCAGGGTATTGTTAGCCTCATATATTGACGAATTTATGTGACGAAGTTCATGTAGAAATGAAGACCCTTTCAGTTCCTTTCTTCTTTGCCTGTCTCAAAATTATACTCTGTAATGGGAGCATACTATTGTGACAAAAGGCAAACAATTGTCCTTAGACCTCACCATCGAGCATGGTGCACCCACTGAAGCTGGCCTCTTTGCAGGAATAGTGCATGCAAGCATTCGTGGGCTACTGCAGCGCCAATATTGTGTAGCAATTTATTTGTACAAAATGATGTTGCTAGCTTCAAGCACAAACTCTTATTAGTTTCTACTTATGACATGCTAATATTTTTTCTGTGCAACCAAATCACTCAGCGTTGTGCCAGAGAAGTACTTGCTAGACAACACAACCTTTCCACACTCCTCGTGGCTGATGTAAATTGTATTGTCAACTTTAGTCTTATTTGCTTTATGTTTTATC
This sequence comes from Oreohelix idahoensis, assembly GCA_024509875.1. Taxonomy (NCBI): domain Eukaryota; kingdom Metazoa; phylum Mollusca; class Gastropoda; order Stylommatophora; family Oreohelicidae; genus Oreohelix; species Oreohelix idahoensis. The sequence continues at coordinate 4,379 of JAMPIV010003439.1, read as the reverse complement.
AGCTTCAATTCAAGCATTCATCTGCTGTTGCCCCGTCGGTTTCTAGTAGCAATTTATTTTTACAAGATGATATTGCTCCAACACAAACTCATATTACTTTCCTCTTACGACATGATTAACGTTTGTCTGTGGAGCCGCTCGAACATCGATTACACTGCGTTGTGTTTCTTTTCATACGTATACTTGCCAGCCATTTGAGTGAAATACACAAGACAGCACGAAATGGAGCATTTAAATAATATTCAAGTTCACCTATTTGTATCTGTTAAACATCAATTATGGATACAGAAATACAAGTGCTAAACGTGATTGCTTCAAAGCATACAATTGTTTATTGTTTCTTTTAGTGTAGAAAACTGTCCTTACATGAGTAGAATGACATTCTTCTATATATATCCACATCGGAGATTCCTCAGTTCTTTCTTCGCATAGTTTGCTGTCTATGTTTCTACACCACACACTAATGAAATATATATATATATAATATAGCTTTTGATGATTTTCAATTTGAAAATGTAAATTACTTGTTCAGATGTTAGCATCTGTCTCATATTGCTACATGTCGCTTTTCCCTGCCTATTACATGCTTCATTTCTGTTTTGCATCTGCAATCATCTATTTCTATGTGATCAAGATATGAGAAACTCTTGATATGGTCCAGTATTTTCCCATTTATGAAGATGTAATTGTGATTTGATAAATTCAGGTGCTACATTAAATTACTTCACAACATACTATTACTTATTTTTTGTTTTGTCAGGTAAACTGTTCACTAAATTGCTTTACAACTAAGTTGTTGCTTTTTATAATATAATTGTAAGTATGTATTGTATAGACAAGTACGCATTACAGTAATTCAAAACTTAATTTGTATATGCCATAAAAAGTCCTAATGGTTTGATAAATGCAAGTACTAAATCAAATAACTTTGCTACATACTGCTGCTTTATTTACGTTTTCAATAAATCTGTTTTATGGAGAAATCTGTATTTTTTCATTACTTCAAGACAAAGTTTCTTTATTTTTTAAACAGTGTATGTTAAGTTTGTGGTGCAAAATTGACCCTTTCCCTTCTTTCAATTTTTATATTTGGTCACTGTAAATTTTGTGATGAACAATGTACATGAAATAAATTCACAGCTCACTTTCTTTCTTTTGTTATGAGGACAAATGTACATTAAATCCTTCAAAATGGCTTAGTTATGTCTTATTTTGTGTGTTTAGTCTTCTGCTGTGCCATTTCAATGTATTTGTTTGTTCCATAAATTTATACTCAAAAGTTTCTTTCTTAAAAATGTTGCACCTGAATGATACTACTATCAACATTAATGTGGTTTTATAGAACAGTGTTAAGAATACCAATAAAAACTAATTTTGGATGATGAAGATGTCACGTATTTCATAATGATAATAATACTAACAGTCAGGCATATCACAATGATACTACTAGCAACAGTCAGGAAGTTCATAATGAAATTGTTATCTACAGTCAGACATCTTATAATGGTACTGCAGGCATCCCATAATAATAGTACAAGCAACAATGAGACATCTCATAGAGACCACTAGCAGCAGTCAGACATGTCATAATGATGCTGCTAGCAACAGCCAGAAACATGTTGACACTATTAGCACCAGTTACATATCTCACAATGATACTACCAGCATAAGGATATTAACCAGCAACAGCTAAGAATCTCAATAATGTTGCTACCAGCAACAGTTAAGCATCTCAATAATGTTGCTACCAGCAACAGTTAAGAATCTCATAATGAACTTACCAGCAAAAAGTTTAGAATCTGATAATGATACTACCAGCAACAGTTAATACATATTAGAACGATACTATAATCAGGTGGTGAAGCAGGTAGAGTGAAGAGCACAGATGGGGTAGGGGTAGTATGGAGCATAGATATTGTGGGGAGAGGGTGTTACATGGTTAGGGGGGGGGCATAGAGAGCAGCTAGGAGGGGTGGTAGAAGGAGGGGAAGGTAAGAGAAGTGTAGAGAGGGAAGGGGGGGGGGAGCATAGAGGGGGTGTAGAAGGTAGGGTTGATAAGAGGGTAGGGGAGGGATGGTGTTGAAATTCTGGTCTATGCCATCAGTCAATGTCTTTTCCTGGTGGACATAAAGAGACGATATCAGATTACCAAAAGCCAGGAAAGAACAGAGACTGATGATGTCGACCAGAAATTCAACACCATCTCAACAATATATAAGGAAAGCAGCAAGTCATGTTTGGGATTCCAGGAAAGAAAGAGCCAAGACTGGATAACACCAGAAACGCTAAACACCATAGCGAAGAGAAAGGAAATGAGAAGAAAGAAAACAGAAACGAAGTCCCCCAGATTAAAGCAACTATATAGCGAACAGTACAGTCAGCTGGACAAGGAAGTTAAACGCCAAACCCGAGCCAACAAAAGGAATTTCCTAGACGATCTTGCAAGACAGGCAGAAGAGGCAGCATTGAGAAATGAACAAAGCACAGTTTATAAAATAACTAAAGCTATCAGTGGAAAACGAGGTGCAAACAACATATCGTTAGTAACACAGCACAGGGGTAGGAAACAAGATGGGCAGAGCACTTCAGAGAAACACTGAATAAGGAACCACCAGAGACCCAGTTGAATGTTCATGAGGCTGAAAACGATCTAGATGTTAATAGTACAGACATTCCACGAAAAGAAGAAATCATCACAGCAATCAAAGGGTTAAAGAATGGAAAAGCTCCTGGCCATGATAACTGAAATGCAGAGCTGAGGAAAGAACAAGCAGGATTTAGAAATAACAGAAGATGTGTAGATCATATATTTACCCTCAGGAACATTATAGAGCAGTGCTCAGAATATCAAAGACAGCTGTACATTAATTTCTTTGATTTTGAAAAGGCTTTTGACAGTATACATAGGGGCAGTTTATGGAAAATAGAGGGCTTATGGAATTCCAAGCTGCATGTTGTCAATCATAAAAAGCCTCTATGCCAACTTTACGTGTAGTGTTGGGCAGAGCAACCTAACCTTTGAGGTGAAGACAGGTGTGCGACAGGGATGCCCCTTATCAACAACTCTATTTTTAACAGTCATAGACTGGGTGATGCGCCAGACAACAGAGAGCAGTCCAAGAGGAATAAGATGGACTACATTTTCTACATTGGAAGATCTGGAATATGCAGATGACATTGCACTACTAGCACATTCACATCAACAGATCCAGGAAAAAACGGATAGACTTAATAAGTATAGCCAGCAGGTGGGCTTGAACATCAATCTAAAGAAGTCAGAGGTCATGACGCTCAATGTGAGCATCCCTGAGTCCATATCAGTAAGGAATCAGCAACTGGAACAGACAGGCACCTTCATATACCTAAAATGCAAAGTAACACCAGACGGCGGAGCAAGCAAAGACATCAACAACAGAATGAACAAAGCAAGAACAGCCTTTTTTAGTCTGAACATCTGGAAGTCCTCTCAGTACAGCACAAGCACAAAATTAAGATTATATCAGAGCTGTGTGCTTTCTGTGCTTCTTTGGTTTGTTGACCATAAATTCACATTTTTAATCTCTTTTTTCAAACTTCCGTACAACCAAACAGGTGAAGTAATTGTGCTGATTGACATTCCACGTGCAATGGCGACTTTTCGTGAATAGAGTTCACTCTTAATTTGTTTTACAATAAGCAGACTTAGGGTAGTTTCATCACTTGCAAAAACCATGCCACCGAGAAGAAGTCTTCACACCTTACAAAGAATGAGGGCTATAGTGTGGGTTGAAAGATATTTATCTGTCCGTGAGGTTGCTAGACGGCTTGCAGTGTCACACTCTACTATCCAAAGAATTTTGGAGAGATTTCAGGCCACAGGAAGTGTGGAGGATCGCCACCGGCCAGGTCGCCCTAGATGCACCAATAGACATGACCGGTACCTCTTGTTGTCAGCCCTGCGCCATTGAACAGTGACTTGTTCCACTCTAAGATGTCAGCTGAGACAAACTGTAAACGTTAATGTCAGTCAAAGCACCATTCGCAGACGTTTACATGAATTTGGACTGGCTGCTCGATGTCCTGCAGTCAGAATCCCTCTTATTCCTGCTCATCGCAGAGCCCGTGTTGCTTGGTGTCACGTGCACATCCGACGGACAAGGCAACAATAGAGTCAAGTTCTCTTCACTGATGAATCACGCTTCACTGTGTCATTCAATAATGGCAGGATTTGAGTTTGGAGACGACCAGGAGAGCGATTTATTGATGACACAATTCGAGAGGTGGATCGTTATGGTAGGGGTTCTGTCATGTTCTGGGGAGGCTTCTACAGACACGGCAGGACCCCATTCTACATCATCCAAGGCAACTTGACCGACCCAAGATACCAGAACGAAATCTTG
>JAMPIV010003438.1:125000-212421 GCA_024509875.1 Oreohelix idahoensis | reverse complement strand
TGAAGCGATACCACTTAACTAAGAGATGTTGCTGATGCACTCATGATCATTTTCAGTAGATTGGGGTTTCCGGAGGAAATACTATCAGACAGAGGTAGACAATTTACATCAGAAGTTATGGCACAGGTTATGAAGGATTTTCAAATTGAGAGGTCTCTAAGCAGTGCCTATCACCCAGAAGGTAACGGCACAGTAGAACGATTCAATAAGACACTCAAACAGATGTTGGGTAAGGTTACATCACAATGTCCACAGGACTGGTACAGAATTTTACCAGCTGTTTTGTTCGCCTATCGGGAAATCCCAAACGAACAAACTGGGTTTTCGCCATTTGAATTAATTTTTGGGGCAAAGCCTAGAGGTCCCATGTCGATCTTAAAACAGCTTCTCGTGGGCTCCGAGTTGTCAGAGGAGGTTCAATCCTCTTATGAATATGTTGTAAATCTACGAAAAAAGATTGTGGAAGCATGCCTGATTGCAGTGGATGCTTCTGAGAGAGCAAAAGAAAAAACCAGACTATTCACTAATGAGAAGAGAAAATTACGCTTATTGTGGCCTGGGGATGAAGCATATGTGCTTCTCCCTACAAAAGAGAATAAACTATTAATTGCATGGAGAGGACCGTATAAAGTGGTTTCACAGTTAACTGATGTTGATTATATTGTGGATATAAAGGGTCAACATAGAACATTTCACATCAACATGCTCCAAAAATTCCATTCTCGACCTGGTAATCTTCAACCAATTTTCGAGGCCATTGATGCGTCTGACTCAAAATATTCCTCACTTGCTGTTATTCATGCTGAGGAGTCTTCATTCGAAGATGTCTCTCTGCCATTATCTTTTGTTCCGCTTCAAGCATCAGAGTCTTGGAGGGACGTTTCTATATCTCCAGATTTATCAGTCGACCAACACACTCAAATTTATACTTTGTTACAATCCTATCAAGATGTGTTGACTGAGATCCCAGGTAGTACTGATGTCATCGCTCATGACATTCTACTTCAAGATCAAACACCTATCCGGATAAAGCCATATCCCATACCAATTCATTTTCAGGCTCAAGTGGATAAGGAAATTGATAACATGCTTAAAATGGGTATTATAGAACCATCTCAATCACCTTACTCATTTCCTCTAGTGATTGTTAGGAAAAAAGATAAGTCCATTAGAATCTGTATAGACTTCCGTCGTCTTAACGGTATAACTTCTACTGATGCAGAACCTATGCGTGTTCTTGATTCCTTACTGGAAAAGATGTCTGATGCCACATATTTCAGTAAACTTGATCTTTCAAAAGGCTACTGGCAGATTCCCTTAACAGATAGATCTAAGCCTTACACTGCCTTTGCCACTCCTAATGGATTATATCAGTGGACTCATATGTGTTTTGGGCTAGTGAACGCACCGGCAACGTTTGTCCGGATGATGAGATTCCTATTTGCTGGTCGGCCTGATATCATAACATATATCGACGATATCTGTCTCTTCCACAATTCTTGGCAGGACCATATCTTAGGTCTTCAGTCTTTATTGGACATTCTACGCAGTCACCACCTCACTGCTAGACCTTCAAAAGTCCAGATCGGCTATAAAGAAATTTCTTTTTTGGGACATAGAATTTCTCAAGGATTCTTGAAAACAGATGATGACACTGTCTCAAAAATTCTTAATCTTGAGGTTCCTAAAACAAAAAAAAAACAAGTCATGAGTTTGTTAGGTCTAATCAACTTTTACAGGAAATTCATTCCTTGTTTCTCGGAATTAACTTCCATTTTGTCATCTTTGCTGAAAAAGGGATGTCCTAACAAAATAGTCTGGACACAGCCATGCCAAGATGTATTAAATCGTATTAAATTTTCATTTTCAAAGGCACCAATATTGAAACTGCCTAATCCATTTATCTCCTTTACTCTCAGGTGTGATGCATCTCAATATGCGATAGGAGCGTCTTTGATGCAACTCCACAACAATATATTACACCCAGTGTGCTATGTGAGCCGCAAGTTATCTTCAACAGAAGCGAAATACCCCATTCTGGAAAGAGAGCTCCTAGCTATATCATGGAGTGTTGCCAAACTCCAGAAATACTTGATTGGGGCACCATTTGTCATCGAGACAGACCAGAGGGCTCTAGCTTATCTACAAAATGCTAATTTTTCAAACCAGCGAACAGCCAGACACGCCCTAAGTCTACAGCCATACTCTTACACGATCCGGGCGATCAAGGGTTCCGAGAACAATCTTGCGGACGTCTTGTCACGCTGTACAACCATCTAGGATTGGTTTGATACATCACGGAATCCCCCAGATGGAGAGAATTTGTTATATTCCAGTTGGTTGTCTTCGACAATCTACAGGTACACTTATATTTGCCACATGTGACTATCTTTATGTTCATTCCATGAGACTGTTATTCGCATAGTTCAAGGACTTTGTTTACAGCAACTAGTATGCATGGATACTTGCATTATGTGTTGGTAGGAAACTTTATCGGTGATGGAAATTCAGGGAAAACTACCTAGTGTATAACTTTTTCTCTAAGAGACATTAACCATACTCAGGATTCAGGTACTTCTCAGTACACATTGTGAACGAAAGAAACTCTCCAGAGATAATTTATTACCTTTTGTTTGATAAACCATGGACAGGAATCGGTCACTTGAATTAGCTTTATGAACTTGTGAACACTCACAAGTTTTGTGCTCAACAAACTTAATAGGGATATTTACCTAATATATTCTTTTTTGGACACATTAATTTTTATTACTATCTTGGGGCTTAGACTTTGATTAATGGACACACATTGTTTAATTAGGAGTATCTCTATGCACTGTCCTGTCTTCTGCTTTATTAATCTTCTTGCATCTACTGAAGTCTTGTACCAACTGAGCATCTGTCTTGTCTGCACTGACATTAACTACTTTTACCAAACAACACAGGGTCGGGAGAGCTTATTGTGCTTGTCTTAATCATCATGGTATATCATCCATTGATATTCTGAATAAAGACTCATGTGAGAGAAGAAAAACAAAACATAATATGAATGGAAAAAAAAATATTAGAAATACAGAAAACATTTTTCTCTTATCATGAAGGAATTACATTATGTACTTCATTGCATGTGGCTTACAACTTTCATATATTAGGTTATAATTAACTTAATGGTCATCTGTAGCATAATGACTTTGCAATTGTATTAAGTGACAATATTCACTCAGTCTATGACCTGACAGGACTTAGACCGAAATTAATGCGACATTAAGAGTGAGAATGATTGACAGGTATGGAATGGGTTCATATAACATGTAGTCTTAGTTACTGGAAGCCAGCTCAGCTACCTCTTTTGTGTCAAAGTGTCTCAACTTGAGTAAGACTTAGGCTTTGATATGTTGATATCAGTGTCCTCACTTTGTGTTAAATTTGGCTTTCTCATGACAGACACAGGTGTTGGAGTACTTCCTGGTCTCCTCTCGTATTATATTCGAACTGGTCACTTGGGGGCACTGGAATCTCACTTTATATTTTGTTTACCTACCTCTGAGGAAGAAAAATTTCATTTTTCTCCTCAGTGTGACGTACATTTTATATGTTTACTTATGTTCTTACTAAGTGAAAGTTTTTTATTACCGTCCGTCCCTGATAATGATGGATGATGAATTAAAGGGATGATTTAAAGGGACTTTTTGGTTTTCATAACATTAGAACCCCTTGTAACTTTTCGTTTGCCAGAACGCATTCCACCGGGACTCATTTAGTAGGCGGCACGAGATCAAAGAGACAGACCGAGGGTTTTTAGGGGAGACTATCGGCGTTATCAAAGACAGTAGTGGTCCCTGATACGAGACGCAGTTGCTTGCCGCTATTTTCGCGTCTCGGTGTCAATCGAGGAACCGAGCGAACGGGGGAAAGCGAACGGGTAGCAGCGAACGGAGATACGAAGACCAGGGTGCGGTTTCTTCTCTTGATTTGGCGGTCAGATCCCCAAAAGTTCGTGAGATCAAATAAGCTGTCAAGTTTATCATGTCCCACTCAACTTACATTCCATTTTAGCTAAATAGACCATGAAGAACTAGACACGTTATCACTCGCTGGCCAGACCTTTACAGAAGCACTAGCTTTATTGAAATCTTGTTATAGATTTTCCCCTGGATTTTATATATATATTTGCAGTGTTTTCTATTCTGTGCAGAGCGGTAATATATATTGTGTAAAGTGATCAGTGGTCTAGTTCAGTCATTCTATTTCAATGGATTTTGTGTTAATTTAAATCTATTAAATTAAACCATCTCAATAGTTCCAGTTGTAAATATAATGATCTATCTATTATATTATTTCAAAAGATAATAGATGCTTAAATTAACTTTTAAAGTCGCGAAGGAATTTATAATTAATAAATTCAGTTAAGTCCTAGTTTTATAGATGTGGGTTTTTAACCACTAGAATTCGCGCAGTGTTTATTAAATACATAATTAAATACTCGAGTGTATTATAGGCTTAACGGGAAATTCATCGCGCTTTAGAAGGTTATTTGTTTTCGGTATATTACATGTCTTTTTTTTCTTTCATACAGAGTGATCGTAACCTGTGCGATCCCAGCATTAAGAAAGCAATAAAGAAATCAATCTAAGCAAGGCAAAGCATAAACAGTGTGTAGAGTTCCCCTGACGCAGAACTTGTTGAGACTGTGTAAATTTTTAATCTTTGAGGCGATTCTATGTTTGGAATTCCGCTATCTAACTTATAGCAAAGAAAGCACACCCAAAGACAAATTTAACGCACCATCAAACAACTTAAGTCGTAACGGGAAGAAGAACACTGGCCCGAGCTTTGTTAGTTTACTGACACAGAGAGATAATTCATAATTTCCTGAACAGTGATGTGACTAGTTTTCTCACTGGACTTAAACCATACCTCACGGATAAAGTGTACCAGCACGCGTAAGAATTTTATTATCAGCGGCATAGTCAAATAGACCACACCATCCTCACCCCGGTATCAGAGACCGTGCCCTCCCATAGAAACTGTTATTAAGAAAAGAGACACAACTACAGATTCATTTTCCAGCGATTACGGGATCCTTTTATGTGCTGACCGCCTACCCGCTAATCTGGGGCTAGAACTTGAACAAACACTCATACATTTAGTTTGAGGTGTAACTGCTGTTGTGTTATTCTATGGAGTGCAAGATTTTTTCACAATCGGTAAGTGAGAGCAAGATGAGTGAAGGCCTTTGCTAGCGCGTGTATGAATGACAGGAAATTAATTCTTTTGTGTGACCATTTTGTTAACTTGCTTACCTGGTAATATATATCTTTTCTGTATACCCTACATTGTTCCTTTAAGTGGGATAGTTGATAATTTGTTAACTCTGTTTAAAACCACCTCCTTTCCATTTGCTTAGTAAAGGGAAGAACAGCTGGGAAGAACAGGTTTTTTTTTCTATCACCTATACCTAATTTTGTAACACCTCTTTCAGAGTAATTAACTTCACTGTTAGGTTAACGTACCTATGTTCCTGATATTATCTATCTTTGGACTGGGTTTATCTTTGTCTAATAAGCGGGAAGGGCTTAGTCGATACCAATCTTCTTCACCCCTTCCAAACTTGTTATTTGCATTTGTGTACTTATGATAATTTATGTAATATCTGATATTTTTAGTGATTGATGTTTAAAGTGAATAAAATCACATAAACTCATTTAGTTCTGTGTGTTGGATATACCCAAAGCCCAACTTTTCCCCTATTCGTTTAATATAGTTTGTATCAACGTCGTCTGTGTGTGTGAAAAACACCAAATCGGTGTGCGCGCAGATGCGAGTCTGGAAAACTGGCAAATAATTGTTTGACCAGGAGAGCGGAAGAGAAGATTGAGAGAAGCGATTTGTCGTAAATAAGTCTGTCTTTACTCTCCTCCAGCTCGCTGTGAAGCAACTATTTAAATCTCTACATTTTCTATCACTGAGCTTTCCATCATCATTTTTCACTCTAAACCGGACCACTATTTCTAAGACTCTTTTCTCTCAAAATAAATTTACGACAATATTTGGCCGGCTCGCCGGGATAATTTTGAGATACATTTGATGCACACATATTTGTGGGCTGGTTCTGGGATCTTGAGCTACATTTGAGGCAATCGCATAGCCGGGATAAAGATATTTTGAGTCTGATTTAGTTTGGGTCTAACTAGGTAGAGTGTGAATGATTTGTCTTTGTGAATTAGGGAAATAAATAAATAATTACACCCCTAGACAAACGTTCTTTAAGTATTTGGGTTGTCCACACAGCATATTTACAGGTTGTTTTCTCTCCACAGCAGTAGAAAGTACAGATAAACAAATATATTTGCTATTATAATTATCCTCTGGCGGAGATAATTAAATTTCTTTCTTTATAAGAGTTGCTGGGATTGCGTGATTGTTTTACAGTCACAAAGGTTTTTGAAGTTAAAAAGAGTTGAGCTTAGCTAAAGACGGATTGTTCTGATTTTTAAAAATTAAGTTAACAACGTCTCATCTCAATAATTGACTTTAGGGACGGAGTTTGTTGTCAGAGATTAAAAATTTAGGGGAAAATTTTTTTTTCCTTTTAAATTGTTTTAATATAAATTTTTCTCGACTGTTAGTAAAAGTAGATTCTTTTCCAGTGTAACTTACCATTTAGTGGCATAGTCGCTTGCGTTTAGAGCCTTAATTGCCAGATAATAGCAGCGATAAGTTTGCACAGTACAGGTAGGAGGTAACACAGGTAAATTTATACTTGTGTTTTTTTTCTCGTAGCGGTTCAGAGTTCCTCCCTTTCGCGTTGCTTCTTACTAGTTCTCTAGGCATACTTCATCTTATTCTTTAACAATGGCAGAGAGGATAAAGATGAGGTCCATCTTGAGGCTGGAAGCGAAAGAGGCAGGATTAGATGCAGAAGCTGCAAACGCGTTTATTAACCAGGAATTGGAAATATATGACGCGGAGCAACAGAGAGCCGAAGCTGAGAGGAAGGCGGAGCAACAGAGAGCCGAAGCTGAGAGGAAGGCGGAGCAACAGAGAGCAGAAGCTGAGAGGAAGGAAGAGAAAGAAAGAACAGAGAGGAGAGAAGCCCAGGAGAGGGCAGATAAGAAAGAAGCGGAAGAACGTCTTTTGGAACAGAAGAAAATTGAAGCAGAGATGGAAACTCGCAGAGAGAGAGAGAGAGAGAGACAAGGAAAGACAGCATCAACTGGCGCTTAAGGCTCTAGAGAGTCGGGGCGCCTCTACTTCGACTAACGGAGAGCCGTCTTCGCCCCAGTCTCAATCAATGGACCTCTCCAGTACTCAATCTGCCCAATTAACTGCTATGTCGTTTTCTTTAGAATCTTTTCCTAGCCCTAACGAAAAAATTGACAGCTACCTAGAAAAATTCGAGAGACTCGCGAATCTTTATGGGTTAGAGAGTACCCGCTGGGCGCTCAAACTTTCAACGTCACTGAAAGGCAATGCTTATGACGTGTACACAAAGCTGGGACCGAATCAACATGATTACGACATGTTGAAAAAGGCCTTACTACAGCAGTTTGAGATGACTGCCCGAAAGTTTCTGCAGTTGTTCAGAAACAGCCGAAAAGAGAGCACGGAAACATTTCCCCAGTTCTCTTCACGTCTCACGGGTTATCTGACAAAGTGCATTGAATTATCTGACCTACCTCTTTCATATGAGGGACTCCTCGAACTTGTTCTTGTGGAGCAGATAAAATCCACTTTGTCGAATGAAACTCGTAGATTTTTGGCTGAACAGGGGGCAGTCAGGCTTGAAGACATACTCAATAAAGCCGAACGCTATAGCAATGCAATGGCCGAACTTCCCAGCACTAAACGTAAACCCACCGATGAGCCATCTCGAAAACAGAATCTAGAGCAGGCATCCTATTCTTCCACTTCCTCTCAACATTATAACCAACGAGATAACAATACCCAGAAACCCCCCCCAGGAAAAATCGAAATTCTACAAAACCCGATACCCCCCCAAACAAATTTCTGATCAACCCAACAAGCCTACGTGGCAGCGCGGCCACCAAGGTCAAGGAAAAGGGAAGACCCCTACACCAGGAACGTCTGATCAGGGCAAACAAACCGGTGCAAACCGCATTGGATGTTTGCATACAGCCTCGAAAGGTAGAGTCAATGTCAGTGATTCTCAACCTGAGGGGGACCGACCCTCAACTCGAGGAACTGTAATTTTGAACGGTACCTCTACTACTTGTCTTTTTGACACTGGATTAAGTTTTGATTGTATTGTCGCTAGGCACCTAGTCAAACCCGGTCAGGAGACAGAGGAAACCGTCAAACTTAGTGGAGTTTTCAGGAGTGATGCACCCAGGACGCTTCCTATCGCACTGGTAGAAATACACTCTGACTTTGTCAGAGGAGTTATTAAAGCGGCCATAATGGATGATCCGATCTACCCAGTTATCCTGGGATGTAGATATGTGTTCATTGGGAGACCTAAGGAGCCGATTGTGGCAGCGGTAACCACAAGAGGGCAAGCCAAGAAGGAGAGGGAGCCTGCGCCAAACTTGTTGCCAAATGAACTGAAGGAGGCGCAACAAAAGGACCCTACTCTGGCGCCCTGCTTTAAAAAACTGCCCATGGCTAAGGACCCCAGACACAACGGAGACATCTTTTCTAAGGATGGTGTATTGTATCGTAGAACGGGCAACCCGGACACGGGGAATAACCAGCTCCTAGTACCGACGCAGTACAGAAACCAGATCTTAGAAATGGGGCACTCTCTTCCCTTTAGCGGACATATGGGACAAAACGCCACTATTCAGCGAATAAAAAACCACTATTGGTGGCCAGGAATGAACTCTGACATTGTCAGGTATGTGAAATCCTGCGCCCAGTGCCAACGGGTAGCACCCAAGCACTTGACACCCCCAGTACCTATGGGGCAAATGCCAATAGTAGGGACTCCATTTGAACGGGTTGCTGTCGACATTATTGGTCCTCTGGAAAAGACCAAAAGAAGGAACAGGTTCATCCTGACCTTAGTTGACACTTGCACTATGTGGGCCGAAGCCGTACCGCTACCATGCACTAATTCCAAGCATGTCGCAGAAGCCCTTGTGCAAATTTTTACACGGTTGGGATTCCCTCAACAAGTTTTGACGGACAATGGATCCCAATTCCGTAGCCTGTTAATGGAGGAGATCTTTAAGATCTTGAGGGCCAAACATATCCACACAAGTCCCTACCATCCGGCCGGAAATGGGCTCGTGGAACGTTTTAACGGTACCCTCACCATGATGTTACGTAAGCTGGGTCAGGAGAAACCGGAAGACTGGGACCAATATATATCGGCTGCCTTATTCGCCTACCGAGAGGTACCCCAAGCGTCTACGGGTTTTGCGCCAGCTACACTTTTATTTGGCAGACCTATTAAGGGGCCACTAGAAGCCTTACTTCGGTCCCTGACAGACCAGAAGGCTGACGAGACAGTCGTCTCTGCAAGCAAGTATGTATCTGAGCTTAAGGAAAGGCTAAAGCTAGGATGGGATCTAGCTACTACCAACCTTAAGAAAGCCCGCGCTAAAATTACTAAAAGATACAACAAAGCTGCAAAAGAGAGAGAACTACAACCAGGGGAGAAAGTCCTATTGCTACTTCCAACCGGAAGCAATAAACTTCGCATCGGATGGCAAGGACCGTTTACCGTCCTTAAAAAGATCTCACGTACCAACTACAAGATCTCCATCAAAGGAAAGGAGAAGGTCTTCCACATAAATCTGCTAAAGAAATATTTGGAAAGACCGGTGCCATCCTCCGAGCATCTCCTGGCTGTCGCCATAGCAACGGAAGACGAGGAAGATGATGATGGTTGCATGGAGTATCCATTGCAACCCACAGAATCCTTTAAAGATGTCAAGTTCGGCGACAATCTCTCACCAGAACAACAAACAGAAACCAGGGCTCTACTAAAACAGTACAGTGCAGTCTTAACGGATGTACCTGGTCGAACAAATCTCATTGAATTTGATATGAAATTAACAAACGAGACCCCTGTTCAAACCAGAGTTTACCCCATCCCGTACGCTAAAGCTGATGCACTTCGCGGAGAAATAGACAAGCTGCGTCAGGCAGGAATTATCAGTGAGTCTACATCTCCTTACAGCTCGAGTGTAGTGCTGTTGCAGAAGCCCAATAAGGAAGTTCGGCTGTGCATTGATTACAGGTTGCTAAACGCTGTAACGGAATTCCAGCCCGAACCTCTCCAAACTGTTTCTGAGTTGTTCACCAAGCTCAGCAAAGCAAAGATCTTCTCCAAGATTGACCTCAGCAAAGGTTATTATCAAATACCAGTCAAGGAGGAAATTAAACCTTTGTTAGCTTTCAGCACTAGTGAAGGACATTACACATTTAACGTGATGCCGTTCGGTTTGCATAACGCACCAGGAGTGTTCACCAGGATGATGAGGAAGCTTCTACAACCTTTGCAAAGTCCCCATATCCATAATTTCATGGATGACATCTTAATTGCATCGGAAACCTATGAAGAACATATTGCTACGGTTGCTATGCTCCTCAGGAGACTACAGGAAACGGGTCTCACAGCCAGACCTAGCAAATGTCTCATCGGGTTTGAACAGTTAGACTTCCTGGGGCACACTATTTCTCACGGATGCAGTTGGCCTATTAAGAAGAACGTGGAGAAAATAGTGGCAGCAAAAAGACCCCGAACGAAGAAAGACGTACGTTCCTTCATATCGCTATGTGCATACTATCAGAAGTACATCCAGAACTTCAACGGACTGACGGCACCTCTGACTGACCTCACAAAGAAAGGTTGTCCTGATAAGGTCATATGGGATCAAAAGTGCGAACACGCGTATAGCACTTTGAAAGGACAGTTGTCTGCATACCCCATTTTGAGGTTGCCTGACCTCAAGAAACCTTTTGTACTGAGAGTCGACGCGTCAGGTCAGGGCATCGGGTCAACACTGCTTCAAGCCGATGACAGTGACCTGAACATGCTATTTCCAGTTGCCTATGGCAGTCGGAAATTAAATAAAGCGGAACGGAACTACAGCGTAGTTGAAAGGGAATGTCTTGCTCTGATTGACGGTATCAGACGCCATCATGAGTTTCTTTATGGTACATCTTTCACGGTGCAAACAGACCACGCTCCGTTTGCATTTCTTGGTGCCAATAAAGAATTTAACGCAAGGATCATGCGTTGGGCGCTTCTTTTAAGCGTTTATTCTTTCAAAGTGGAATATATTCCGGGAAGACAGAATGTCGGGGCTGATTTCCTGAGTAGAAACTGGTCTACAGAGGAAGAAGAGCAAACTGAAGATACCACTCATCCTAAAATCACCAATCAGGTCACCTCCATTGTCAAAAAAATGAAACATGAAAAATGGTTTCATGTCTAAAAGTGGGGACGATTGTGACGTACGTCTAGTTTGACAAGTGAATTCTCCCTGATATGATGGATGATTTAAAGGGACTTTTAGCTTTTCATAACATTAGAACCCCTGAACATTTGTTGTAACTTTTCGTTTGCCAGAACGCATTCCACCGGGACTCATTTAGTAGGCGGCACGAGATCAAAGAGACAGACCGAGGGATTTTAGGGGAGACTATCGGCGTTATCAAAGACAGTAGTGGTCCCTGATACGAGACGCAGTTGCTTGCCGCTATTTTCGCGTCTCGGTGTCAATCGAGGAACCGAGCGAACGGGGGAAAGCGAAACGGGTAGCAGCGAACGGAGATACGAAGACCAGGGTGCGGTTTCTTCTCTTGATTTGGCGGTCAGATCCCCAAAAGTTCGTGAGATCAAATAAGCTGTCAAGTTTATCATGTCCCACTCAACTTACATTCCATTTTAGCTAAATAGACCATGAAGAACTAGACACGTTATCACTCGCTGGCCAGACCTTTACAGAAGCACTAGCTTTATTGAAATCTTGTTATAGATTTTCCCCTGGATTTTATATATATATATTTGCAGTGTTTTCTATTCTGTGCAGAGCGGTAATATATATTGTGTAAAGTGATCAGTGGTCTAGTTCAGTCATTCTATTTCAATGGATTTTGTGTTAATTTAAATCTATTAAATTAAACCATCTCAATAGTTCCAGTTGTAAATATAATGATCTATCTATTATATTATTTCAAAAGATAATAGATGCTTAAATTAACTTTTAAAGTCGCGAAGGAATTTATAATTAATAAATTCAGTTAAGTCCTAGTTTTATAGATGTGGGTTTTTAACCACTAGAATTCGCGCAGTGTTTATTAAATACATAATTAAATACTCGAGTGTATTATAGGCTTAACGGGAAATTCATCGCGCTTTAGAAGGTTATTTGTTTTCGGTATATTACATGTCTTTTTTTTTCTTTCATACAGAGTGATCGTAACCTGTGCGATCCCAGCATTAAGAAAGCAATAAAGAAATCAATCTAAGCAAGGCAAAGCATAAACAGTGTGTAGAGTTCCCCTGACGCAGAACTTGTTGAGACTGTGTAAATTTTTAATCTTTGAGGCGATTCTATGTTTGGAATTCCGCTATCTAACTTATAGCAAAGAAAGCACACCCAAAGACAAATTTAACGCACCATCAAACAACTTAAGTCGTAACGGGAAGAAGAACACTGGCCCGAGCTTTGTTAGTTTACTGACACAGAGAGATAATTCATAATTTCCTGAACAGTGATGTGACTAGTTTTCTCACTGGACTTAAACCATACCTCACGGATAAAGTGTACCAGCACGCGTAAGAATTTTATTATCAGCGGCATAGTCAAATAGACCACACCATCCTCACCCCGGTATCAGAGACCGTGCCCCCCATAGAAACTGTTATTAAGAAAAGAGACACAACTACAGATTCATTTTCCAGCGATTACGGGATCCTTTTATGTGCTGACCGCCTACCCGCTAATCTGGGGCTAGAACTTGAACAAACACTCATACATTTAGTTTGAGGTGTAACTGCTGTTGTGTTATTCTATGGAGTGCAAGATTTTTTCACAATCGGTAAGTGAGAGCAAGATGAGTGAAGGCCTTTGCTAGCGCGTGTATGAATGACAGGAAATTAATTCTTTTGTGTGACCATTTTGTTAACTTGCTTACCTGGTAATATATATCTTTTCTGTATACCCTACATTGTTCCTTTAAGTGGGATAGTTGATAATTTGTTAACTCTGTTTAAAACCACCTCCTTTCCATTTGCTTAGTAAAGGGAAGAACAGCTGGGAAGAACAGGTTTTTTTTTCTATCACCTATACCTAATTTTGTAACACCTCTTTCAGAGTAATTAACTTCACTGTTAGGTTAACGTACCTATGTTCCTGATATTATCTATCTCTGGACTGGGTTTATCTTTGTCTAATAAGCGGGAAGGGCTTAGTCGATACCAATCTTCTTCACCCCTTCCAAACTTGTTATTTGCATTTGTGTACTTATGATAATTTATGTAATATCTGATATTTTTAGTGATTGATGTTTAAAGTGAATAAAATCACATAAACTCATTTAGTTCTGTGTGTTGGATATACCCAAAGCCCAACTTTTCCCCTATTCGTTTAATATAGTTTGTATCTACATCGTCTGTGTGTGTGAAAAACACCAAATCGGTGTGCGCGCAGATGCGAGTCTGGAAAACTGGCAAATAATCGTTTGACCAGGAGAGCGGAAGAGAAGATTGAGAGAAGCGATTTGTCGTAAATAAGTCTGTCTTTACTCTCCTCCAGCTCGCTGTGAAGCAACTATTGAATCTCTATATTTTCTATCACTGAGCTTTCCATCATCATTTTTCACTCTAAACCGGACCACTATTTCTAAGACTCTTTTCTCTCAAAATAAATTTACGACAATCAGTATGCAAGAGAGGTCAAAAGGTGGGCGAATGATAGCGAAGGGTTCAGGGGGCATTAGTGGATGTTTCGTGGAAGAGTGAGGAGGCTGTGTGAATTGCTCGGAGATATTTCAGATGTCGGTGTGTCTGGTGTGTTCCCCTGATAAGATATGTTTCACAGGATAGGTGAGGAGTAAAATGATATGAATGTTCATCCCCGGTTCTTATATAAACGACATGATTACAGACTGCCTTTATACTGATTGTTATATGCATTCCCCATCCTCCATGATGGAAGAGGTCTTACCAAGTAATACTTCCCTGTGAGTAGTTATTTGAATCCATACTAAAACCATGATAAGCCTGGACGTTTCTGATCTACAAATCTTGTGATGTTTAAAGTTTAAGAACTCTTGTAATGACCACTTGGAAGGGGGCGATGTTCCATGAATTCTTAAACCTAAGAGCAAGTTGGAGAACGCCACACTGTATTCGTAAACAGAAGTGTGTTAGATCTGGAACATAGAGAAACAGCTGATCTACAGGACTGGATCCACTCAGTTTCCACATTTACTGATAGGACTGTTATATGCGAAGAATCTGTGTTTACCCTATGTTGCATGGGAGTCTTTGTTGTAAATAGTGGAGAAGAGGTCTTACAAGTAATACTTCACGGAGCATACGTTTTATTCCATAATAAACATGTTCGTGATCTTGCATAAGCTGGTACGTTTCTTTCGCAATTCTTGTGCGGATGTTTATGTTAGCAAGTTTATAAACCCATCTACGAAACGAGTTGGACCCGCTTTTCAAAATGGTCGGCGTAAACAGCAAAATGTGTATCGACCACTTGGCTACTACATAAATACAAATATGTTTTTACTCAGTACAGGATGAATTAAATTCATTAAAAAGATAACGAGCAAGTTCTCATTTAACTGAGAAATATGGCGTATTTCGTCGAGCTGCCCACAGTTACGCGTGTGTTCAAAAGCCATGGTAAACCCACCTTCCTGTTCTAAATATTAAAATCACAAATATAACAGTTTTTTGGAATTACATGGATAGGAAGATAGAGTATTTATTCAGCTGTAACAAACTAGATATAAGGATGGAACAATATGTGATATTATATATGCTGAGAATAGAAATGCAAAATTATCCGTCCCGACCCCAGATTCGGCTGAAATCACGGTTTCGGGAAGTGATTTTTTCACGGTCTCCGTCCCTTCAGGCTGAGCGTATCTGCTCTCACGAATACGTTTCGCGCTATCGTATATAAAAAGCGTTTTTCGGTAAAACTCTGAGAAGACCCAACGCAAGAGGTTGAGACAAGACTGAGGGCATATAACGCCAACGACCTCTAAATCCATCTGACGTGTGAGCGGATCGCCAGAAAATAATTCAGTTCTAATTGTCCTGGAGTTTGAGGGTAAGCGAGCATTATACGAATTAGCTAATCCTGTAAATAATTGAATTTCTTTATATTTTGTATTACAGGTTCAGGGGTTAGAATTCAACAAAATATGCCCTGTATGGAATATTCATGGTCTCGTATAACGTAATATTATTTTAATATGATTTATTTCATGAAGCATTAGTGGGAAGATGGTTGCATGTACAAAAAACTATCAAAACTAGAAAAACTAGCCCCACAGCCAAAAAAGAAAATATTTTTAATAATTTTAATGCTGTTATCCTCGCGTATATTAAATGCATTATCGCTTACGAAGATAAAGGCAGTCCCATGACCAGAGATTGTCTTAGGAAAATAAATTGTTAGAAGCTACAGCATTGGAAGATACCGCTTTTTACGAGGTTAGGTGACTAGTCCCCCTTCCTCGCTGCCTTTGCCTTACCCTAGTTCGAGCGCACAACATCGTACCCCATTTACAGCTGGTAAACTGGGAGTGTACTACAAGCCATTTTCAGTAGAAAGCAACCCAGAACACGTGGTTCACTCACTCTATTATTTTATGTATTTAATTTTGGGTAAAGTTTTGCTACAGATAGCATCAGATTTTGAATTTGTACTTGAAAATGATTTGGAAAGGATCAAAGTTATAGAATATGAAGGGATGTAATATGAAGCGGATATAAACCAGAAGATGTTTTTATTACTGATATTTTAATATTAATTCTGTTATCAATTGAAATGAAGTGTAACTTGTCTAGGTAACTGTATAACTCAGAGACACCTGATTGACTGACCTTTGTCCTGACTTATGTGCTAGTCAGTTTATACATTAATTGAAATGTTAATATTCATGCTATATCACTGAAATGTCACTAAATGATGTCCTTGCTTACTATGATTGTATAACGGTGACATCTGATGACTGACTGGTCTGACATCTGTGCTAGTCAGCTACAAGTCTAGCCAGATACTAGCCAAGGCTGATATGTTGCAGGTTCCATGAAATAACTCAAACCAGACTGTCCAGTATCAGAAGCCGGTGCAGTTTCATCGGACCGAGCAACTCCCACAAAAGTGCAGGACCCCAAAGATTGGTACTTCAACTGGTCATTGGCATCCCTACTGTTAGGGCCTACCAAAGTCCTGATATCAGCAAAAGGACCGTTTCAGCAGTTACCAATTTTGAAAAGATAAGTGTCCTGTATGACACTGACCACCTAATAACATGTTAAACAGCCAATTATTGAAATCAATTTAACCACGCATAACTCAGTCTAACTGATGACAAGTTTATCAACTTAGTATTCAAAGGCCCAGTGCTTTCAGTAAATATCCTTTTAAGATCTATGAAGTTAAACAGACAATTAGTTCATTGTTGTGAATATTTTTGTATAAAATGTGTAACTCATTTCCTCCACTTTCTGCAGAATAAAGTGCAATTATTAAGACAGGAACTGTACCTGAGGAATTGATTCACTTCTTTCCATTTTTGTGGAGTTGAATGTATACAATTTACTTATGAGTGGAAATCATAAGAATAGACAGGGTGGAGGAAGACACCTTAAATCCTGGTACTAGTACAACTTCTTACCAACTGGCCAGGTTTTTTAACTCCTCCTGAATTTATATGATTAAATCACACCAGTGCTTTATTTCTAAGACTGTGTCTATTACTTGTAAGGTCAAACTCTTTACCTGGCATAACATCCCCCCCCCCCCTTACATTTATAACTAAAATAACCCTCCCGCTACCAGTAAACACTTGTTTTCCTTCGTATTTTGTTTTGGTTTATTTGAAATACAAATATAGTTGTGCCCCCTACTGATTTGGCATCTGTAATCTTTATTTCAAATTATTAGTAACTTTGGGTCTGAAACTGGAGGGGTCCAGGTACGGAAAATGGAAATTTTATTCGCGTAACTCTCTATGAATCAAGGTGGGGGCCCGGCTCTCTATACATATCCTTTTAATTTCCATTGCATGTGATAAACACTGTCCAGTTACTGCCACCGTCGTCAGACTGTCTAACACGGGCTTATATTAAAATCTACAAATATTTAATAAAAAATAAACTTAGAAATGTGAGCAGCACTCGTGACTGTTACACTCTGTCACGACATTGTCGCCCTCGTGAACTCGTGTAAACAATCAGGAAGAAATTATTTCCGCTCAGAGGGAAAACAAGACATAAAAACTAACAGTTACTTCTGCAGGGGAAGCACCAGACCAAACACTGAAGAAATTAAGAGGCCACTTATGAAGAGTAGACAGTAAGACAGTTTAAAACAATACGGAGCTGATGTTAGCTTAACAGTTACTTGAACAATGAAGATCTTTGCTCACGTGAAGAAACTTGTTCACCCACTAGAGATTCAGACGTGTAAGAGGCTGGCTCTACGCACTAATTATACGAAGACGGGTTGACAACGACATCCTCTAAACCGAATTTCTACATGAATCATTGCTGCAACGTGCACGTGCATGCTTTAATGCAGGCTTCCTAGAAGGGGACCAGCTGCAGTGGCGTCTCCGTGTTCCATAGGGAGCGATAACGGAAATTATTATGAAAACTCTTAAACTAATTAAAACAAGTTGAAAAACTAAAAGTCAGATATTGTCGTCGGATGGCCTACTACTGATACCATAGCATCATTCGTGCTATTAGTTATAAAGTACATTAGGAAGAATAATTACGAGGTTTTATTTAAATACGCGGTTATCAGATAGAAACTGGAATTAGGGTAGATAGCGACTAACCGCTGATCTTTGGCGGGAGTTGCTCGGCAACCGATGACGATCCATCGGTAGGTATTAATAGACTGTCCAACCAATAGGCTGGAAAAAGCCCGGAGCATTTTTGCAAAGGCAAGCTTCGAGGACATAAAGCAGTTGATCCCCAGAAGCCAGTCTGTACGGACGTATACTGCTGACCTTGAAGTATCAAGATATCAACTCAATAAAGCAGATATGCTTTATTTTATAATGTTGGAAATTCTTATGTTACAGTAAGTACAGCTTCGAGTGATTTGTTTCATATATTCAGAAATATCGTTAGGCCAGAAATGCCTAAATGTGCAAATGACGAACTGAATTTTTATAAGGTATGACACTGGATTTCGCAGATGATTTAGCATTCTTAAGTTCAACACCCAGACAATCCCAAGAAGCAGTAAATAATTTGTGTCATCTTTCGGTTAAAATAGGTCTCCAAATAAATGCCTCTAAAACTAAAGTTATGAACTTTTCTAACGAGACCTTTAATATCATCCTGAACGGGGAAAAACTACAGAAAGTTGAAAGTTTCAATTATTTAGGCAGTAAAATGACTCAGGATGGTGACACAACAAGAGAAATCCATACTAGAATTGCTTTGGCAACTAGCGCCTTCAATAGATTATCTAACATTTGGAAATTACGATCATTGAATATACATACCAAGCTTCGTCTGTTTAATTCAAATTTTATCTCAGTGTTAACATACGGCTGTGAGAGTTGGAAAATAACTAAATCATTGGAGAACAAGCTGAATACATTCGAGAACAAATGTCTTAGAAAACTCATGAACGTCAGTTGGAAAGAATTCAAGACTAATCGACAAATAAGAGAAGACTCTAGGCAGAAATATGTCTCCAACTATATAAGGAAAAGACGATGGTCATATATCGGTCATGTTCTACGAATGCAAAACAACAGAATACCACTACAGGCACTCACTTGGGTTCCTGAGGGTAAGAGGAAAAAAGGAAGACCAAAAGAAACACTCAGAAGAACAATAATAAGAGAAGGAAGAATGTTGGGATTAAACAATGTGCAAGAGCTAAGAGGAGTGGCGTCACAACGTACAACCTGGAGAGCACTGGTTTCTGCCTTATGCGCCGTGTTTGGTGCTTAAAGAATTTATTATTATTATGACACGAAGCCCTGTAAAGGCATCCTAAGCAAAACTCATAAAGAAAGTAGAGACTCTAGCAAAAATACTCACCCCAACATGGATAGGCTACAGGGAGAAAATAGCCTATAAAATGATCTATGTGTTGATGGAGGAAATACAAAAATGAATGCATTCATGAGACCTTGTCTGGCTTGTAAATATTAATAAAATGTTTTAATGGAACTTGAAGACTTTCTTGCCTAACTCATGTTGCAAGTTATACAGCGTATGCTATAATTAACACACAACAAATAACATCACAGAGGAATTTTTGGAACGAGACTGGGTTACAATAGTCATCAAGAAGTAAACAGCTCTGGCAGTATTCCAGTAATACATGACTTGAATGATACCATAAGCATTTACACACCCCACACGGTCACACACATTGAAACAATGGTGTCGTGAGTACCTGTTCCCCCGGTCACAATATCTTCCAAGTGCAGACTAGGAGAATATTTACTTTTAATAAACACACAAGATTTAAATACATATCATTAAAATAAAAAATATACTTACATGAAAATACTAATACTAGTAATGTAAAAGACTGTTATTTAAAGTTTAGAATCGTATAAAAACAAATGATAATTTTTTACAATATCAGTGACACGCACAAAATACATTTTTTTTTAAAAATGAAAAGATTACAATCAGTTCAGGGAAGTCGAGAAAGAGCATGGACCATTGGTCTGAACGTTTTTCCCACCTCCTAAATTTGTCTCTAATTCAATATCTCTTTCGCGCGGACCACACTTAGCCACATTGTCTGGGACCCCGCAACTGCCGAGCATGTCGTCAGACCTTCT
Organism: Oreohelix idahoensis; assembly: GCA_024509875.1. NCBI lineage: Eukaryota > Metazoa > Mollusca > Gastropoda > Stylommatophora > Oreohelicidae > Oreohelix > Oreohelix idahoensis. Next base: position 192,429 of record JAMPIV010003438.1, on the reverse strand, counting down.
TGATTTGCCGAGGAAAAAGACAAACAAACAAAAAAACGCATGCCGTAAACACCAGTCAACAACAAATAATTAAGTCATTTATTAATCAATTCGATCACTCTATCAATCATTCATTTCTTCATTCAGTCAATCAATCAGTCAATCATTCAATTCTACATCCATTCATGCACTACCCTTTAGCTCCCGAAAAGAAGATAGGCCTTCAACAACGTACGCCAAATCCTCCTCTCTCGTACCATCACCTCAATGTCTTTTCGTGTCTTCCTCATTCATTTCTCTCTCAAGTTCTTTGTACATATGGTTTTCTGTCTACAACTTTCCCTGGGAGTTACTCTAAGCAAACACGAGAGACTGACGGGGAATCTATAAGAAAATTATTTGAGGTTTCTTTCGTTTGTTTTCTGTAACGGCTTTTTCTTCTGCTTTCAATGCTTATGCTTCATTTTGAACTTAAATGAACATATTCCAATTGCAGTGCCGTCTCTAACTGAACAAGGAATAAATAGGCCTTCTGCCTCCACATGCTCGTCTTACAGGTCGAATAATGTGAGGTTATATAATATATATATTATAATAATAATAATATATATAGTGCTCCCGGCCTTCACGTGTGGCTCAATTTGAACCCGGCGGAACTGTTTCCACTGACGGGAGAAGGGGCAAAGGCGAGCGACTGGCGCCTTAAAACCAGCAGCTTCAGGCAGATAGGGCTCGTGATCCTTGGTTGGTAGCTTATCTAAGAGAAGGAACTCTGAATTCAAACCACCGCTGCCTTGCGGGAATATCCATTTGTGGAATTGGCTTCGGGAGTAAACCCTGAGGATAAATCCGGAGTCGGAGTCCCTAAGGCAGTCTAATGTCGATTCGACATTATTCTGGCAACTCCTGCGACATGGCTGGTACCAAACTGTATCGGCTACTGCCGTTCCTTTGGATCTACTGGCTGTGTGGAGAGGGGGAACATGCTGCATGGGCAACAGCTTGATCTCCATATAACTGTGCCCAAGCTCGCGCCCTAGAGAGGACACTCCAGCTTCACCCTATAGGTGTCGGCAAAACACGGGAAGTAGCAGTTACCGGTTATAAGCATTTTGCCCAATTGGCGTAGGGCATTTCGCCAGGGGCTACTTCCGACAGTGGGAGAGGTTCTAGGATCTCACTGGACAGCTACCGCCCGCTTCAAGCTGGGCAGCCCCCAGTCAATAAGGTGTTGTCCCGCCACTGTCTGCTTTCCCCATTGGGTGCATGGGGATTAGGGTCAAACCCGAACTGTGGACAGAAAATTTTGCACCAAGCAATTATCGAAAAAATAGAAATAAGCAAACTCTCAGATTGGGATGCTGGAATGTCCGGACTATGTTGACTGGACTATCCGAAAACCTACAGGATGTAAACGATGTAAGGAAGACAGCCATAATTAATGATGAGCTTAAACGACTTCAGGTGGATATAGCTGCGCTTCAGGAAACGCGCCTGGCGGGCTCTGGAACGGTGAGCGAGAAGGACTACACATTTTATTGGCAAGGGAAAGATCTTAATAAAGCTAGAGAACACGGAGTAGGTTTTGCGGACAAAAAATCGCTAACTAACATGGTTTAACCAGGCGAGAATGGATCAGAACGCCTGTTAACGCTCCGCCTGCAAACTAGCACAGGTCCCATCACCCTTGTCAGTGTGTATGCTCCTACTCTGTACTCTGCCTCAGAAGCTAAAGATGAGTTCTACGAGAATCTAGCAGCAGTAATCAAAAGCATACCTAGGCAAGAACAGCTTGTTCTCCTTGGTGACTTTAACGCTAGAGTGGGTGCCGATAATGGTTCATGGCCTTCATGTCTGGGCAGGTTTGGTATTGGCAAGATGAATGAAAATGGACAACGGCTCTTAGAGTTGTGCGTCCACCATGACCTCTGCGTGACCAACACCTACTTTCAGACAAAACCCTAGCATAAGGTGTCATGGAGACACCCACTATCCAAGCACTGGCACCAACTTGACCCGATTCTCGTCAGAAGGCCACTCCTCAGGTCTGTGCTCTCCACGCGCTCGTACCATAGTGCAGACTGTGACACAGATCACTCCTTGGTTTGCTGCAAAATCAGAGCACAACCAAGAAAACTCTATCGTGTCAGTCATGAAGGGAAACCACGCATTGATACCAGCAAGATGTCAGACCCTTTCTTTATCGCTCAATTCACTGCGACCTTCAAGAAAGTGCTCAGTAGCCCTCAGCATGGTGATACTATTACAGAGAACTGGGAGCATCTACGGAACACCATTCAAAGTACTGCACTTGCCACCTTTGGTAAGAAAACAGCAAAGTCAAATGACTGGTTTGACGCTTCATCAGATGTGATGGCACCTGTTATTGAAGCTAAGCGCAGTGCTATGAATGAATACAAACGTTCACCGAGTGCCAGAACCCTACAGATCCTGAGGGCTAGGAGAAGCAAAGTTCAACAAACTGCTCGACGCTGTGCAAATGACTATTGGCTCCAGCTCAGTGAGAGCATCCAGATCGCAGCGCAAACAGGCAACATTAGACAAATGTATGACGGTATAAAGAAAGCACTTGGCCCCCATAAAAGTAAGACGGCACCGCTAAAAACCATCAGCGGAGAGAAGCTAACCGATAAGGGTAAGCAGATGGAGAGGTGGGTCGAGCACTACTCTGAGCTTTACGCTAGAGACAATACCGTTACGCCTGCAGCCCTTGATGCTGTCAATAGTCTGCCAACTATGGAGGAGCTGGATGCCGAACCAACATTAGTGGAACTCAGTAAGGCCATTGATAGCTTGGCCTCTGGCAAAGCACCAGGCAGTGATGGGATTCCTCCTGATTTAATCAAATGTTGTAAGAGCACGCTATTACATCCCCTGCATAGGATGCTGTGCCAGTGCTGGGAAGAGACAACTATTCCTCAAGACATGCGAGATGCCAAGATTGTAACACTGTATAAAAATAAAGGAGACAGAAGTGATTGCAATAACTACAGAGGCATCTCTCTTCTTAGTATTGTTGGTAAGGTTTTTGCCAAAGTCATCTTAATGCGACTACACAAGTTAGCTGAGCGCATATATCCAGAGGCACAGTGTGGATTCCGAGCTGGCAGATCAACAACAGACATGATCTTCTCTCTCCGCCAGCTTCAGGAAAAATCAAGAGAGCAGAAAAGACCATTATATATCGCCTTTATAGACCTCACAAAAGCATTCGACCTGGTTAGTAGGGATGGACTCTTTAAAATCCTCCTGAAAATAGGCTGCCCTTCTAAAATGCTGGAAATGATAAAGTCGTTCCATGACGACATGAAGGGAACAGTCCAATATGCTGGAAGCACGTCACAGCCCTTTGATATACGAAGTGGCGTTAAACAAGGCTGTGTTCTGGCTCCGACCCTCTTCGGAATCTTCTTTGCCTTACTCTTGAAACATTCATTCATAGATGCAACTGAAGGAATATGCCTTCACACTAGGTCAGATGGCCGTCTGTTTAATCTTTCAAGGCTGAAGGCAAAAACAAAAATCAGAAGGGTCACTATAAGAGACTTGTTGTTCGCTGATGATGCTGCAGTCGTCACTCAAAGCCAACAGGAGCTTCAGAGCTTGATGAATCGCTTCACTAAAGCATGCAAGGACTTTGGCCTCACAATAAGTCTAAAGAAAACGAATGTGCTGAGTCAGGATGTAGGTGCTGCACCAGTTATCACTATCGATAACTATGAATTGGCAGTGGTGCACCACTTCACATACCTAGGGTCTACCATCAATGACAAACTCTCACTGGATACAGAAATCGACAGCCGCATTGGCAAAGCTGCAGCTACCTTTGCCCGCCTCACATCGCGTGTTTGGGGAAACTCTAAACTCACAATGAAGATCAAAGCTGCGGTATATAATGCCTGCGTCACCAGCACACTCCTATATGGCAGCGAGACCTGGACGACCTATGCTAAGCAAGAAAGAAGGCTCAATACCTTCCATTTGCGGTGTCTACGCCGCATCCTCGGCATGTCGTGGAAAGATAAAGTGACAAATGTCGAGGTGTTGTCACGTGCTGGCCTTCAAAGTATGTATACGCTGCTTAGACAGCGCAGACTTCGCTGGCTTGGCCATGTTCGCCGCATGGAAGATGGTCGCATCCCAAAAGATATCTTCTACGGACAATTAGCAGATGGCAAGAGAACAGTTGGGCGACCACAGCTGAGGTTCAAAGATGTGTGCAAGAGATATGAGGGCACTGGACATGGATCCAGCAACATGGGAGTATGAAGCTGCCGATCGCAATAAGTGGCGATGCTATTTACGGCACCACCTCAGATTGGGCGAAGAGAGGCTCACACAAGAAGCAGAGGTGAGGAGAAAACGTCGAAAGGAGCACCAGGAAAATAAGCAGCTGAGGGCTGCCACCTCAGGGGCGCATTCCCATAGTCAGTTATGACTGAAGGGGCTATTATTATATATATATATATATATATATATATATATATATATATATATATATATATATATATATTATATATATATATATATATATATATATATATATATATATATATATATATATATATTGATGAATAAACATGAGTGTCACACTAATTATAGGGGGCGTAGGTGTAATAATAACATGAAACACCTGTTCAGTAAGGAATCAGCAACTGGAACAGACAGATGCCTTCACATACCTAGGATGCATAGTAACACCAGATGGCGGAGCAAGCGAGACATCAACAACAGAATGAACAAAGCAAGAACAGCCTTTTTTAGTCTAAACAACATCTGGAAGTCCTCTCAGTACAGCACAAGCACAAAATTAGGATTATATCAGAGCTGTGTGCTTTCTGTGTTTCTCTATGGCGCATGAGAGCTGGAGAGTTACAGAGAAGGGAATGTCGAAATTGTCCTCTTTTCACACAACATGCCTAAGAAAAATTCTCCGAATCTTTTGGCCGAATATCATCACCAACCAAGATCTGCTTACTCGGAGCAAGCAAGAGGGCATGCACACCATCATAGCTGGCAGACGCTGGAGCTGGGTTGGCCATGTCCTCAGAAGAGACCCCGATGCCATCACAAGAACAGCTATGCTATGGACCCCTGAAGGAAAACGAAAGAGAGGCCGACCAAAAACAACTTGGCGGAGGACTGTGGATGCTGAGATGCAAAGAATGAACCAGAGTTGGGGCACTGTACGAAGGATGGCCGCCGACCGAGCAAAGTGGAATCAATTTGTTGTTGCCCTACAAGACGCCACCAGGTGTAATGGCCACTGACTGCTTTGACGGTCGGCGGCTAAGGATTAAAGAAGAAGAAGAATATATATATATATATGTATATATATATATATATATATATATATATATATATATATATATATATATATATATATATATATATATATATATATATATATATATATAAACACACATCATATATCTGTCATTTCTCCTCGTCCTTACAACACGTTTTTAATTTGCTAAGGGACTAGGTATTTCCTTTGAGCACATGTTCAGCTTAGCCTGTCTTGTCACTTTTGATATGAGTGTCATAAAATTAACCGTGATACAACGTTAAAATATCTCCAAAGGATAAAATGTAGGGATAAAAAGAATGCGTAAGTTACTAGAAGGCATGATCGCCCACGCCGCGGGTCACCACCCGCCATGGAAATTAACTTGTTAGACGTGAAGGCAAAACGTTTACCCTTGAGACGGGATGAGAACGAAAATCAAAAGAAAAAAATATGACTGAACGCGTGCTTGAAACTAACAAGGCTAAAAAGACGCAATTGGGGGGGGGAGGAAAAAAATTCACGTCCCCAAGTTGACACAAAGTAAAGAAATGGACAAAAGGGACCTTAGCTATTATACGCAACAGTCATTTCTTGGACGCTTTTGCGATACTTCGTCCTTTATTTGAATTCAGCGGCAAACGCCTTACAGAAGATGCTCGAACATATTTAAAAAAAAAAAAAACTAACCTTGAAAAGTAACTTTTTCTTTATAATAATGTTAGGAATATAAAACCTAGCTGGCCTGATGGCCCATCTTGAGCAGAGAAATAATATGCTTTTATTTATACAGACGAATAGATAATAATGAAGATATTGACAAAAGACTGTGTTGTTCATATCAACGAGCGACTGCATTGAAACAAAACATGTCACTAATTTTCAAAAAAGTGTGGCCTTGAAGACTCAAGTGCTAAAATCTAGTTAGAATGAAGAGAAGGGGAATTAGTGGACGGTTGTGGCTAAAAATAACTTTAAAGGCAAAATTGTGTAGGGGAAGGCAGAGTTGGTTCAAAAAACAAGTGTGTTTTTTTTTTGTGAAACGCAAGTAGAGACAGACGGACCAACAGACAATAATACATACTTGACTGAGGTATGACTGAAATGACTTTTTGGTAGGAGGTTTGAATTTGAAAAGAAAAAGGCGGTGATTGGCCATAGATGAATATATTATCGGCGCTCAGACGCGCATTTTTGCCATTCGTCATAAGTTGTCCTAGTAGACACAGTAAATTATTCAGTGGTGTATTTCCCAAAAGCTAATTGAAATATTTAGAGGGACGCCATACTAGAGCCAGCAGCTCAGCTGAGTTTTGCTAGCAGATAACTGTGTTCTATATTCATAATTCTGGTAAGACTGAAAGTATTTCTTTGTATATTTTAATATTGTTTAATGTTTCGAGTGATTTGATACTGCCATATCATAATCTATCCCTTACAACAAGTAAGGATTCGCTCTAGATCCCCAGCCCCAGTTCAGGGTCTAGAGACAAACAAAATACATAAACGCCAGCAAGGATTAGGAAGGGCGGATCAAGTGTTGAGATCAGTGGAACATATCACCTATCCTATTCAATGGCAGGAAGCAAATGAACATATTTCAGAATATGTAGTCCTGGGGAACTTATACTCTGTGAAACCAACTTGGTAAGATGTGCTGTATGGTCAGAGAGATCTGACCCCGTCTATGTGATGTTGTTGTGTAATGTTGAGTGTAGAAGTGGTTCAGGAGGTAGAGTTCTGACCCATGACCCAATACTTTTATTTCAGAACTGTGAGTTTTTTATTTGGCACCAAAGTGGTGTCAAATGCTCTGTTGAACATACAAGAGTGGACCAGTGCAGTCTGGTAAATTTTGTCAGAGCAGCCTTGTATTGCCCCCAAGCACGGAGAGGTGGGGCCACCAGACTCCTGATATTGCCCCCAAGCACGGAGAGGTGGGGCCACCCGATTCCAGCACCAGAACTACTCATTCAAGATACATGAGCGTCTGGCCTGCTGGACATTAACCAACTTAACTTATTTTCTAACACACCAACTATATTCCATCAATAAAGGGAAAATGTTTAGTAGCCATAGACAGGGAGTGATGAAGTCACCCCAACAGCACATCCATTAATCTTCTCCCAGATAATTTACCACTATAAACAGTAGTAATATTAACTAGTCTTGTAAACTACCTATGTACACACTTTTCATTTATTATGCCATATATTCATGCATATCATTAATAATTTCAAAACCTTTCATATGTTCTGACCAAAATAAAACCTTGGTTCAGAACAAATAAATTTAAAGAAAATTTACTATCAAAAATTTACACAGCTTGAGTTAGTTCAGTGTGTTTTAAATTTTATTAATATTATTAGACTTATTACATATCTGTGTGTGTGTGTGTAATCTATCACAACACATTACATATCAGTACCCTAGAATTTTAACGTAGCCACATTCATTAGTAAAAAAGATATGCGTGAGGCCGTAAGTGGTAGCAAGAAGGGCCTTCTGTAAATTCACAGCTACATTTATCTCGGGAGCCTTCACAGCTGACCTCATGCATCACACTAGGTAAAATCACAACCTTACAATACCATCAAATGCACGACATATATTGGGGGCTCGTCCGGGATAATTAGCCTATCAATAATATTAGGATCTCCTGGGGGGAGAATTAAATTAGGGGAACATATTATAAAAATTAAAAGTGTCCCTTAACATTAAAAGTGAAAATAAAAGTTGGTGAATCTTCACAGCCAGTGGTAATTAATTAGTTCATTCGCTAATTAATATTATTTTAGACTAGAGTAATTAGAATTACTTTAGTGGTTGGAAATTTTATCTTGCTCATTACTAAATTGTCTAAAAAGTATGGCGGAGCTGGCAAAGTTCAGATCAGCTGCTGTGCTTACGGCAAAGGATATGGGAATGGATGGGCAGGTTTTAATTCAATATGTGATAAGTATATTGAACGGGAAGAAAGAAGATTAGAAAAAGAGGCTGAAAGAAAATTAGAGTCTGAAAGGTTGGCTGAAGAGAAGAGGATAGAGGCTGAAAAAGAAATTAAGAGGCTGCAGATTGAGGCAGAAGAAAAACGACAGCAAAGGGAGGCAGAAGATAAAAAGGCCGAAAGGGAGGCAGAAGATAGAAAGTTGCAAAGGGAGCACGAATTACGACTAAGGGAGCTGGAGTTACAAGGCCAGGCTCCTGAAAATGGTGCCAGCCCTTTTGCCTCAGATGCTACGCCCAGTCTGGGAGCCTCAACATCAGCTATGGGGTTTCATTTAGACCATTTTGTTGAAAAAGACGATGACATAGAGGGGTACCTAGGACGTTTTGAGTTATTAGCTACTACATATGGGTTAGAGAGAGAGAGAGGTGGAGTTTAAAGTTATCACAGGGACTGAGAGGTATTTCTTATGAAGTCTTCGCAAAAATGAACAGAGAAGACCAAGACAATTATGACATGTTAAAGCAGGCTTTGTTATTAAGGTACGAAAAAAATGGTGAATTTTATCGTAAGAAATTTAGGAATGCCAAACTGTTGTCTGGGGAGACATACCACCAATTCTCTGCCAGACTGGAAACCTATTTGGAGAAATGGACGGCTCTGGGGAAGACCCAAGATCTTAAGGAGATGATCATGATAGAGCAATTGAGAGAGTCCATGGCTCCAGACATGAGAAAATTTCTCATGGAACAAGGTGCAGAGAAGTTGGGGGAGGTTTTAAATGTCGCTGAGAGGTATCAGGCAGCCCAGGCAGAGGTAAGTGGCTCTAAAAAGAAGCATATAGAAACTTTTAAAGCTCCACAGCCATTTAATAAATTTGAAAATAGAGAACAGGGTAATAAAGGTAGGACAAACTTTGAACGGCCAAGAAATGACTATCGAGACAGAAACTCACAGTTCAATGACCAAAAATTCAATGAAAGAAAACCGTTGAACCAAGGAAAAAGATGGTGTAAATGGTGCAAGAAAGATAACCATAACACCGAATTTTGTAGAAGGAAACCTTCAAACATTGCTGCAATGAAGTCGGGGACTCAAAGATTAAAGGTTAATCCTAATGGACAGCAGGAACCTTATCACCCCCCAGTTTGTGAGGATGTTATTTGTAATGGGGTCACCATAAGGTGCCTTTATGATACAGGTTTGGATTATGATTCAGTTGTGAAGTCTAGCCTAGTGGACCCAAGTCAGTATACCACAGAAACAGTGGAAATACAAGGGGCGACTAAGGACATACCACTCATGACACTTCCCATCGCAAGGATAACGGTGAAAACTCGCTATGTGGAAGGAGAAATCAGAGCAGCAGTGATAGATGAACCAATCTACCCTCTGATATTGGGGTGTAGATACGTCTTCTTGGGGAATCCCGAGAGGCCTGTGATCATGGCGACTGTGCAGACCAGGTCACAGAAGAAGGAGGAAGAAGGTGAACCTATAAATGCTCATCCAGAGGAGATGAGGAAGGCGCAGGCTGAGGATAGGACACTCAAGCCATGTTTTAAAAAATTGCCCAAATGCCACACACCTCCGAGCAAGGGGGAATATTTTATGAAGGACAGATTGCTATATAGGAAGACAGGAACTAGATCCACTGGTCACGGACAGTTGGTTCTTCCCAAGATATATAGGGCAAATTTAATAAGGAGCTTACATGTTAGAAAAGATGGGGACCATGAAAAAGTCGGTACCATCTGCCAAAAAGTTGCTCGCAAATACTATTGGCCCGACGTAAATGTCGATATTGAAAACTTTGTAGAAGCATGTGGCGTATTTCATGAGGGAACACCCACAAAGGGACAAAATGTGCAGGACCTAGAAACGCCACGGGGCACTCTTAGGCCTGGAAAGAAAAAGTATTATACTCAGGTAGACAAAGTGCAATGGGAGCCCCCTTTTCACACCCAGTCTTCACTTGAATGGATTAACATGGCCACTATGCGACGCGTACAAAGAAGAAATTTAACCCAGAATAAGCTGACAATCCCTCGGTCAGGATTATATAAACTGGATGAAACTAAAAGAGAGCGAAGATCTCTCATAAGCAATCTAAAGTGGGGAGACAAACCCAAGAAAAAAATTGGTAGTGGTCGATTTGTGAGTGATGATTCTAGGAAGAAAAGTCCTCACTATAGCGCTTCTAATGGACGGGACCCGACGGGTTCCATGAAAAATACGTATGATAAATTAAAGGTCCAGATGTAGCGCTATTAAGGACCTGGACAGATGAGAAGGCGGAAGAGACTGTTACCTCATCTTATCAATACGTGAACGAACTGACCATTCGTTTGAAAGCTGGATGGAAACTGGCAAATGATAATTTGAAACAAGCCAGGAAGAAACATGCAGCATATTTTAATAGGAAGGCAAAGGACAGAGAACTAGCTGTGGGAGAGAAAGTGCTGCTTCTACTACCCGGCAGCCAGAATAAATTACAAATTGGATGGCAAGGTCCATATACGGTTCTAGAGAAGGTGTCTAGAACAAACTATAAAATTGACAAAAAGGGGAAGGAGAAAGTTTATCATGTAAACCTGTTAAAGAAGTATCTGGACAGACCACTCCAGGAAAGCACCCCCTTACTGACCTTGGCTATCGCAACTCAAATGCAAAAGGAACCACTCACCTCACATGAATACCCATTACATCCTTGTGAAACAGCAGCACAGGTAAAAGTCAGTAAGCACCTGACTAAAAACCAGAGGGAGAGAGTTCAACAGGTTCTGGAGGAACATACAGATGTATTAACAGATAAACCAGGACATACAAATTTGCTACAGTATGACATGAAACTGGTAGACTCAAACCCAATCTGTTTGAGAGCCTATTCTATTCCGTTCGCGAAGGAGAAGGCATTGAAGGAAGAAATAGAGTATTTGTTGAAGGAGGGGATTATTTCACACAGTGAATCATCTTTTAGCTCCAGTGTCGTTTTGTTGAGAAAACCGTCTGGGGAACACCGACTGTGCATAGATTACAGGAAACTGAATGCTGTCACAGAAGGACAAGTGGATCCATTACCAGACACAAAACAGTTATTTGCCAGATTAAACAAGGCAAAATACTTTTCAAAGGTGGATCTTAGTAAAGGCTATTACCAGATTCCAGTGAAGCCTGAAGTGAGACCTTATTTAGCTTTTAGCACTTCGGATGGACATTATGAATTCAACATGCTACCATTCGGACTGAAAAATGCTCCGAGTGTATTTTCAAGGATGATGCGCAAATTGTTGGATCCCCTGAATAACCCATGTATCACGAATTTCATGGATGATATTCTCGTCGCCACAGAGACATTTGAAGAACACATTGACGCTCTAAAAATGTTATTTAATAGGCTTAGGGAGGCGAACTTAACTGCTAGGCCAACAAAATGTTGTATTGGATGCAAAGAGTTGGAATTCTTGGGACACACTGTATATCAGGGTAACATGACCCCTGATCCCAAGAACTTGGAAAAACTGCAGAGAGCACCTAGACCACAAACAAAAAAGGACGTGCGATCATTCGTGTCGTTATGTGGATTTTATCAAAAATACATCAAAGATTTTAACTCTATTTGTGCTCCTCTGACTGATCTGACTCGCAAGGGACTTCCAGATAAAATTATTTGGACTGCGCAAAGTGAATTAGCGTTCCAAGACTTAAAAGAAAAACTCACTAGCAAGCCTATTCTCAAACTGCCTGATTTGACACAGGACTTTGTCTTAAGAACCGATGCAAGTAATGTAGGACTCGGGGGCTTTGTTGCAAAGATCATCTTCACCTGATGGGGAACTGAAACCAGTCGCTTATGCAAGCCGCAAATTGAATAAGGCGGAACAAGGATATTCCACAAGCGAAAAAGAATGTTTAGCGTTAATCTGGGCAATAAAGAAGTTTCAAATCTATCTGTATGGTAGGACTTTTGTGGTCGAGACGGATCATCAGCCTCTCGTATTCTTATCTCAGGCTAAGCATGAAAACGCAAGATTGCTGAGGTGGTCTTTATTGCTTCAACCTTATCAGTTTAGTATCCAATATATCCCAGGCAAATTGAATGTGGGTGCAGATTTCCTCAGTCGGCACCCCTGTGATCAAAATTAGAGTAATGGCAGGCGCGAGGAGAGATTTTGTCTATGTGTATCACTGGTTTTGGAACTTGCCGTAGGCATGTTTTCAAGTGGGGAGATGTGTCATAAAATTAACCGTGATACAACGTTAAAATATCTCCAAAGGATAAAATGTAGGGATAAAAAGAATGCGTAAGTTACTAGAAGGCATGATCGCCCACGCCGCGGGTCACCACCCGCCATGGAAATTAACTTGTTAGACGTGAAGGCAAAACGTTTACCCTTGAGACGGGATGAGAACGAAGATCAAAAGAAAAAAATATGACTGAACGCGTGCTTGAAACTAACAAGGCTAAAAAGACGCAATTGGGGGGAAAGGAAAAAAATTCACGTCCCCAAGTTGACACAAAGTAAAGAAATGGACAAAAGGGACCTTAGCTATTATACGCAACAGTCATTTCTTGGACGCTTTTGCGATACTTCGTCCTTTATTTGAATTCAGCGGCAAACGCCTTACAGAAGATGCTCGAACATATTTTTAAAAAAACAACTAACCTTGAAAAGTAACTTTTTCTTAATAATAATGTTAGGAATATAAAACCTAGCTGGCCTGATGGCCCATCTTGAGCAGAGAAATAATATGCTTTTATTTATACAGACGGATAGATAATAATGAAGATATTGACAAAAGACTGTGTTGTTCATATCAACGAGCGACTGCATTGAAACAAAACATGTCACTAATTTTCAAAAAATTGTGGCCTTGAAGACTCAAGTGCTAAAATCTAGTTAGAATGAAGAGAAGGGGAATTAGTGGACGGTTGTGGCTAAAAATAACTTTAAAGGCAAAATTGTGTAGGGGAAGGCAGAGTTGGTTCAAAAAAAACAAGTGTGTTTTTTTTGTGAAACGCAAGTAGAGACAGACGGACCAACAGACAATAATACATACTTGACTGAGGTATGACTGAAATGACTTTTTGGTAGGAGGTTTGAATTTGAAAAGAAAAAGGCGGTGATTGGCCATAGATGAATATATTATCGGCGCTCAGACGCGCATTTTTTGCCATTCGTCATAAGTTGTCCTAGTAGACACAGTAAATTATTCAGTGGTGTATTTCCCAAAAGCTAATTGAAATATTTAGAGGGACGCCATACTAGAGCCAGCAGCTCAGCTGAGTTTTGCTAGCAGATAACTGTGTTCTATATTCATAATTCTGGTAAGACTGAAAGTATTTCTTTGTATATTTTAATATTGTTTAATGTTTCGAGTGATTTGATACTGCCATATTATAATCTATCCCTTACAACAAGTAAGGATTCGCTCTAGATCCCCAGCCCCAGTTCAGGGTCTAGAGACAAACAAAATACATAAACGCCAGCAAGGATTAGGAAGGGCGGATCAAGTGTTGAGATCAGTGGAACATATCACCTATCCTATTCAATGGCAGGAAGCAAATGAACATATTTCAGAATATGTAGTCCTGGGGAACTTATACTCTGTGAAACCAACTTGGTAAGATGTGCTGTATGGTCAGAGAGATCTGACCCCGTCTATGTGATGTTGTTGTGTAATGTTGAGTGTAGAAGTGGTTCAGGAGGTAGAGTTCTGACCCATGACCCAATACTTTTATTTCAGAACTGTGAGTTTTTTATTTGGCACCAAAGTGGTGTCAAATGCTCTGTTGAACATACAAGAGTGGACCAGTGCAGTCTGGTAAATTTTGTCAGAGCAGCCTTGTATTGCCCCCAAGCACGGAGAGGTGGGGCCACCAGACTCCTGATATTGCCCCCAAGCACGGAGAGGTGGGGCCACCCGATTCCAGCACCAGAACTACTCATTCAAGATACGTGAGCGTCTGGCCTGCTGGACATTCACCAACTTAACTTATTTTCTAACACACCAACTATATTCCATCAATAAAGGGAAAATGTTTAGTAGCCATAGACAGGGAGTGATGAAGTCACCCCAACAGCACATCCATTAATCTTCTCCCAGATAATTTACCACTATAAACAGTAGTAATATTAACTAGTCTTGTAAACTACCTATGTACACACTTTTCATTTATTATGCCATATATTCATGCATATCATTAATAATTTCAAAACCTTTCATATGTTCTGACCAAAATAAAACCTTGGTTCAGAACAAATAAATTTAAAGAAAATTTACTATCAAAAATTTACACAGCTTGAGTTAGTTCAGTGTGTTTTAAATTTTATTAATATTATTAGACTTATTACATATCTGTGTGTGTGTATGTAATCTATCACAACACATTACATATCAGGACCCTAGAATTTTAACGTAGCCACATTCATTAGTAAAAAAGATATGCGTGAGGCCGTAAGTGGTAGCAAGAAGGGCCTTCTGTAAATTCACAGCTACATTTATCTCAGGAGCCTTCACAGCTGACCTCATGCATCACACTAGGTAAAATCACAACCATACAATACCATCAAATCCACGACAATGAGGTCAGTCAGTTCTGTAGACAACAAATGTATTGGCGCCACGTAACACCGCAGTGCGCTGTTGTGTACTCAGTATTTATGGCACTGCAACTAAAGTTGTCATTTCTCTTGGAATAAGTCTAGAAAATTAACGTGCGTTCAAAGCTGTCTAGAAGTGAGTACTGGATATTTCAACTTGCTCTGCTGGGGTGTGCAAATCTGAGCCAATGTCAGATGTGAGTAAATCTTGCCCTCACCGTAACACGGCCTAAAGCTGCATTCATCATTCATCATACATCATCGTTTCCTTCTCGCTCCTTATGGAGCATGGATCGTCACTTGCAGCTGGTCCCTTGAAGAAAGTCGGCATAACGGATTCTAACGCTCTTGCAGCAGTAGTTTCTGAAGCATATTGTTGTATATTATGAGGTTACCAGCTCAATGCCTGACCTCATATTAGTGACCTTGAATGACATATGTTAAGGAGCAGTAGTCTTATTCTTTCTTGCCCCAGAAGAGGCCCCTGGCAACCACATAAGGTCAAGGGGGCATTTGTATCAGGGAACTAACACAACTTAATTGGAGATTCATGTCAAACCATTATCATATCATGACATCATGACAGAAGAATACATTGCTCTCAGAGGTAGCTAAGGTAGACTCACAGCAGATACTGCCAAAAGCGGAGTGAAGTGTTAGAGACTTCACTATTCTAGGACCGGTATCGAGACGTGGGGTGACCAGCTCCCATCCTCGCTGCCTTTTCCTTCCCTAACTCAAGTGCAAAGTCAGGTACCCATTTACAGCTGGGTATATGGGAGGATGTAGGTACTGTGATCCGAACCCGGCAACTTTGCCGCGAGAGACCAGCGCTCTAACCACTCTGCCAATCGGACGCTTGCTCTCAGACAACTAACAGAAAAAAAGGGAGCTTTGTATCAGGGAAGTAACACTACTTAATTGGACATTCAAGTCAAAGAACTAACATATCGTGTCAAAACAATGCACTGCTCTCAGAAAACTAACA
This sequence comes from Oreohelix idahoensis, assembly GCA_024509875.1. Lineage (NCBI taxonomy): Eukaryota > Metazoa > Mollusca > Gastropoda > Stylommatophora > Oreohelicidae > Oreohelix > Oreohelix idahoensis. The sequence continues at coordinate 176,602 of JAMPIV010003438.1, read as the reverse complement.
GAAAAAAGGGAGCTTTGTATCTACACTGTCTATGCGAGTATTTCTTTCACTCAAAACTAGGTCAAGTTTGGCAGTAGAATCTACATTCCTTACACAAAAATATTTCTTCTTAAAAAGAAATTATAAGTTATAAAGAAATATGGTTTAATTTTACTTTTTGAATCACCTGCTCAAGCATGTCCTGAATAACCTGCTCAAGCATGTCCTGAATCACCTGCTCAAGCATGTCCTGAATAACCTGCTCAAGCATGTCCGGAATCACCTGCTCAAGCATGTCCTGAATAACCTCAAAGCCAGATAAATATAAAACAAAATAGCTAGTAATTTTTCTTGGAGGCATTTATAAATCAAATTTATCATTTTCTCAACAATATGTCAAAGAAGCCAATGTAGTGCCAACTGTCGTCACTCATCAAACATCAGGATATAAGTACGGGAACTAAACGACAAAATGATAAATTGTATATTTTTTACTAATTCATCGCTAGCATTGTCAAACATGGACCTGACCAGATCACAGGAGTGGGAAATCCCATCGTGTGAAAAAATATGTTTAAGAAGAGCATTAATTAAACATTAGGAGAGACAGAGTGAGAAATAATAGCGTCAGAAAAACTGTAGGAACTACATTCTGCATGAGATATATAAATAGAAAATAAAGCGGTTTGGCCATCTCATCATAACGGAACCCGAGCAGTTATCACTAAACTCTCTACAATAGTACAAGACGTGGTTTCAGGGCAGATGGATAGAGACTATTACATAAATCCTACAATACGGGCTCACACCAGCCAATGCAGACAGACTTGGTTCAAAACAAAACTTCACGCCAAGAGTGGACCGTAATAGTAAATACAATTTTCTTACATGCTTTCCTTTTGTAAGGACTTCTTGATGTTTAAATATCTTGATAAATGTTTGTCTTTCTCACGGCATCTTAGTTACACGGTTCTTTTTGTTTTGTTTCTATTCTTCAAATATTCCATTTCCTCCATCGTCTGTGTAAAATAAAATTGGAGAAACCCGTCTCCTCCCATTTCCACTTTGTATCGTCAAGAATCGATCTGACGCCGCAAATGTACCAGAAGTTCTCATGAAGTGCTCACCTTGAAGCACCCCCACTACCCGTACCGAAACCGAATTTCAAGAAAAAAAAAAAAAAATTCAGTGTTCCATATCTGTAGCGCTGAGTACCAATTACATTGTGCAGTCAAGCGTAACGGAGACATAAAACAAGGCTTTAAAAAAGAATTCTTCTTTCCATAGCTTCTCTTCTGCATTTTCCTGCTACCAAGGCCATTGTTTCTGAGAAATTCGATCTGTTTTCTTTCGGCATCTCTTTCCACGGGCAGAAGAAGGCTCCAGTTCCGCCACCTACGGCCTTACAAGCTCTCTGCTTTAGTATCTTAACGCCTCTGCGGGTATGGTTGGACGCTTATTTTACGATTTTTCTCATCTGTGATTTTAATCTGCCTACACGGAATTGATCGCCTCACAAAACATCCCAGATTTTGATGCAATTTTATTGAAAGCCGTAATATCTGCGATTCTATTTACGCTCATCTCGGCATAGAAGTTCCAGGCGCTGGCATGACGCCTACTCTGGGTTAACGGCGCCTTGAGAACTCGGATTACAAATATGGAGCTAACAGGCACTTCTGAAGACCTGGCTGTGAAGAGAAACACAAAAGTGTTGATTTAAATCCGCTCTGATTTAATCTTGCTCCAGAATAATCACGGATAAAGAATGCTTACGTTATCCCCCCACCCCGAATCAAACGTGAATGAATGTGCCCTGAACTTGTTTGAAACATGCTACGGCCGACATTTAAATACCCAAGGCGGTAAGCCGTGTCGCCATGTACGTGTGAAAATGTTTTGTTTTTTTAAAGCAATAATCGAATTAAGAAAGCGAATTGTAAGGGAAGGTGTGGACAAAAATACATTTGTTCTTTAGTAATTTCTTTTAGCATTTTACAAGAGAAATAGGAACTTGAGATGATAGAAATAGAACAAAGATGAACAATGCACTTTACAAATTCCGGAAATGCTTTAACAATGAATTTTTTTTTTCCTGTTTCATCTACTTCTTTTTATGTTTCTTCTTCTTTTATTCGTTTCTTATTTGCTTCTTCACCATCTTCGTCTAATTGTTCCTGTTTTTGTTCTTCTTGTACCTCTTTTTATTATTGTTTTTTTCTCTTTTCTTCGTTTCATAATTCCTCTTTTTACATTGTTTCTCTTCTTTGTATTCTTCTTCTGTTAGATTTCTCTTTTATTGTTTTCTTGTCCTTGTTCTTCTTAATATTTTATTATTCCTCTTCATTTTATTCTTTGTCTTTTTTCTTTCAGCTACTACAAATGCGGTGAAGTGTTAAGGGTGAGGTCAATTATTAACTTCAGAACTGTGCCAATACATCCATAGAAGCCTCGAGTCTTCAGGAGTTGGTGTGGATCTACTGTCCTAGTCATGCAGGAGTAAGCGGCAATGAAAGAGCTGACAGACTAGCCTCGAGTCTTCAGGAGCTGGTGTGGATCCACTGTCCTAGTCATGCAGGAGTAAGCGACAATGAAAGAGCTGACACATAAGCCTCGAGTCTTCAGGAGCTGGTGTGGATCCACTGTCCTAGTCATGCAGGAGTAAGCGGCAATAAAAGAGCTGACAGACTAGCCTCGAGTCTTCATGAGCTGGTGTGGATCCACTGTCCTAGTCATGCAGGAGTAAGCGGCAATGAAAGAGCTGACAGACTAGCCTCGAGTCTTCAGGAGCTGGTGTGAATCCACTGTCCTAGTCATGCAGGAGTAAGCGGCAATGAAAGAGCTGACAGACTAGCCTCGAGTCTTCATGAGCTGGTGTGGATCCACTGTCCTAGTCATGCAGGAGTAAGCGGCAATGAAAGAGCTGACAGACTAGCCTCGAGTCTTCAGGAGCTGGTGTGAATCCACTGTCCTAGTCATGCAGGAGTAAGCGGCAATGACAGAGCTGACAGATAAGCCTCGAGAGCATCGATAGTAGGGACAATGGGTTGAATAAGGGAAAAGTGATAAAAACAATTTAATGATCACCTGTTAGAGACACGCTGTAATTGGTTAATCAACACAACTCAGACTACTGGAATCTGGCATCAAACGAGAGATGGGCCTATGAGAGGATGGGTCAGGCGTGTATACAATTAGCGAGCTACCGGAACAATTATAATTCATACCCTTCGACATTTGCTCAGGGAGACTGGACACTTATGGGTGTGCCCGGAATGCAATGATATCGATTCTGAACAAAAATATTAACGGTCCCAGAGATGGCTATGATCTCCTAACTTCCAGCCAGGTCTTATCGGGCTGTGTTCATTGCTTCTATAAGAACACAGTTCAGACGTCCATAAGTGTAGTTTTCTATTTCGCATTCCAAATGAGCCCCATGTACGCGTAGATCCAAAAATGTCCGATGATACAAATAAAGACATGCTCCCTGAGGTATGCCATAAGCATCAGCTAATATGATGCTCCACATGGGACTGACCATCTCAGCATGTTAAACAAATTGCTATATAAACCAACGCTACACGAGCACCGCATACTCTTGCTTAGAATAGGATTGGCCAGAGACCACCATTTGTTTAACTGATGACAGGGGCCAGACAAGTGCCAGCAACACAAGAGATGAGAAGAAAATACTGGTGACAAATTGAACACAGTAAGAAATGTTATAGCATCACAAATATGAGAAGAAAATACTGGTACCAAATTGGACACTGTAAGAAATGTTGTTATAGCATCACAAATATGAGAAGAAAATACTGGTGACAAATTGGACACAGTAAAAAATGTTGTTATAGCATCACAAATATGAGAAGAAAATACTGGTGACAAATTGGACACAGTAAGAAATGTTGTTATAACATCACAAATATGAGAAGAAAATACTGGTAACAAATTGGACACAGTAAGAAATGTTGTTATAGCATCACAAATATGAGAAGAAAATACTGGTAACAAATTGGACACAGTAAGAAATGTTGTTATAGCATCACAAATATGAGAAGAAAATACTGGTGACAAATTGGACACAGTAAGAAATGTAGTTATAGCATCACAAATATGAGATGAAAATACTGGTGACAAATTGGACACAGTAAAAAATGTTGTTATAGCATCACAAATATGAGAAGAAAATACTGGTGACAAATTGGACACACTAAGAAATGTTGTTATAGCATCACAAATATGAGAAGAAAATACTGGTGACAAATTGGACACGCTAAGAAATGTTGTTATAGCATCACAAATATGAGAAGAAAATACTGGTGACAAATTGGACACACTAAGAAATGTTGTTATAGCATCACAAATATGAGAAGAAAATACTGGTGACAAATTGGACACAGTAAGAAATGTTGTTATAGCATCACAAATATGAGAAGAAAATACTGGTGACAAATTGGACACACTAAGAAATGTTGTTATAGCATCACAAATATGAGAAGAAAATACTGGTGACAAATTGGACACAGTAAGAAATGTTGTTATAGCATCACAAATATGAGAAGAAAATACTGGTGACAAATGGGACACGCTAAGAAATGTTGTTATAGCATCACAAATATGAGAAGAAAATACTGGTGACAAATTGAACACCCTAAGAAATGTTCTTATAGCATCACAAATATGAGAAGAAAATACTGGTAACAAATTGGACACACTAAGAAATGTTGTTATAGCATCGCAAATATGAGAAGAAAATACTGGTGACAAATTGGACACAGTAAGAAATGTTGTTATAGCATCACAAATATGAGAAGAAAATACTGGTGACAAATTGGACACAGTAAGAAATGTTGTTATAGCATTACAAATATGAGAAGAAAATACTGGTGACAAATTGGACATAGTAAGAAATGTTGTTATAGCATCACAAATATGAAAAGAAAATACTGGTGACAAATTGGACACAGTAAAAAATGTTGTTATAGCATCAATGGATGGGTTTGAAAAAAAATCGAAAAAAGGTGATTCGTCTTACGAGGACAAAGGACAAAGAAAATAGTCTACGTTACGGCCACAAGGCCTTCGTCAGGAAAGGAAAGAAAGTGAAGGCTAGATAGGACACATAAAAACTAAATAAAATAAAAACTGGGTACTTCCCTGAAGGCAAGAACCGAAATTCTATCAAAATCGCTGTTATAGCATCACAAATATGAGAAGAAAATACTGGTGACAAATTGAACACAGTAAGAAATGTTGTTATAGCAACACAAATATGAGAAGAAAATACTGGTGACAAATTGAACACGGTAAGAAATGTTGTTATAGCAACACAAATAGTGCTTGTTCTGGAATCTCCAAGGTGAAAGAAAGTTCAAAGGTAGTCCCATAGCAGATACTGCAGTAGGGGAGTGAAGTGTTAGAGACTTTACTATGCTAGGTCCAGCATCGATAGGTGGAGTGATCAGTTCCCTTCCTCGCTGCCCTTTCCTTCCCTAACTCAACAGCAAAGTCAGGTGCCTGTTGACAGCTTGATAGCCTGAAGCGTGTCGGTACCGTGATTCGAACCTTTGCCGCGACAGACCAGCACTCTAACCACACCTTAATCGGACGGAGAGAGAACATGTAACAGAAATGAGAAGAATAAATAAAACATGTAAAGATCTTGAACTGATAACAACCAACTACTTAAAGGCCTATACTCCTTTGGGAGCCGAAGCATGATGAGTGAAAGCATTTTAACATTAATTTTAACAAAACAAAAAGCTTTAACAAGATAAAAAGTGTAAAATTATTAGACACTTTTTAGTGTGGGGTCTGATGTTGAGAGAACGAAAAAAAAAGGCTGCATAAATTTCAGTGTTTCATGATAGTTGACAAAAAAACAAAAACGAATGATATTCCTTGTTTGACGGGAAATAAATTTCCTTTGAACTGTTATTGTAGAGTAAAAATGCATTTTAGCTGGAACCTTTCAATCTGAGATCACTTGGACCTCCTAAAACCGCGTCAGCGATGCGTGACCTCAGCGCACTGACACGTGATACATCAGTGCAAAGCTTTAATTAAAAGATCTTGCCAGTTTTCCAATTATGTGTTTTTGTCTTACAGCGAAAGAACGGCGCGGTGATTTCATTCTTTGATGAAGGTCTTGAGCGAACATAAAAAGGCATTGATTCATTTCGATCGTATCATGCTTCCACTTCAGGTTCGGATCGATATGACCGCCTCTTGAAATTTTGTACAACTAGAGCGCAGCAGCCGTCAGATGTTGATAGGCAATATTTAATACGGGAAGAAAGAAATAGGGTAGGCGTGTACATATTATTTGTTTAATATGCAATAAATTATAATCAGACTCAAAGGTCTTTGATTTTTGGACATGCGCCCTAATATAACCGACTAGGTTGAACGGGACACGCCTCGCCAGAACCAGGCAAAATTTTATTTTAAAAAAATATTATTTGTTAAGAACTGCAACTCAGGAATAACTTGTGATTGGAATACTGAAGAGTTTGTATATTTCCCGTGAAGGCTCAACTCAGGAATAACTTGTGATTGGAATACTGAAGAGTTTGTATATTTCCCGTGAAGGCTCAACTCAGGAATAACTTGTGATTGGAATACTGAAGAGTTTGTATATTTCCCGTGAAGGCTCAACTCAGGAATAACTTGTGATTGGAATACTGAAGAGTTTGTATATTTCCCGTGAAGGTTCAACTCGTGAATAAAGAAGGCAAAGGTCGTCCCATAGTAGATACTGCCGTAGGAGAGTGAAGGGTTAGAGATTTCACAATTCTAGGTCTAGCTTCGACAGGAGGGGGAGCAGTGTCCCTTATTAGATGTCTTTGTCTTCCGTAACGCAAGAGCAGATCCAGGTACCCATTTACGGCTGGGTAGACTGAAGCGGGTTTTGAAGCCGGTAGCTTTGCCGCGAAAGGTCAGCGCTTTAACTACTATGCCAATCGTGGAACACTCAGCGCGTGACTGAGACACGTTATTTTTTTCCAGACATAAACTGGTCTGAATTAATTTAAACAGGAAACCCAGTATAGAACAAGCAATATACATGGTTATTCCTGCATTGCTTTGCCAGTACTATTCTCAAATGTTGCCCTAACCTTGCACACTTGCTGAGTGCCGAGCTGTTATTATGTTTTAGCTCAATCCTACTGCATGACTCTAAAAATGGAGAACAGCAAGAAGTTACATACCTTCATAAATGGGTGCTTCCGTAGAATGGAAGAATTGAAGTGGCATGACAAGATCACCAATGTGGAACTAATGGAAAGAACTAGATAAATACTAGTAGAACAAATGGTGAGAACGAACGAACTTTATTTTCAAAGGGTTAAGAATTTTGCACGCAGGCCCGTCTGACATTCTGCTCTTCCTCTCTCTCTCATCATGTATACTGTATCCTTTCATCCTCACATTTACTTTAAGCATTATTAAGGCATTTATCATTATAAAAGTAATATAACATCATACATTTGCAATAATCATCATAATTAAAGTATGTTTTTAAGAAGAAAACGCTAGCGATGGCTAGATCACACACTGGGCAAACCAGTTGACAGAATTACACACAACAATAGTTGTTCTGTCATTACCAAGATAAGAGAAATAGAGAAAACCATAAAAACACACGGGACATGAGAGAATTCTACAGAAAAACATGAATCAAATATTTGTGTATTTATTTTTCAAATAAAACGTAAAACGAGATAAAGCCTTACTAAACGATAACGGAATGAAGAGGTGAAGGCAGACGTGAAAGGGGAAGACTAATCTATAAGTGGGAAGATAACATCAAGAGATTGACAGGAAAGAACCTATCAGAGTGCACAATCAAGACAAAGAGAGAGAGAGAGAGAGAGAGAAAGAGAAGACGTTGGAGATCCAATGCAGCCGACCTTCGAAGTGGAGATAGCAGCTGATGATGATGATGATGATGACAGAAATGAAAAATACACTGAAGGACAATGAACGACTGATGCTGGACATTAAAAACTAGCATGACTTTGTTGAAGGCTGTGCTCTACAGGGAGCAAAAGGGTACAGACATCAGAACTGCCAACTATTTACAGATGGTTTCTTAACGTGTGCTCGGCTGTAGAGTATTTCTCCATGAATAATTATGATCGATATTTGACACTACCTGGACAGCTAACAACCCTCGTGCTTTCAAAGCCATGCCAGATGAAAAATAGAAAACACCTTTCCTCATTCGTGTCTTGCTGTCGGCGTCTTCATAGAGTGCTTGCACTCACATCCGGCCACTAAAGCCGTTCACAGATTTGGCATCCAGGAAAGACAACTCAGATCGCGTGCCAAGACGTGAGCAGCGCGTGCTTCATGATCTGAGAGAACACGAAACATCCATTTCTCCGTTGTCAGGGCGGACAAAAGACGCGATGGAAAATGTGGACTTATCAATCGTCAGCGCTTTCGTGGTTTAAGTTGAAGTGAAAAGGAGACAATGAAAGATTTTGTGGAGCAGAACATTGTCGAGATAAAATTAAGACAAATGTTAAGAAGGAACTGTCTAGTGTGGTCAGAATTGTAATGTAGCAAAAACTGTTGAAGGAATTGTGTATAGTTTGGTCAGAATTGTAATGTAGCAAAAACTGTTGAAGGAATTGTGTATAGTTTGGTCAGAATTGTAATGTAGCAAAAACTGTTGAAGGAATTGTGTATAGTTTGGTCAGAATTGTAATGTAGCAAAAACTGTTGAAGGAAGTGTGGGTAGTCTGGCCAGACATGAAATAAATCAAAAACTGTTGAAGGAATTGTATGTAGCCCGGCCAAATCTGTAACGAGGAAGATGAAGTGAACTGCAGTAAGATGAGAAGTCGGGTGGATGGATATGAAAAAAAAGGTGAATCGTCTTGCTATGACGAAAGATAAGAAAATAGTCAAAGTTGCGGCCACAAGACCTTCGTCAGGGAAAGGAAAGAAAGTGAGAGCTAAGTAGGAAACAATGAGGAAATAAATTTAAAAAGTGTACTACCAGTAAAATCTATTAAGACCTCGTGTGTCCTTTGATCCAAGAGCGCGCCAAGAAAACATACGATTTCTTTCCTTTCCCTGACGAAGACCTTATGGCCGCGGCCTTGACTACTTTCTTTGTCTTTCGTCCTAGTAAGATGAGTCACCCTTTTTCGATTTTTTTCTTTTTTTGGTCTTATCCATCCACCAAACCTGTGATGAAACAAAAACTGTTGAAGAAAGTTGTGTTGTTTGGCCAATCCTGTAATGAAGCAAAATCTGTTGAAGAAAGTTGTGTTGTTTGGCCAATCCTGTAATGAAGCAAAATCTGTTGAAGAAAGTTGTGTTGTTTGGCCAATCCTGTAATGAAACAAAAACTGTTGAAGAAAATTGTGTTGTTTGGCCAATCCTGTAATGAAACAAAAACTGTGAAGAAAGTTGTGTTGTTCGGCCAATCCTGTAATGAAGCAAAATCTGTTGACCAAAGTTGTGTTGTTTGGCCAATCCTGTAATGAAACAAAATCTGTTGAAGAAAGTTGTGTTGTTTGGCCAATCCTGTAATGAAGCAAAAACTGTTGAAAGAAGTGTGTGTAATTTGGCAAAAATCTGCAATGAAGAAAACCTGATTAAGGAAGTGTGTAGTTTGGCCAAACCTGTAATGAAGCAAAACCTCTTGCAGACGGCAGTATAACGTGTTGAAAGTGACCATAAGTGTGTTCTGCTTTTCGATATGAGATGAAGATAGTAGAAATCTTTGGTAAATTTTTTGTTTAATAGAAGTTTACTTTTCTAACTGCCCACATCAATAGTTTCAAGTGGCTGTCTGCTACTCAAACAAGAAGGTTTAATAATAAATAAATAAACACTCTAGTCTGCATATTCTAAATTTATCTCGGGGGGAAAAAACATTGATGGAAATAATTTGTAGCTGAATACAAAGATGTTTATTATAATATCTTGATAAATCAAATAAAAAGTAGGTAAACATTCATATTCTAACGATTTTTTAAATTCTACATTTTTTTTTTTTTTTTTTGGTGGAAAGGGAGAGGAAGCATATAATATTTATAGTGTTTTATATCGTGGTGCTAGCAAGATAGACTTCTATCAGGGAATAACAAACAGGATTGATTTATTTCTTCCAAATATGCTTGACAGAGTGCATCATCAGACATGTCGTACAAGGCAACTAATATGATGTTGGGCATGGGGGTGGCAACTTAATCATCTAAACAAATTGCCAAAGGAACCACTGCTGCACAAACATGTCACGGCTTAGGGCAGGATTCTTACAGGAGACCAGCTGCTGTAGTGGTTCCATGATCCGCAAACAGCGCAAAGGAAATGGTGATGATGATGATGTTTGACAGACACATCTAAGAGATGTTGCAGATAAGACAACGATCTTTGTTTTTCAAGTACATACAGTAATTTCAAATCAGCCACAGCCCTTTTTTTTTAACGTACGCCCGCTATTACTCGAGGCGAGCTCTCCGGTTAGTATATCTAACCTGAGACTGATTTTACGTGAGTATCCTATTTTCCCCTGTACGCTGACAGGTGTCCTCTCGCCATTCAGGCAGATACTCGCCGTCTTCGGAGGGTACCCATTAGAGCTGGGTCGGCTCAGGAGCCGTTCATGTTATTCCAGTCCCTGGTCAACGACACTCCTTCAAAATGTCTTCGCCAGGGGCTCGAAATTATCCAAATGTCCTCGCCCGGAGTTGAACCTGGATCACCCGATCGCCAGCGCAGTGTGGTAACCATTACACCAGTGCGGCTTCATAGCCACAGCACTAACCGTAGCTCCTGAACGATCTCACAGCAGGAAATAGGCATGAAATAATTTTACTTGACTTATTTCCTTGTCCACTGCAGCCGTCAAGCATCATGGGGGGAAGAGCTTTTTTTTTTGTATCAGGTATCTGTTGTGGACTGCGTCATACGATATTCCTTCAGTATTTCTTTTAAAGTTTCCATCTACCATCTTCTTGTTTCTGTAAGTAAATGTTGCGTGGTAGTCTCCATTTAACTAATTCCCTAAGTGAAACGTCATGGATTTTTTGTGTGTATGCCTGTGTTACATTAGTGAATGAATGTTTATATTAACTACTTACTGTTGAAGTTAAGAATGTTTAAATTTGAAAACAATTTGAGAACTGTATTATTGCAGGGCAGAAAGGTAAAAAGGCAATAATACACAATTCTTTACCCTGGCGAAATAAAGACGTCGCTGCTTCGTTCTGTCCCGCTACGCTTAATAAACACAACTTCTATAGATCTCTGCAACATTTACTCATTTTAAGTAAAATTACTACTATACGCTCACTGACTTCATTCGTCACGTCTAAATAGTAGAAAATAGTAAATGCAGAGGTCACATCGAATCTGATTAAATGCTGCCTTAGCAAAGAAAGTTGGCTGTACTGGCTTTGCAATGCACGCCTCTTTCAACCTAGACATAATGTCGGTTGTTTATATTAGTGTACATGTCCAATATAATTAATGTTTGATAATTATTAACTAAATTTCCTGTCCTTTCTCTTGACAATACATTCTGATAGGCTATTTCCTGCTTACCTGTTAAAGGTATCTTCTCACTTCTAGCGTTGTTAACATCTTACCAGTTTGTTTTCAACTTTTCATTTTAAAATGGTTTCAACATATTCGTATGTCTGTTTATATGTGAAAAATATGTTTAGGTCCAACTATGATCTCCTTCGTTAATTTTTTATGTTTCTTTCATTATTTTTAATGACTTCTCCTTGACCTTTCAAATCCCCAAGGAGCATTGACCTTCAACTTGTACAAAGTTTTCCTGTTCCGTGCCATCAGCTCAAGGTCTTTCCTTGCTTTCATCATCCTCTTCTCCATGTCTGTCTCGAGTTGTCTTGTCTGGTTCTTGTCATCAGTTCCACATTAGAGATACCAGATATCCTTCTCCTGTCTTGTCTGGTTCTTGTCATCAGTTCCACATTAGGGATACCAGGTGTCCTTCTCCTGTCTTGTCTGCTTCTTGTCATCAGTTCCACATTAGGGATACCAGGTGTCCTTCTCCTGTCTTGTCTGGTTTCTATCATCAGTTCCACGTTAGGGATACCAGATGTCCTTCTCCTGTCTTGTCTGGTTCTTGTCATCAGTTCCACGTTAGGGATACCAGATGTCCTTCTCCTGTCTTGTCTGGTTCCTGTCATCAGTTCCACGTTAGGGATACCAGATGTCCTTCTCCTGTCTTGTCTGGTTCTTGTCATCAGTTCCACATTAGGGATACCAGACGTCCTTCTCCTGTCTTGTCTGGCTCTTGTCATCAGTTCCACATTAGGGATACCAGGTGTCCTTCTCCAGTCTTGTCTGGTTCTTGTCATCAGTTCCACATTAGTGATACCTGGTGTCCTTCTCCAGTCTTGTCTGGTTCTTGTCATCAGTTCCACATTAGGGATACCAGATGTCCTTCTCCAGTCGTGTCTGGTTCTTGTCATCAGTTCGACATTAGGAATACCAGACGTCCTTCTCCAGTCTTGTCTGGTTCTTGTCATCAGTTCGACATTAGGGATACCAGACGTCCTTCTCCTGTCTTATCTGGTTCTTGTCATCAGTTCCACATTAGGGATACCAGGTGTCCTTCTCCTGTCTTGTCTGGTTCTTGTCATCAGTTCCACATTAGGGATACCAGGTGTCCTTCTCCTGTCTTGGATGGCCGAGTTTTATTTTATTTAGTTGTCCAAGTGTTTGTTGCAGTTTTTGTGGCTTTAAATTTCTACATGATGGGGCAACCGGCACCGCCCAACCCTCCTTACTCGCTTTTACGACGTGCATGGTAGGTTACAGTGTTACTATTCTTTGCCAAGGTAACGCACGGGTGACGTCTATCTTTGATAGTCTATTTCTGTGACATGGACCCTATTCCTTAATATATTCACATTAATTTTTAATCTCTTCCATATTCGTCTCAGGTTACTGATTTTGTTGTTGTTGCTGTTTCTGCTGTTTTTGAGTTTCATTACGCTGAGGGCGAGTGTCGGGTTCCTAGTTTTTGTTTGTTTGTTGGAGTGTTGGTATAGAAACACCCAGTCTTAAATCATGCTCAAGAGAACTGCGATGACGGTCCTATACACTTTTTTTTACATCACATGTTGCACATGTTGACATCAAATGAAACCCAGGAATAGATCACGCATATAATATATAAAACTCTGGTATCCACGCTCTGATAATCAACATTAGGTTCGTCTCGCCCAAGTCCTATGATGGACATACACATTGGATCTTCATTTAAGTAATACTTATTCCACGGCAAAATACACTGTCCCCAGACTCGTATGAATACTTCCACGATCTCACATTAAAATATCATATAGGCCCTATACTCTGTCTGGCCACCTCTAATGGTACACACAAAAGACAATAATCACACTGGCCATGACGCACATCCAGTCACCTCTAAGGCTGACACAAAAGACCTAGACACTGACAAAACACATGTCCGGTCACCCCAAAGGGCTGCCACAAGGAACCCTTGTAACCAAGCATACGTCACGCTTGACAACTTGCTCACGTCATCATTCTTACTAAGTGACGTCATGCACAACATGCGTTCAGTGAGAGTGCTAATTAGTACACAAACACCATGAAAAGATTAATTGAAGTTTTGTGCACCGTAGAGCAGATCCCAACAGCGAGCTATTTGGTTGGGGATTACATTCCTGCGATCATTTATAATGTTCTAAATTTTACGTAAAAAAAAAAAACATGCATCCTCTGAGAAGTGGTGTTACTTCATTTTTTTGAGAGGACGTTTGTCTTTTGTTAAATGATACTAGTATTAAACCACATGGAAATGATCAAGGATTTGGCAAAATAAAGTCCTTGAACAAAGTATGGAAGCGAAGAACAAAATCACGGCTTGTATTGTATTCATTTCATTCATGTTCATGTTGCCTGCATATGGAGCATAATAGCAGTCACTGCTGCTGGTCTCATTGCAGGAAGTCTGTGTCAAAGTATTTTTTTACTTATACAGTTGTGATTTATGTAGCAATTTCTTGTATATGATGAGGTCGCCTGTCCTATGCACCATCATCTAATGTTAGTCGCCTCTAGCCACATGAATGCCGGAGCAGGAACTTACTTCTTTCTTTTGTCTGCTCAGAGATCCCCGGACACGACACGGGAGCTCTGTTATAAATGCTGCGACAAAGAGATGGCAGTGATAAAAGGTGACATCAGAGGGAGAGGGAGGGAAGAACCCGACAATGTTTATTGTAAATTAGCGTCATAAACGAGACACAACAATCAAAAGCATACGATAAACTACAATCAGGAGCCCGAAACATCAGGCTGACCTTGATCTTTAAAGCAGCGAAATCCATGGCTACACTATTTTATTTGTGGTCTCCCTTTTGATGCAAGTCTGCTTCATATAAAAGCTCATGTTAGTTAGTCGTCTGCTACAACATGCCAGAGGCAGACGTAGTCTTAGTCTCTTCCGAGACCCCCCCTGGAACTACACGGGGCGACAGTCGTATGTGGTGGCATGTAACTAGAAAACATTCAACTAGACACATCCTAACATCCAAGAAGAAGAAGAGCAATAAAGTGTTTGTAAAAGCCGTGAGGAAGCAACAGCAATTGCAATGGTAATGGTAATGGTAATGGTAATGGTAATGGTAATGGCAGAGAAGGAAAAGATGGGTTGAAAAATAATATAAATAATAAAACCACAACATTTATTATTATAACTGTTATTGTTCCTGTTATTATTATTAGTATAGTATAGAAGCCTCCATGCTCCCTCAGGCATGTCACACAAGGTAACTAGTATGAGGTTGTTCATGGGGTTGACAACCTCATCAAGTCAAACACATTGTTACAGATACCACCATTGCCAAGAGCATGTGCATATTGTATACATGCTTCCTTTAAGTGGGGCAGTGGTGGCTCTTTGCTCTTTAGGGAGCTAAAAGGAACATGATGATGATGAATAGTAGCCTCCTCCTGTCATAAGTGACTATGAGGATGAGGCACCCTAGGAACGATCTTTTTTTTATCCTCTGTTTGTTTGTCTGGTGTTTCTTACGATGTCTTATTTTATCCTCTGTTTGTTTGTCTGGTGTTTCTTACGATGTCTTATTTTATCCTCTGTTTGTTTGTCTGGTGTTTCTTACGATGTCTTCTTTTATCCTCTGTTTGTTTGTCTGGTGTTTCTTATGATGTCTTCTTTTATCCTCTGTTTGTTTGTCTGGTGTTTCTTATGATGTCTTCTTTTATCCTCTGTTTGTTTGTCTGGTGTTTCTTACGATGTCTTCTTTTATCCTCTGTTTGTTGTAAGAGGTTCTTTTCGTCCACTCTGAGGTGTCGTCGTAGGAAGCATTTCCACTTGGTACGATCAGCAGCTTCGTCCTCCCAGGTTACTGGATTTATGCCTAGTGCCTTCATGTCTCTCTTGCACACATCTCTGAACCTCAAATGCTGTTGTTCACCAGTTCTTTTGCGGTCTGACAGTTGTCCGTAGAACATATCTATGGGGATGCGACCATCTTCGATGCTGTGAACTTGGCCAAGTGAACGTAATATGCGCTGCTCAGAAGAGTATACATGCTCTGAAGGACAGCACCTCGACACTGGTAACAGTTTTCACTAACAGGAAAAGGGCCAAAGGCCATTCACTGGTGCCTTAAAACGAACAGCTTCAGGCAGATAGAGCTCGTGATCCTTGGTCGGTAGCCTATCAAGGAGACAGTAATGTCTGATGTCACACCTCCGCTGCATTGTGGGAATATCCGTTTGCGAGACAGGCTTCGGGAGTAAACCATGAGTATAAATCCTGAGGTAGGAGTCCCTAAGGCCAGCCTAATGATGGTTCAACCTTATTGTTATTGTTATTATTATTCTCTGTAAGGAATCAAAGGTAGTCCCATAGCAAATACTGCCATAGGGGATTTAAGTGTTAGAGACTTCACTATACTAGGTTCAGCCTCGCGAGGTGGGGTGACCAGTTCCCTTCCTTGCTGCCTTTTCCTTCCCTAACTTAAGCACAAAGTCAGGTACACATTTACAGCTGGGAAGACTGAAGAGTGTCAATACCGTGAATCAAACCCAGCACCTTTGTCTCGAAAAACCAGCGCTCTAACCACTCTGTCAATCGGCGCTCTGTAAGGAAGTAGACAGTGATAATTTTATAAAGAAGAATAGAAGATCCAAGTGTATAAATTCTATCTCATTTTATTCAGTGCAAAAGGAAAACAATGCAGACGGACGTATATGAAAGTGTGACAGTGGCATCAGAAATCACTGATAAGTTCAAAAATATTTAAAAAAAAAAAAAGTAAAGTTTTAATCACTGAGTTTTGCATCATATCTTGGCAGAGACATTGATGGAGTGGCCACTTGATTTTAATGAATCGATGAAGTTTTTCAGAGCATTATGTAAACAACATCACAGATGCATGCAGTCGTAGAACTATCACTTGGACAGCATCATAGACACAAATTCTGAGGAAAATCAAAAACAAAAAAAAATTAGTCATTTAATACAAGAATAGCACATTAAATAAACTGTCAACGCAAGGTAATTCATCAGGCAGAGACAATGAAACCTGCAACAGAGCCATTCTTTTCCATGAACAAGAAACATGGACAAGTTTAGAGAAAACTGAATGCATTTAACGCTGATTTGAAAGGAATGCTTGTTGAAAAATAGAAGTACGTATGTGAAACACAGAAAAATATAGATATATTATTTTTTTAAAATTATGACTGGAAATTTTGTTCAGAATTATTGGATTCTGATTTTGGCATGTGCCAAATTCTTCTGTTCCATGAAATCAGTTCCAGATCTTTCTATGTCTTCCTCATTCATTTCATTTATGTCTCCTGTTCTCTTCTCCATGTGTTTTTAGTTCTCCCTCTACCTCTCTTACCCTGGACATGAATGACAGGCAATATGGTAAAGAGAGGGAGAGAGAGAGAGAGAGAGAGGGAGAGAGTCTTGAAAACATTTGGATAACGACTGGGCGCAATGACGGCAGGTAACGATGACTACAGTTAAACAAGAGCACAAAAATAACACCCGCTTCCCTCTTCCTACTCTTCTATAGACAGAAATACAAAATAAAATAAAAACATTTAATTAAACGAACAAACAAAACGAGATGAACAAGATTACCGCATTAAAGATTGTGGTTGATGGGGTCGAAATTGGCAGCACTGCTTCGATAAATCAGCCAAATCGATGTAGATAAATTTCAGGAGATATTGCCGAGGAATGGTAATTTTTAAACGAGTAAGGAATATGTAAAGAAATAAACGCTATATTTTATTTAACATCCTAAAGCCAAGTTAGAAGGTTTGGCCGTGAAGACGCTTCAAAAGAGGAAAATAAAACATACTTAAAAAATTAAAAGCATGAAAATATATATCCTATAATATAACGATACACGAATTATCACAACACTTTCAAAACATTACAAAGTTCATCAGTTTAGGAAATTTTGTAACATTTATTACGGTAAATTTCATTGATCAGTAAATATCATGTGGCCAAAACTATTTCTGGAATTTCTTCTTCTGCTGGTAGATTACTTTTATTGTTCTAAGGGACACAACCTAGTTATCACTAACATATATTTCATATGTGGTAATTACGTCCCTTGAACTAAATTCATACAGGCCTGGCCTTACGAAATGAATATTGCAGTTTCCGACTATTTTTGTATTTCCATTTATTTACAGAGGAGAGGATATATATGTGTACTTTTCTGTGTTAGAATTGCTCGAAGGTTCTAAAGGATTGCATCTATTATATATTTTGTTAATTCATTGGATATGGTATGCTTTTAATGTCTCTAACGAACCTATAAATTAATGTATGATTTGCCTGTTTTTCTCATTACTATAACAACGATGCTTTGAAAAAGCTAGTTGACAACATTACAAGATAGTTCTTGTTCAGGAACCCGCAGGTAAGAAAAATAGAACACGACCAACAACACATGGGGAAGAGATATGGAGACAGACATAAAATGGCAATATAGGACAATGAAAGAGTTTGACTGGATGGCACAGGACTAGGAAGGTTTGGCATGTGTTTTGTTTAGCACTGTACTCCACATAGAGCTGAAATGTATTGAAAATGATGACGAAGAAGATGAAGATGATAACTGCGATGAGAAAGAAAGATAAGTGAGACTGACTAAAGAAGAAAGTCTGAGAAGGACGAAAACAGTGGCGTTATAGGGAACCCTATAATGGTACAGTACTGACATTTTTTGTCAACGGTTTTCTACCGCATTCTGTTGGTCTGAAAAATAGGAAGTATTCTCATTACAGGCCAGACCAGGGTTGGTGGGATTTCTATAACTGATATTCTACCCACAGGTGTAATTTTACCTGGGTTCTTCATTGTTTGTATTTCATGCGTCTATAAAACTGCTTCTTGTCTGTGAGGAATATTTAAATAGGGAAACTCGATATCTGTGTTGTCTAAAAACCGAAAATAGGTAAATGGAAGGAGGTTTTGAGAGCGAAAGAAAGACACGTAGACAAACATAATGTTATGTGTAAAATCATAACAGGCTCTATCGCACTCGACAGGGTTTGTGTACTCATTTCCTTGTTGATAAGCGTTGCCCAGACTACCCCGGAAGTACGTCATATAGTCTGCTGTTTTCGAGCAGACGATCCTTTGCCGGCTTTAGGTCGAAGATTCGATCTTGAAGTCGGCCTCTTTCGCTGTGTATTCTCCGTGTGAGAAAGACGTGTTTTGGACGAGCTCCAGATAGTGTACTCTTGTTACAGAGTTTTATCATTTATATCAGCTAGGTCGTCCTACAGTTGGAGCCTAAGCTTGATGATATTTAAACGGACAAGTCATTGCTGAAAGGAGAGGAATGTGTGTGGAACTATATATATTAAATATTTCAGCAATATGCCTCTGACATGGTTTCCGTAGTCTACATGACGATAGACTGATCTTATGGACTGGCTAGAGATTGCCATTGACTATTTTTATGCATGCCTTCAATTAGGAGCTACGTCGTGTAATAAACTAAATGTTGTCTAAACGTCAACCAGGCATTATGGAGTTTTCTACTATTGAAGACTAGCCTTACGTTTTGAAGACTGTTTAAAAAGTTGGACTGAAAGGCCTAATGAAAATTATACCCTAGACAGGCTGGACACTAAAATCCAGCTACTGAGGACTCTAAATGAAGTCGGAGAGGGAAGATAGATCTAAACCATCTACCAGATGAAATTATCCCTCTACACATTGACAGAAGAAAGAAAGACAAAGGACACTAGATAACAGCAAAGTTAGAGAAATAATAGGCATATTAACTGGCTTTGAGAGTGATAGTTTTACGACATGCAACCAGATGTGATCTACAGGAAGTGTGCTGCGTCTGGGTTAGACGTTTTCCTGACACATGGAAGTAAAGGTCTGAACGACATTAACATTTTGATAGATCATATTACTCCCAAACCGTTCTATTAACAAGTGTATGCTAATTAACACGCGTGTTAATGTCTAAGTAATCGTAGTGAAACTGGAATCACTGTATTTCTAATTGTCAATGTGAAACGTTCTGTAACGAACCATGAAAAAATCCTGTCAGCTTTTCGGGAAATTACGGAAAGTGCGCTCACTGCACAGTGAGAGCTAAATTAATCACCCATTAAAAGAGTACGCAGTGTTTTCAATTTTGTTTCATGGTGAATTGACCATTGACCAGAAGTCATGATAGGTTTGGCTACAAATATTCAATGAAGTTTGGATGGTATGGAAACGAATTAAATGGTAACAGGACAACAAGTGCCATCATCAGAACATGCAGCAGAGAAAGTGCACAACATAATTATTTCCCTTTCATGTTTTGGCGGGTTACTTGCTCGTAATAGATAACAGCATTGATTGGTGTCAGTAATGAATGTGTAAATACAGACACAGGTAAACAGCTATGGGTATATTATGCCACAATGTTTAACATTCTTTACTGTAAACCGTGGTAATTTTTTTCTGAAGACTTCAAATCCACCTTTTTTAATATACCTTCATAGTTAACTTGTCCATCCCCGTCTACATCTGCCTCCCTGATCATCTCGTCAACCTCTTCATCTGTTAGCTTCTCTCCGAGGTTGGTCATCACGTGACGCAGTTCTGCTGCTGAGATGAAACCGTTGCCATCCTTGTCAAACACCCTGAAGTTAGCAATAGACAAACATCCTGAAGTTAGCAATAGACAAACACCCTGAAGTTAGCAATAGACAAACACCCTAAAGTTAGCAATAGACAAACGCCCTGAAGCTAGCAATAGACAAACGCCCTGAAGCTAGCAATAGACAAACACACTGAAGTTAGCAACAGACAAACACCCTGAAGTTAGCAATAGACAAACACTCTGAAGTTAGCAATAGACAAACACCCTGAAGTTAGCAATAGACAAACACCCTGAAGTAAGCAATAGACAAACACCCTGAAGTTAGCAATTGACAAACACCCTGAAGTTAGCAATAGACAAACTAAACACCCTGAAGTTAGCAATAGACAAACATCCTGAAGTTAGCAATAGACAAACAACCTGAAGTTTGCAATAGACAAACAGCCTGAAGTTAGCAATAGACAAACACCCTGAAGTTAGCAATAGACAAACACCCTGAAGTTAGCAATAGTCAAACACCCTGAAGTTAGCAATAGTCAAACACCCTGAAGTTAGCAATAGTCAAACAGCCTGAAGTTAGCAATAGACAAGCACCCTGAAGTTAGCAATAGACAAGCACCCTGAAGTTAGCAATAGACAAACACCCTGAAGTTAGCAATAGTCAAACACCCTGAAGTTAGCAATAGACAAACACCCTGAAGTTAGCAATAGTCAAACACCCTGAAGTTAGCAATAGTCAAACACCCTGAAGTTAGCAATAGTCAAACAGCCTGAAGTTAGCAATAGACAAGCACCCTGAAGTTAGCAATAGACAAACACCCTGAAGTTAGCAATAGTCAAACACCCTGAAGTTAGCAATAGTCAAACACCCTGAAGTTAGCAATAGACAAACATCCTGAAGTTAGCAATAGACAAACAACCTGAAGTTCGCAATAGACAAACAGCCTGAAGTTAGCAATAGACAAACACCCTGAAGTTAGCAATAGTCAAACACCCTGAAGTTAGCAATAGTCAAACACCCTGAAGTTAGCAATAGACAAACACCCTGAAGTTAGCAATAGACAAACACCCTGAAGTTAGCCATAGTCAAACACCCTGAAGTTAGCAATAGTCAAACACCCTATAGTTAGCAATAGTCAAACACCCTGAAGTTAGCAATAGACAAACAGCCTGAAGTTAGCAATAGACAAACAACCTGAAGTTCGCAATAGACAAACAGCCTGAAGTTAACAATAGACAAACACCCTGAAGTTAGCAATAGTCAAACACCCTGAAGTTAGCAATAGTCAAACACCCTGAAGTTAGCAATAGACAAACACCCTGAAGTTAGCAATAGACAAACACCCTGAAGTTAGCAATAGTCAAACACCCTGAAGTTAGCAATAGTCAAACACCCTGAAGTTAGCAATAGTCAAACACCCTGAAGTTAGCAATAGACAAACATCCTGAAGTTAGCAATAGACAAACAACCTGAAGTTCGCAATAGACAAACAGCCTGAAGTTAGCAATAGACAAACACCCTGAAGTTAGCAATAGTCAAACACCCTGAAGTTAGCAATAGTCAAACACCCTGAAGTTAGCAATAGACAAACACCCTGAAGTTAGCAATAGACAAACACCCTGAAGTTAGCAATAGTCAAACACCCTGAAGTTAGCAATAGTCAAACACCCTGAAGTTAGCAATAGTCAAACACCCTGAAGTTAGCAATAGTCAAACACCCTGAAGTTAGCAATAGTCAAACACCATGAAGTTAACAATAGTCAAACACCCTGAAGTTAGCAATAGTCAAACACCCTGAAGTTAGCAATAGTAAAACACCCTGAAGTTAGCAATAGTCAAACACCCTGAAGTTAGCAATAGTCAAACACCCTGAAGTTAGCAATAGTCAAACACCATGAAGTTAGCAATAGTCAAACACCCTGAAGTTAGCAATAGTCAAACACCATGAAGTTAGCAATAGCACTGACAAACAACATTTTTCTTTCTTATATAAGAATAAGTGTTCTTAGGTCAGTTTCTTGCGCTGATTTCAAATTTGAAATCCGTTTATCTCTATCACGTCAGGTTCTTAAGATATTTGTGAATAAATATATTTTTGGGAAATCGTTATTTGCTCCGTTTCATTTTTACTATATAACTTTTTAAAAATTAATAAAATGCAAAATAATTCTACTTTTTATACTGCTAAAAGATGTATGACATATGCTACGTTATATTTCAAATAGTTACTGTATTTTGAAATAATTCTGAGTGAAATATGGCTTCTAGAAGTTGTAGAAATTCGGCGATCTGTTCTGTTACGTGTGCGGATATTTTACCGATCGTGTTCACCAGAAAAACTTTACAGCATTGCTAAAGAAAGCATATGAACTTTATTTCGATTCGAAAGTTGATGATGCAAATAAATCTTGGATGCCAAATGCAGTTTGTTCGACTTGTGCAAATACATTGGCAGGTTGGTTACAAAAATCGCCGAAGCATAAGTCGATGCCTTTTGGAGTGCCAGTAATATGGCGTGAACCGACAAATCACGCTACTGATTGTTACTTCTGCTTGACAAATATCTATGGTTTCACTTTTAAAACTAGAAAGTCTGTGGTTTATCCAAATATTGAATCGGTTTCGAAACCAGTGCCTCATGATCCAATCACGTGTCCGATCCCAGTTCCACCAGAACAATATCCGTTGGACGTGAATGAACCATCAGAAAGTGATAGTTTACCTGCTTTAGAAACTAATTCTGACTCGGATTATATACCGGTGAATGATGGTGTTCACTTAATTAACCATTCAGAACTTTCAGATCTAATACGTGATCTCGTTCTCACCAAAGGACAAGCGGAATTACTCGGTTCGCGACTCAAAGAATGGAATCTTTTAGCGCCCAATACTCCGATATCTAAATTTCGTCATAGACACAGAGAACTTGTTCAATACTTTGAGATGGATGATGACATTTGCTATTGCAAAGATGTAAACGGTCTAATGGTGCACCTCGGTCATGAGCACATAGTCAACGAATGGCGACTTTTCATCGACTCTTCCAAGACTAGTCTAAAAGCCGTGTTATTGCATAATGGAAATTTATTTTCATCAATTCCAGTCGCCTACTCTGTTCATATGAAAGAAACTTATGACAATATGGCTATACTTTTGGCAAAAATAAAGTACAATGACTACCAATGGCGGATTTGTGGAGACCTAAAGGTCATTGCAATTATCACGGGCATGCAGACTGGGTATACTAAATTTTGTTGCTTCCTATGTGAATGGGACAGCCGCAACAGACGGGAACATTATGCAAGAAAGGTGTGGCCTATCAGGGATCGTATGCAGCTCGGGCATAAAAATGTAATACACGAGCCATTAGTTATCAAAGACAGCATCATTTTACCACCGTTACATATAAAGTTGGGGCTCATGAAGAATTTCGTAAAAGCGTTAAATAAAACGAGCAAAGCTTTCACTTATCTTCGAGAAAAGTTTCCGCAAATTAGCGATGCAAAGATAAAGGAAGGTATCTTTGTAGGACCTCAGATTAGGAAAGTTATTGCAGACAAACAATTCGAGAACTTGTTACATGGTAGTGAACTTCGCGCATGGATGGCATTCAAATCGACCGTCGATAGCTTTCTGGGAAATCACAAATCTGTCGACTATGTGCATATTGTTAAGCAGTGCATAGATGCATACAGAATTATGGGCTGTAACATGTCCCTCAAAATCCATTTGCTCGATTCGCATCTTGACTTTTTCCCTGACAACCTTGGCGAAGTCAGCGATGAACATGGAGAACGATTCCATCAAGATATCGCCGTAATGGAGTCACGTTATCAAGGACGGTGGAGTGTGACCATGCTTGCCGATTATTGTTGGATGCTTCATCGCGATGTACCACATGCCATTCACCGACGAAAGTCGACTGCAAAGAAATTCAAGCCTACATAACTGTTATACTTCTTGTACAAATGATGTTGTAATACTGTATGCGTTGTTAAAAAACTTCAATTGCGTATTTCTAGAGATCCCGACCTGATAGAGAAAAACGGTTTGCAGATTTAAAAACAGCGCATTAAAATTGACCAGAAAAACATAGAAATGTTAGAGAAAGAAAAAAAAAATTTTTTTTTGTTAGCCAGTGTAGTCAAACACCATGAAGTTAGCAATAGTCAAACACCCTGAAGTTAGCAATAGTCAAACACCCTGAAGTTAGCAATAGTCAAACATCCTGAAGTTAGCAATAGACAAACAACCTGAAGTTCGCAATAGACAAACACCCTGAAGTTAGCAATAGACAAACACCCTGAAGTTAGCAATAGTCAAACACCCTGAAGTTAGCAATAGTCAAACACCCTGAAGTTAGCAATAGACAAACACCCTGAAGTTAGCAATAGACAAACACCCTGAAGTTAGCAATAGTCAAACACCCTGAAGTTAGCAATAGTCAAACACCCTGAAGTTAGCAATAGTCAAACACCCTGAAGTTAGCAATAGTCAAACACCATGAAGTTAGCAATAGTCAAACACCCTGAAGTTAGCAATAGTCAAACACCCTGAAGTTAGCAATAGTCAAACACCCTGAAGTTAGCAATAGTCAAACACCCTGAAGTTAGCAATAGTCAAACACCCTGAAGTTAGCAATAGTCAAACACCCTGAAGTTAGCAATAGTCAAACACCCTGAAGTTAGCAATAGACAAAAAAAGATTTTCTTAAATAGATAGATATAAAAGTAAAGGTAGTCCCATAGCAGATAGTGCCGTAGGGGAGTGAAGTGTTAGAGGCTTCACAATACTAGATCCAGCTTTTTATGAGAGACAGCTCTTTTCCTCGCTGCTTTTCAATCAATCAATATCCTTTAGCTTTCTAAAGAGCATAGGTCTTCAATAAATACATGCCAAGTCCAGCTGTCACGTGCCTTCAGCTCAAGTTCTGTCCACGTCTTCCTCATAATTTTCACTTCTATCTCCAGCTCTCTTCTCAGTGAGCTTTTTGAGCTACCTCTGTCTCTCTTTCCCTGGGGATTCCAGAACAAGGACTGCCTTGTAATGCTATCAACAAGTTTCCTAAGTGGGTGTCATATCCACTGCCAGCGTCTTCTTCACATCTCTTGTTCCACTGGCACTTTTCTGGTTCTTGTCATCAGTTCCACATTCATGCCCTTGTCATATCATTTCAATCCTTCTATTCTATGCAAGCACCCATTTTTGAAAGGATGTAGCTGTTTGCTTGTTGTTTTTGTTGTTCTCCATGTTTCAGAGCCATACAATAGAACTGACTTGACATTTGAGTTGAAGATTCTTATTTTTTGTTGGATTTGATTTCTTTTTATATCCATTTGTTTCCCAATGCAAAGAAAGCTCCTTGTTGAAGGCTGTTTTTGTTTCGTGCTAGGGGTTTGCAAGTGTATGTTGTTACATACAATATTCATCTGAAGTTAATGTCCAGAGTTCTTTCTTTACGTGCCTTGCAGACAAACATTAATGTTCTTTCGTTCACGTACCACTTTCTTTAAAGAAAGTAATAACTGCCACTTGACGGTCATAAACTTTATTACACATGAAGAACGTTTAATTAGACCCATTGATGTGGTCAGGCAGTTTGTACACAACCAAGATTAATAATAATAAAAGTCACTCATATGTATGAAACATCCTTTCAATCATGAAATATGGAATACAGTTGTATACTTTCAATACGGATGATCTAGTACACATGAATATATCTTATGGGCCATACCCACACACCCATATACACATCTCAACAGCGAAAATGGCTGGTCACTGAATGCTGCTAAACTCTCTCTCTCTTTTTTGCACACGCTTCGTTAGCAATCATTTTCCTGCCAGTCTCATCACGTGACATTGAGTGTCTAGATGACTTAATAGCGAAGCGGTGTGCTGGGCATTCAAACTAACTGCATTTTCTAACTCCCAACATTGCCCCCCTGTTCCCGAGCGGAAACCAAGAGTTTTCGCTTGAGAACAGTGGATAGTTAGCCCATGAACTACCAATATATTAGGAAAGAAAAATCATACTGTTCAGACTAATGTATATGAAATAGTAATTAAGGTACTAAATGACATGAAAACAGATACATCTAAACAGTTTAGACAAAATGTCATCATATCTTTCAAAAAATGCAATGAATATCGTAAAATGAATGTTTCAATAGTATATCACCTGAAAAACAAAACAAGATCAGACAATGTCAAGATCTGGCACAAACAATGTCACTTTCCAGTTACATTTCTAGACAATAGGTCTGCCAGAAAGTTTTCTGATCCCTTGATGGGAATAATTGTCTATCTATATTCTTGAATAAGCAAGAACTATCTGTGTAATCTACTGTTTGTAGTAGTTTTTTTTATTTAGGGATGTTAGTGGACGGTGATCCGTCTGGAGGTAGAAGTGTGCGCCAAGTAAATAGCGTGATAACTTGCCCATACACCAAATGATGGACAAGAGTTCTCTTTTACTGGTGGAATACCGAGTTTCTGCTGGTAGCAACTTCCTGCTTACATAAAAACATGGATGTGGAGAATCATTGAACCATTGCAACAGGCAACCACCAATGCCAGTCTGGGAGGCATCAGTCCTCAGAAGAAATGGCATAGTGATATTAGGTAACACCAAAATAGGTGCCTTGAAAAATACAGTTTTAATTTTGTTCAAAGCTCCACTGCAAGTATCGGACGAAACAATTTTATTAGGAGCACCCTTTCTAGTCAAAGATGACAGGACAGAAGCAATAGATGAAAAGTTCGGAATGAACTTGTGATAATAGTTAACGAGTCCTTACATGCTCCTAACTTGTTTCTTTGTCCGAGGGATATCTAATTCTAATAAGCGTTAGACAGTCTGCTCATCAGGGTATATCATGTGGTTACCAACACGGTGACTAAGAAAGGACATTTCTCGACAACCAATCTGAACCTTTGAAGGTCTAACTGTCAAACCATGCTTTCTAAGTAGCATTAATAAAGATTTTAATCCTGTGATATGTTCTTGCCAAGAACTATGGAATAAACAGATGTCGTCTATGTATGGGATGACATCAGACCTATCTCCTAAGAGTCTTCCCATCATGCACACAAAAGTCACGGGAGCATTGACAAGGCCAAAACCCATATAATTCCATTGGAATAACCCATATGGAATCATAAATGCGGTTAGCAGTTTGGCTTTATCAGTTAAAGGGATCTGCCAATATCCCTTGGATAGATCTAGTCTGCTAAAGTATGTAGCCTAGGATAATTGTGATAAGAGATCCTCCAAAACAGGCATAGGCTCAGCATCTGTGATAGTGACACTGTTAAGACGTCTAAAATCAATGCAGATGCGAAGAGATTTATCCTTCTTTCTAACTAGAACCATAGGAAAAGCATAGGATGATTCAGAAGGAGAAATAATGCCCATGCGTAGCATATCCTTAAGTTCACTATCCATCGGAGATCTGCAGTGTAATGGTATAGTATACGGTCTGAGTTTGATAGGGTGATCATCACTCAATGTAATATCATGAGAGATAACATCAGTGCGACCTGGAAGTTTAGTCAGCACATCAGAGAAAGATTCTAAAACAGCAAGAGTCTGCTCTCGATAACCAGAATCTAAATCACATGATGCAGTTACATCTCTCCAAGATTCGGAAGACGTTAAGGCAGCAGAGGAAAATTAACAGAAATATCGGTCAGGGTAAAATCATCAGATTCCACAACAGCTGACAAAGTATGTCGAACAGGTTCATCAGAAATACTGTCCAAGATAGGTTCTAACTCAGCAGGGCGCTCCACATACCATTTTAACATATTAATATGAAATATTTTGATTTTGCCCCTACGTGCTACCTTTTGACAAGTTGTACATGACGTGCAGTATAGCTTTACGTCTTTGTTAACATAGGGCCAATAAAAATTCGAGGTGACTTGAAACATAGTACACTTAATCCCCATATGACCAGTTAAAAGCGAGTCATTGTCAGTATTCAATACAATAGGCCTAAAACTCTATGGAATAACTACCTGTTTCCTGACTGAAACATAGTTGTCAAAGCATCTAGTCAGATCTGAGTTTTTAATTTCGAACCAGTAACGTAAATTTTTTGTCTTTTTGACATGGTTGCAACAATGGTTGCAAAGCAACATCTTCATGCTGTTTGACTGCAAACGACTGGGGGAACCATTAAGAGCATTCTGAAGATATGCTCTCTCACTAAACGGTGTATCTGGCTCTGCCTTTGATTCAGCGGCATGCTGGGCCCTAGTAACCACAGCATTAACCAACACTGGGTGAGATTCAACCCATGTATGTATCTCCTCTGGAGAACAATCCTTAATACCTGGTATGTTACCAAGGATAATGCCTGAAGTGGTTGCTAAAGTACACATGCCCTTACCTTACCTGTAAAGAAAGGTGTGGCAATATCTATTTCTGCCACTGGGGAACACTCTATACTCACTCCAAATGTTATGCACTTCACTGTGTTACCAGTGAAGGCAGATTAATCAATCAACGATCTACGAACTCCGACAGTGGTACATCCGGAATCACGAAGGACACTTACAGGCCTGTTATACAGGAAAACAGTATATAAAGTGAGGCGTCCCACGTTTTCACAAGATGACATAACGAGTAGAGCATGCCCGCAGATAAATCTGGGCTGTGAACCAGGTTGGAATAAAGATTTGCACTCATAACAATTTTCATCATTAAGTGAGCTAACAACACATGCATTTGGATGGTCGGCTCCCTTCTCATCATTCTTCTTTGTAGTTACACATACATTACCCCTATCATGATTGCTAATGTCATGATGCCGAAAGTATTTGTTAGTACTGGGTCCATAGTATTTCTTATAAGGTCTATTCCTAGCACATGACCAACATCTGTTATTATTCCTATTACTACTGTAGGATACGTTGTCTTGGGTGGGTTTATGATCCATCCGTTTGTGATGCATTTTATCACCATGGCTAGAATTGTGCCGCCCTGACCTTGGTTTAAATAACCATAGTCTCGTCTCTGTGAGAAAATAGATGGTGTTCTCTGCCTTGAGAAGTTATATTTTCTACAGTAGTTGGATCTATAGCCTTGCCTTGCTCTGCTGTCCACACTCTGTGAACGAGGTCTCTGACCACCATCTCTATAGTCATGACAAGCCACACATACTGGGAGTGCGTCCTTTATAGTTGGTTTGTGAACCTCTTTATCTGGGTGAGCTGTCATATATTGTCGCCCAATTATCTCCATTGCCTCAAGGCCTTTCGGTTTTCTTGAAAAAAATTAAGCAAGATTGGTGCTACTTGCCGACAACCCCTTGTCACGTAACATTACATCAAGTAAGCCAGTGAAGGTCCTACCAATACCGGACAACTCTATCCATCTTTTAGA
The DNA here is from genome assembly GCA_024509875.1 of Oreohelix idahoensis. Classification (NCBI taxonomy): domain Eukaryota; kingdom Metazoa; phylum Mollusca; class Gastropoda; order Stylommatophora; family Oreohelicidae; genus Oreohelix; species Oreohelix idahoensis. Next base: position 147,081 of record JAMPIV010003438.1, on the reverse strand, counting down.
GTATAATTTAATGAATGAGATAAACTCTCTGAAGTCAGCTTTCCTGCTAGGCAGACAGGAATGAAATTTATCAGGGAATCCCGCTTCCGTAAGATGAAATGTACGTAGCAATGTCTCCTTGACAACAACGTAGTCTTCTCTACTGTCCAAAGCAAAATAAGCCTGTAGAGCGTCCGCTGTTAAGAAATCGCATAACGTAGAACTCCATTGAACCTTGGGGATCTTCATCGCACTGACCTTGAGTTCAAATCGTTGTTGGAAGCTGTCTATGCAGTCCATTTGCTGCTCGAAATTTGGCAATCGTATTCGGTTTGTTGTCACTGGTGCACTAGAAGATGTCTTTGGAGCCTCCAACTCCATTTTCCTTAAGGCGACAGCAACATCTACATATTTCTGAACACACAATTTCTCTATCTCCAAATCAGTTGCTTTCTGTGCAGTTGCAGCAGCTAATCAAAGTTTCTCTATTTCAATTGCTTCATCTTTCTCCAATTCTCGCTCTCTTTCTAAGGCCACTAATTTTTCCCGTTCAGCTTTAATCTTTAATTTTTCTTTTTCCGCATCTATCTTTAATGTTTCTTGTTCAGCGTCTATCTTTAATTTTTCTTGTTCAACGTCTATCTTTAATTTTTCCAGCGCAAAACCTTGTGCAATATCTTTTTCTTTCTCTTCCATCTTTGTTCGCTCCAATTTCTCCTTTAGTTCTAACTTGTCCTTCTCTAAATCGTGTGCCTGTTTCTTCTCACCATGTTCTAACTGAAGACGTTTCAATTCACGTTCATTCTGTCTTTCTATGCGCGCATTGTAACTGTCGAATTATGCGGTAGCAAAGGCTTCTAATTCCGCTCCTGATTTATTAAATTTAATCCCGATTTCTATGAAGTCCTGCAACGAAGACATGATTTTTTCCCAGAAACCACTTTCTTTTCAAAATATGGTGATATTTGTAATGATGAACAATACAATGCTCAATACATATGTAATTTCTACAAGAGCACCAAGGACATAATAAAAATGTGTTAAATTATGGAGAACTGAAAGAGTTGCTCAGCCTATGAACTGCCCAACATCACGCAAGAAACCAAGTAAACAAGCGGGAGAAATGAGCATTAAGACCTACAAGCTGAGAGAGCCAGAAATTAATACCAGATATCAGGGGCTTATGCTACAGTAGTGAGAAACACAGAAGAACAACCTGATGACTTGGAAACCTTCTGGCTTAAATTCAAGGACATCATAAAGACAGCTGCTGCAGAGGCATGTGGTGAGGTCCGACTTGGGAACAAGAGAAAGAGGACACCTTGATGAACAGAGGAAGTCAAAGAGAAAATAAGAGAGAAGAAAATGGCATGGAATATGGAATACAGTTGTATATTTTCAATACTGATGATCTTGTACACATGAATATATCTTATGGGCCATACCCACACACCCATATACACATCTCAACAGCCAAAACGGCTGGTCACTGAATGCCGCCTTTTTCTCCACCCCCTTCACTGCTAAACTCTCTCTCTCTCTCTTTTGCACACGCTTCGTGAGCAATCATTTCCCTGCCAATCTCATCGCGTGACATTGAGTGTCTAGATGACTTGGTAGCAAAGCGGTGTTCTGGGCATTCAAACTAACTGCATTTTCTAACTCCCAACACACCTCTTGCTTTTTGTATTCTTATTTTGGTATAACTTTCTGTCCCTCCAACTTTGTCTATATTTCTGCCAATATAAGTGTATGATTCTACATTTTATACTGGTATTTTTTCAAGTTCTACATTATTATCATTTCTTGCATTTATTCTAATAATCTTTGTCTTTTCCCTGCGTATTTTCAGGCCCACTCGCAGTGACCTCTCATCGAGTATTTTCATTTTGTCTTACATCTGATTATGGTTATGGGACAGAAGAGGCAAGTCATCTGAAAAATCTAGATCACCAAGCTGTTTAGTCAAGTTCCACTGAATTCCATTTCTGTTATGTGATGTCAATGTTTTCATAACCCAACCTATTGGTAGTAAAAAATGAAATGGAGACAAGAGGCATCCCTGTCGCACTTCTGTTTTTATTCCAAACGGTTCTGTAAACTGTCCTTCGTGAAGTACACTGCATGTCATTTTTTCATAAGTGTTCTTTATTATGTTAATGATCTTCCGGGGGACTCCATAATGCCTCATCAATTTCCAAAGTGATTCTCTGCCCCTACACTGTCAAATGTCTTTTCATAGTCCACTAACCCAGTGTACAGTGGTGAATTATATTCACTGCCTTTGCCTTCCCTAAACCATAAGCAGAGTTAAGAACCATTTAGAACTGGGTGGACTGTAACGTGACGCCACCAAGTTTCGATCCCGCGACCCTGTAACTTTGTTGCGAGAAGCAAACGCTCTAACCGTCTAGCCAATTGTTATGAAGTTAATGATAGTACTGACGACATCAGCGCTATAAGGGTACGTCTATTTATCCTGCTATGATGGAGACACATTTGTAGGCACGTTCGGCTGCTCTATTATTTTGCCTTTATCATGTTGTAACCTATACCTCTGCTTATATGACAGAGTACGTTTACTTTACAGTGTTTCAGTAGTCGATTTACAGTGTTTGGTCTGAAATACAAGTGACTTTATATAAGTGAAAATTCATTATCTAGAGGTCTAAATGCGAAGTATAAGGATCAAAATACAAGTTCTAACGGCATAGAAAATGTATCAACGTAAGTAAGAGGTAGATTTATTACTGACCTAAAAGCTTCCCTGATTTCCTCCTCTGAATCTGTGTCTTTCATCTTTCTGGCCATCATGGTAAGAAACTCGGGAAAATCAATAGTTCCATTACCTGAAAGTAGAACCACGTGTCTCGTGACTTTTCATGTTTTTAAACACTCAAGTTTTAATGTGAATCTTCTGATCTGTCATAAACATTGTCTAATTAGCACACTGCCATTTTAAAAACTTTCAAAAATATTTATCTCGAGTTTATTGAATGGCAACCGAGATCTGGAATTTATATTGCCATCATCATTATGTCACGCTGTGACATCATCATTATGTCACATTTTGACATCATCATTATGTCATGTTTTAGCCGCCATTATTAAGTCGCGTTTTGACATATCATGATAAGGTCGAGTTTTAACATCATAATTACATCAAGCTTTGGCCATCATCATTACGCCATATTTTAATATCGTTAATATGTCATATTTTGACATCGTTATTATGTTGTGTTTTGACATCTATAATTCAGAACCATTTCTTCATGCACTCGTACAGTTTTACAATTGTATAGTTTAAAATTTCAGATCCTGTCTTATCTAAATCTTATGTTCTGAGCGGATTTCCCAAATCGTTCATCAGATGTACCTAAGAACTAAATAATAATTAAAAAAACAATAACAACAACCACACACACACATACACGCACACGTGTAAACACATACACGTAAACACAGACATATATACACAGCCACGGACACACATACACCCAGTCATGGATTTCGTGATCGTTCCTGCGGTTCACTTTGTTATTTCCATAATACGCCCTACCACACATTTTCACAAGGTTCTTGTGTTCTCAACTGTTAAATAACTTTACTTTTCGTTAGAAATTTAACGCTTACTTTTACTTTCATTTTTTGTACAGTAGAACTCCATTTATCCGAACCCCATGGGACCGAGCATCGTTCGGATAATCAAATGTTCGGATAATTGGATTACATAATGTATCGAGTACATGTACACATATTTCTAAAAATAATTAACCATCACAAGGAAATTACACTATAAAACATATTTACTTGTACTGTAATAATAATACCCACACTGTATTAGATCACTGTATCACCAAAATCTTTCATTACATTTTGCAGTGCATGTACTACTTGTATTAATTATTTTTTTTTAAGAAAGAGAAATGTTTTCAAAATAACATTACAAACGATTCAAAACCAGGCGCAACTTACGTATACATGTACTTGCACAGATGTAACCCACTATTTAAATTAATGAGGAATCCTCTTTTGCACCAAACTGGATAGTCTCCTTTTGGCTGCTAAGTCCCGCATTCTCTTCAACAGCAGAAGCTGTGTAGGACAGCTGTCATCTTCTTGCTCGTACCAAGCCATCGCTGTTTCTAGTGCTATAAAGGCCTCTTCAGGACTTGGTCGACGTTTTGGGTTTTCTTCATAATCTACAAGTACATCATGTACTTCTGAGGAGTCTTCATCATCGGTCACTACATGTATTTGGTTTTCTTCTTGCACAAAAGACAAAATTTCTTCGTCATTCAAAAACTGAAAACCAGAATCATTATCATCTTCTAGCCACATGTGTGCATCATCTTTGTCACAGTCCGAAAATCCGGGCATTGCTTGAAACAGTTCCACAACTTCATTTATACAATCATCATTTTGTGTCCACTGCAGTAGTTTCATTTCCTCCTTTTTTTCCCAAGCAATCTATTCCAAGCCTTGTTGAGATTATCTTGTGACAGGGTGGTCCAAGCATCAGCTAACATATATCAGCAGTCTTTGAGATTAAGCTTTTTGGAAAACGCCACCACACTTTCTTCATCTTCAGCCAACAATAAACGACGCATGACTTCCTTCTTGTACATCGTTTTAAGCTTTGCTATAACACCCTGATCCATTGGTTGAATCAGTGCTGTTACATTGGGAGGCAGAAAAATTACTTTAAAATTTGCATCAACTGCATTCAATGTATCCGTCTCTGGATGAGATGGTGCATTGTCTAGTAGAAGAATTACTTTTCCAGTTTTCTTTTCTTGTTCTCTCAACCTCTTCACATTTGGGATGAACTGATTTGTATACCAATCAAGAAATATTTCACTATTCATCCAAGCACTCTTCTGTGCTTTGTAGCACAATGGGAGACATGTCACATTCTTTAAACAACGTGGTTTTTTGGCTTTGCCGATCATTAGCACCGGTAAACGATGACTTCCACTGGCATTCGCGGCTACCAAAAATTGTTACTCTCTCTTTTGCACTTTTTAAACAAGGGAAGCTGCTTCGCGCTGAGATGCAAGTGATTTTTGAGGCAATGATTTCCAGCATAAGCCAGTCTCATCGGCATTATACACATCGAGTGAATAATCTTCTTCTTCCAAAAAAGCCAAGAATGTTTCTTTAAAATTTTCAGCGGCAGTTGCATCTCCAATTCTCGTATGCCATGACGAGATTTAAAGTTTCTTAACCATCCCTGGCTAGCCTTAAAGTCAGGAGGACAGTCAAGTTGATTGTTGAACTGAAGTGCCTTTTCACACAATAGAGAACCAGAGATAGTTTCCCCTTTGCTTCTTCTTTGCACAAACCATATATACAAAGCCACTTACAATTTCAAATCTTTCGCATGTCTCATGGTTTACGTTTCTTCGACCCATTTTCACTATCCAATTTCGGTGCAAAACTCATAATTTTATCCTTGTTACTTTTGATGTCAGAGACGGTAGCTTTCCCAAACATTGGAAATCCTCGCAAGTGAAGACACAGTTTCACCTTTTCCTAGTCTCTTGATAATTTCTGTTTTCGTTTCAATTGACAAAACATTGCGGTTCCTTTTATATGCTTTAGGCCTTCTGGAAGATTCCATATCGCACAGAGAAATACTTGCACACCAAAATTATTCTGCTGTAGTAGCAGACACAATTATTTTAAGTTGAACTGTCTGTTTAGCCAGTGTTCTGCCTAGAACGCATACGTACACTAGATTGGTAAACCAGATATTAACTGACTTTATGATCTGACTGACTTCCTGTACGTAAGCGACTGACCATTAGCCCATTCCATCCTCTACAAATTGTTCGCACACATTTGAAGCTTGCAGCATCAAAAGATTCAAAAATAAAGTCTAACATGACTGGTGGCGCCTGATTTTTTTTTTTCTCGAAAAAGTGTTCGGATAATTGGATGTTCGGATAATTGGGGTTCGGATAAATGGAGTTCTACTGTATTTTAAACCGCTTCTTTGACCAAGAAACCGCGAAAAAATATGTCTAAGCCTCAGTCCTTCAAGTGTATGGTCACGTGAGCATAACATATCCGGGCGTAACTTATAAAGATAGCGACTTAGAGACACGATGTTTAGGATCAGTCCAGTATTGTCTCCTAGTGTCTCTGAGGAGACACACAAAGAATATGACTACTACTCCATCAAGTATCGTAAGAGGCAATTAATATAACGGACATACATACACCCAGTCTTTGTGTGGCAAAACAAGGCATTAATATAACGGACATACATACACCCAGTCTTTGTGTGGCAAAACAAGTCATTAATATAACGGGCATACATACACCCAGTCTTTGTGTGGCAAAACAAGGCATTAATATAGCGGACATACACCCAGTCTTTGTGTGGCAAAACAAGGCAATTAACATAACGGACATACATACACCCAGTCTTTGTGTGGCAAAACAAGGCAATTACTATAACGGACATACATATACCCAATCTTTGTGTGGCAAAACAAGGCAATTAATATAAGATTGAGCATGTGGCCAGCAACCGTAACATGTAAAGGAGTAGCTAAGAGGTATGGCGTCCGGGTTCAGCTCCCAGTACAGCGAATGTATTTGACGGAAATATTTTCAGAACGAGTGGGTACAAATGATGTCATACTCCCCCTGATCTCATGGATAGTAAGATCGGATGCCTAGCCTTCTCGGATAAGGGCGACAAAATAGGCGGTCCTGTGTGCAAGTTGCACACTTTAAAAATCCCTCGGCAGTTGGAAATCGTAAAGCGTAGGCCATAGGGCCGCTGCCCTGGAAAAAATTTACAAAATTAGGAAAACCTACCCACAACAAAAATACTTATAGAATGTATGATTTCTGTATACACACAATGAGATTCTCGCCCGTGCAACGGGGTTCGTGCACTGTGCTAAGATCCTCATTGTGTGATCGAAGGGAGGGATCGGATCACTGATGAAGTTGTTCGTGTGCAATGAAGATGGTTCTTAAAACCAAAACAAAACAAAACAAAACAAAACCGAGCAACAAATATTCACTTGTGATAAATCATAAAATAAGTAAACACAAGTACATGTTTTGGGGATACATGTTCATTATTTTATCACTTGTACTAAAACAGAACATGAATGGTCAGCGTTACGTGTTGAACTGCGTATAATAATACGTCCTTCCACCTCCACTGACACGATCCAAAAGAGAACGAAGATCGACCGTTAGCTTTCAGAAGCAGACTACGCCTACGTCATAATGCAGTTTGACTTACACCACTAAAATAAATGGTGCGCGTTCACAATCGGTGCGTTATCGTGTATTCTCATTCGCGCACAGCTATGCCTTCCTCTAGAGCGCACGCCTGTATGCGAAATGAGGTGTAACACTATTTATCCCGCCCCCCAGAAAAAAAACGGAAAGTTTTTCCAAGAAGGAATACGACCAACTAGGCACCATTCTTAAAACGTGAAGTTAAAGTTATGTCCAAGTCAAGTATGGTCACTAATCACTAGAAATGTCATTATAACATGTCCAGATAGTCAAATAGATGATGATTTGATGAAATAAGTCAAGAAAATTGCAAGCAACTTGAGTGTGAGTGATGTTCAAATAATGCAATGAAATGTGCAAGGAAAAATGAAATTAAAGTGAAGTAACTACAAGTCCTACGCGAAATAATTTCAATGAGTTATGCTGGAGCGCACGCCTGCATGCGAAATTAGGTGTAACAGTCAGTCATCATTAATGAGTACGTAAATGTTTAGTGAAAGATATGACGAATCGCAGATTAACGTAAATGACCATCCATTTTTATTCTGAGCAATATAATGTATGGAACATTTATTTTCCCGTTTTTAGTGTATTTGTAACAATAGTAAAAGTTAATCCATAAAACATTTTTTTTTTAAATCTCCCTTTAATTGTTCTCAGTGAACTTATTTTCCAACTCAAACTTCATTACACAACTTACCGTCTGCATCTACTTCATTACACAACTTACCGTCAGCATCCACTTCATTACACAACTTACCGTCAGCATCCACTTCATTACACAACTTACCGTCTGCATCTACTTCATTACACAACTTACCGTCAGCATCCACTTCATTACACAACTTATCGTCTGCATCTACTTCATTACACAACTTACCGTCAGCATCTACTTCATTTATCATATCTTGCAGCTCTGCTTCCGTGGGGTTCTGTCCTAGTGACCTCATTACTGTACCCAGTTCTTTTGTTGTAATGGTACCGTCGCCATCTTTGTCGAACAGGCTGAAGGCCTCTTTGAATTCTGAAATCATGAACAAAGAAGACATCAAATTATAATCTGGAAGCTGCTCCAACAGAAAAATAGTACAAAATTTTAATAGAAATATTGCCCTTTTCCATATACAATCAATGTATCGTACGGAGTTACTTTTCGTGGCACTTTAAAGTCGCTAAGGTATATCCTCTCTTAAAACCTGGCTCTTCCGACAATAAATAAATAAATAAAAACATGTTTTATCTGATGCTCTTAATCGTATCACACGCGTCACTCGTCAGGCGGCACTCACTACTAAACCTTCTGTCCAATCTGACAAGACTCAAACTGGTTCTAACTTTCCATCCTCACTGTCTGGCGGTGAAGAGTATTCTGTTTCGACATCTGCCTATTCTCCACTCTGATCCTGATACCAAAGAGTTGTTTCGTGATACACCTTTGGTAGCAAATCGTAGGGATAGGAATTTTAGGGATATTCTTGTACACAGTCGCCTGTGACATACTAGCCCTTCACACTTTGGTACTAAACCGTGCCAACGCCGTATATGTAAGAGCTGTCCGTTTGTACTCCAAACTCAGACAGTCACTTTTCCGAAAGGAAAATTTATCATTAGAGAGTCTTTCACGTGCGAATCCAGAAACCTGATTTATGCTATCATCTGCAAGAGGTGTGGCATTACCTATATTGGTGAAACTGGCAGGTGTTTGGCAGAAGGGTTTCGTGAGCACTTGAATGACATCTCTCATGGCAAACATTTACTGGTGGCCCTTCATTTCAATAGGCCTGATCATTCAGGTAATTCCGATATTCATGTTATAATAATAATAATATTAATAATAATAATAGCACCTTCAGTCATAACTGACTATGGGAATGCGCCCGTGAGGTGGCAGCCCTCAGCTGCTTATTTTCCTGGTGCTCCTTTTGACGTTTTCTCCTCTCCACTGCTTGTTGTGTGAGCCTCTTTTCGCCCAATCTGAGGTGGCGCCGTAAATAGCATCGCCACTTAGTGCGATCGGCAGCTTCATCCTCCCATGTTGCTGGATCCATGTCCAGTGCCCTCATATCTCTCTTGCACACATCTTTGAACCTCAGCTGTGGTCGCCCAACTGTTCTCTTGCCATCTGCTAATTGTCCGTAGAAGATATCTTTTGGGAAGCGACCATCTTCCATGCGGCGAACATCGCCAAGCCAGCGAAGTCTGTGCTGTCTAAGCAGTGTATACATACTTTGAAGGCCAGCAGGTGACAACACCTCGACATTTGTCACTTTATCTTTCCACGAGACGCCGAGGATGTGGCGTAGACACCGTAAATGGAAGGTATTGAGCCTTTTTTCTTGCTTAGCATAGGTCGTCCAGGTCTCGCTGCCATATAGGAGTGTGCTGGTGACGCAGGCGTTATAAACCGCAGCTTTGGTCTTCGTTGTGAGTTTGGAGTTTCCCCAAACACGCGATGTGAGGCGGGCAAAGGTAGCTGCAGCTTTGCCAATGCGGCTGTCGATTTCTGTGTCCAGTGAGAGTTTGTCATTGATGGTAGCCCCTAGGTATGTGAAGTGGTGCATCACTGCCAATTCATAGTTTTCGATTGTGATAACTGGTGCAGCACCCACATCCTGACTCAGCATATTCGTTTTCTTTAGACTTATTGTGAGGCCAAAACCTTGCATGCTTTAGTGAAGCGATTCATCAAGTTCTGAAGCTCCTGTTGGCTTTGAGTGACGACTCCAGCATCATCAGCGAACAACAAGTCTTTCATAATGACCCTTCCGATTTTTGCTCTTGCCTTCAGCCTTGAAAGATTAAACAGACGGCCATCTGACCTAGTGTGAAGGCATATTCCTTCAGTTGCATCTCTGAATGCATGTTTCAAAAGTAAGGCAAAGAAGATCCCGAAGAGGGTCGGAGCCAGAACACAGCCTTGTTTAACGCCACTTCGTATATCAAAGGGCTGTGACGTGCTTCCAGCATATTGGACTGTTCCCTTCATGTCGTCATGGAATGACTTTATCATTTCCGGCATTTTAAAAGGGCATCCTATTTTCAGGAGGATTTTGAAGAGTCCATCCCTACTAACCAGGTCAAATGCTTTTGTGAGGTCTATAAAGGCGATATATAAAGGCCTTTTCTGCTCTCTTGATTTTTCCTGAAGCTGGCGGAGAGAGAAGATCATGTCTGTTGTTGATCTGCCAGCTCGGAATCTACACTGTGACTCTGGATATATGCGCACAGCTAACTTGTGTAGTCGCATTAAGATGACTTTGTGCAGGTGTAACGGTATTTTCTCTAGCGTAAAGCTCAGAGTAGTGCTCGACCCACCTCTCCATCTGCTTACCCTTATCGGTTAGCTTCTCTCCGCTGATGGTTTTTAGCGGTGCCGTCTTACTTTTATGGGGGCCAAGTGCTTTCTTTATACCGTCATACATTTGTCTAATGTTGCCTGTTTGCGCTGCGATCTGGATGCTCTCACTGAGCTGGAGCCAGTAGTCATTTTGCACAGCGTCGAGCAGTTTGTTGAACTTTGCTTCTCGTAGCCTTCAGGATCTGTATGGTTCTGGCACTCGGTGAACGTTTGTATTCATTCGTAGCACTGCGCTTAGCTTCAATGACAGGTGCCATCACATCCGATGAAGCATCAAACCAGTCATTGGACTTTGCTGTTTTCTTACCAAAGGTGGCAAGTGCAGTACTTTGAATGGTGTTCCGTAGATGCTCCCAGTTCTCTGTAATAGTATCATCATGCTGAGGGCTACTGAGCACTTTCTTGAAGGTCTCAGTAAATTGAGCGATCATGACAGGGTCTGACATCTTGCTGGTATCAATGCGTGGTTTCTCTTCATGTCTGACACTATAGAGTTTTCTTGGTTGTGCTCTGATTTTGCAGCAAACCAATGAGTGATCTGTATCATAGTCTGCACTATGTTACGAGCGCGTGGAGAGCACAGACCTGAGAAGTGGCCTTCTGACGAGAATCAGGTCCAGTTGGTGCCAGTGCTTGGATCGTGGGTGTCTCCATGACACCTTATGCTGGTGTTTTGACTGAAAGTAGGTGTTGGTCACGCAGAGGTCATGGTGGACACACAATTCTAAGAGCCGTTGTCCATTTTCATTCATCTTGCCAATACCAAACCTGCCCAGACATGAAGGCCATGAAACATTATCGGCACCAACTCTAGCGTTAAAGTCACCAAGGAGAACAAGCTGTTCTTGCCTAGGTATGCTTTTGATGACTGCTGCTAGATTCTCATAGAACTCATCTTTAGCTTCTGAGGCAGAGTACAGAGTAGGAGCATACACACTGACAAGGGTGATGGAACCTGTGCTAGTTTGCAGGTGGAGCGTTAACAGGCTTTCTGATCCATTCTCACCTGGTTCAACCATTTTAGTTAGCGGTTTTTTTACCGCAAAACCTACTCCGTGTTCTCTGGTTTTATTAAGATCTTTCTCTTGCCAGTAAAATGTGTAGTCCTTCTCGCTCACCATTCCAGAGCCCGCCAGGCACGTTTCCTGAAGTGCAGCTATATCCACCTGAAGTCGTTTAAGCTCATCATTAATTATGGCTGTCTTCCTTACATCGTTTACGTCCTGTAGGTTTTCGGATAGTCCAGTCAACATAGTCCGGATGTTCCAGCATCCCAATCTGAGAGTTTGCTTATTTCTATTATTATGATAATTGCTTGATGCAAAATTTTCTGTCCACAGTTCGGGTTTGACCCTAATTCCCATGCACCCAATGGGGAAAGCAGACAGTGGCGGGACAACACCTTATTGACTGGGATCTGCCCAGCTTGAAGGTGAAGCTGGAGTGTCCTCTCCAGGGCGCGAGCTTGGGCACAGTTTTATGGAGATCGAGCTGTTGCCCATGCAGCATGTTCCCCCTCTCCACACAGCTGGTCGATCCAAAGGAACGGCAGTAGCCGATACAGTTTGGTACCAGCCACGTCGCAGGAGTTGCCAGAATAATGTCGAATCGACATTAGACTGCCTTAGAGACTCCGATTCCGGATTTATCCTCAGGGTTTACCCCCGAAGCCAATTCCATAAATGGATATTCCCGCAAGGCAGCGGTGGTTTGAATTCAGAGTTCCTTCTCTTAGATAAGCTACCAACCAAGGATCACGAGCCCTATCTGCCCGAAGCTGCTGGTTTTAAGGCACCAGTTGCTCGCCTTTGCCACTTCTCCCGTCAGTGGAAACAGTTCCGCCGGGCTCAAATTGAGCCACACGTGAAGGCCGGGAGCTGGACTTGGTTGTCAGAGGCTGCTTGAGGCGCGTGCCATAGAAGTATTTTATTTGCAGTGAGAGCTTATCCTCACTACAACTCCCGGCTGTAACAATCTTTGGAAGTGCCCTCCTTTCATGTGTCGGTGTTGACAAGACTCGCTTTTCGTTGGAGAATCGTCCTATTTTTCAAATGAGCGTTTTAGCTCCTGATGGCTTGAATATCCAACATCATTTTGCATAAATTCTGGTAGCTTTTCTCTTTTTCATTCTTTATTCGTTGTCTTTTAGAAATATCTTCTTATGTTTTTGTTTTGGTTCGTTTTGTATCCTTTTATATCTTTTGTTTTGTCGCTATCATACTTCACTTCCTTGCGATTTCTGTGACGGAATACTACGGCTTTCTTTCCCAGCATCTTCGGATCGAGCTCAGTGAACTTTCACTTGTTCCAAAGTTTTGTTAATTCTCTTTTTTTTTCATTTCGTTGATTATTTACTTTCTTGTTTCGGTATTTCTTTTAGATTTTACGATTTTCTTGTATTATTATTGTTCTTTTTTCTCTCATCACTGTTGTTGTTTACTTTTTCCATCTGCTTGTATCGCCCATTTGTTGTTCATTTCTCATCATCGTATGTTTATGTAGTACCTATATGTAATTCTTGTCTTTGTCACCTGTTTGTGGCTGACGAAGGGTAAAACCCGAAACGTCCCTTGTTTCATGTGAACCGTTGTTTATAGAACTGATTCAATACCGTTTTATTGGTTTATATACTCTTCCGACAATAATAACCTTGGTAACTATAGACCAATCTCCTTAATATCATCGCTATCCAAACCACTAGAAAAACACATACATAAAATAACACTACAACACCTAGTTAACAACAGCTTGCTAATTGATAGTCAGTCGGAGTTTAGACCTAAACATTTATGCCACACAGCTCTAACTAAGATGGTTGACAACTGGCACTTAAATATTAATAACGATAACATATGTAGGGCAGTTTTTGTAGACTTTAAAAAAGCATTTGATATGATAGATCACGCTATTTTAATTAGAAAACTAGAAACATCAAAAGTAAACCTTCAACTAGTGACGATAATTAAATCATTTCTGTCAGACAGAAAACATGTAGTTTCTTACAATAACTCTTGTTCAAACCCAACCGTAATAAATACCGGCGTTCCTCGGGGCTCTATTCTTGGGCCTCTACTTTTTGCCATATACATTAATGACCTTCCACTACACGTCCAGTACGCATCCTGGGACCTATTTGCTGATGACCATACTATCTACTCGAGTGATACAAGTTGTAACACACTCGAACTATCGTTACAAAAAGGTACAGATAATCTGATTTAGTGGAGCATCGGAAATCGCATGCTAAAAAATATAATTAAAACAAAATGCATGTTAATATCAACTAAACAAAAATTACAAAATTCAGAGAAAACAACCCTTCAGATCTACATTGGTACCTCACCAATTGAAAACGTTAATGAACATAAAATTCTAGGAATAGTCGTTGACCAGCATCTAAATTGGAACTCACATGTACATGCACTGACCAAGCAAACGGCACAGAAAGTTTACCAGTTAGCTAAAATCAAACATTTCCTAGATGAAGATGCACGAAAATTGTTCTATATATCTCACATACAAACAAACCTTGACTATTGCTCCACAATCTGGAAGCGTGCAGTGCGTCTAGTTTCTGACAACTGCCAAACGCAGTGTGTAGATCGATATAAAGATCTCAAAATACAGCCTCTAAGAAACCGCTTTCTGTTCAACAAAGCTAAATGTGTTCACAAAATCCTGTCACAGAATGCTCCAACATATCTGTGGCCAATGTTCAAATACAATGAAAGACGCAGTCAACGCCTTAACAAAATACAAGTGCCCAAGCCTAGGCTTGACTTATTCAAGAAAAGCTTAGCTTACTCTGCTGCTCATCTTTGGAACTATCTTCCACATTATCTAAAACATTTAAACCCTATTCATACAATCGTAGACTTTTCGAATACTTTATGAGTTCTGATTATCTGCCCCCCTAATGTGATTATTTTTCCGAACACATGATATAATATCGAATGTAGGTTTAATGATGATGTTTGTACTTTTCAACATATTTTATTTCATGGTGATACTTAGTTTGTACTTTTCACCATATTTTATTTCATGTTTATAATTAGATCCCACCCCCTGCAGACCCAAGTAGAACAGTCCCAACTAAGATGGTCTGGCCATGTCTGCAGAATGGGAGAAGATCGGCTACCACGACAAGCATGGGAAACAAAGAGCCAAAGATCCAGACCCCCAGGACGACCCAGAGTCCGCTGGGAGGACAACATTAGACAAACTTTGAAGGACCGAGGACTAGAATGGAACCAGGCCAGGAGGAAGACAGCCGATAGGATAGTCTGGCGCTCTCTCTTCCAAACCTCTACACCTCACGGTAGAAGGGGAACGACTAAGTAAGTTTATAATTAGATGCTGTGAATGTGAGTATGCTATTATTTTACCTTTACAACGTTGAATTCCTTTACATTGATGGGTAAAATGTATATGAGAATAAATGAAATCAGTATAAAAGACGAGAGAAAGGAAGGGCAGAATGTCAGACGGGTCTGCGTGCCCAATTCTCAACTCTTTGAAAATAAAGTTCGTTCGTTCGCTCGTTCGTTGTCAATAAGAAAACACTGTCCATCTGTCTGTATTTATTATCGCCTGTTCGTTCTGTATTTTCATACACGTTATATCTTCTCTTTGTACGTTCCTGCATGCAAAAGAAGTCGGTCATCACCTGAGCAGAAATAACTATCTCTGACAGCACACTCTAATGATTCTGAGGTTCAAATAAACTAATGTAAAGTCAGATATCTAGCCCCCTACTTTATGGTTCACATAGATATTATGTGGATTAAAACTCTCTCACATCAATAGAAGCACATATTCTCAGAAAACCGGTGTTCGATAGTAGTCTAGCTGGGTCTCAACTACAAACATTCAGATTATAAATCTGAATTTCTACTTTGTAGTTCGTTCAATTAGTTATGCACATACAGAGAGCTAATTACAAATGCAGCTTCTCGCACTTGCAATTAATTATGTCACCTCCGACTGGAGGATAACTCACACACGAGAGTAAAATACCCTATGGAAGCTAGCATACAAGTGACATCTATGAACTTGAAATCTCTCACATGACTAACTTCTGCCCTCTCAGAAGGCAGGCCTGTACGTGTCTTTGTCTCCACAAATCTCACTTCTACCATTGTTACTATCAACCAATCATCTGGCCTAATTTTCATCACCTAATCTGCTGCCAGAGGTCAGTAGAGAGAAGCAATCCGCTATTTTGGGGCATGTTATGAGAAGAGGAAAGCTGGAATACCTTGTATATCGTAATAACCGGCAAAATAGAAGGAAGAGATAATGGAAGACAAAGAGAGCAAATAATGGACAGTTTGACATCGTTGCATGGAAAGAGGCCAACAACAGAACTGATAAATAGTACTGGAGACAGGAAGTTGTGGACAGGCATGATCTCTTACGCCACTAGGCATGGTAAAGAAGAAGAAGAATCTGCTACCCTACATAATCACGAGAATCACCATTACTCAGACTTACACGTGTGAAACAATGAACCACGAGAAAACACAGATCAGAACATCTCTCAGCTCACACATGCTGACGTAGCAAATTATCACACCCATTTGTTCAGAAAAACATAAAAATATTTTCATAATTAAACTTCGAATACATCACCGGACAATTATTTCCCTTGCATTATGATCTCTCTTACCTCAAACAAGATCATTCTATGATACAATCCTTAGTGTACGTACAAGTTACACAGTCAGGGGACAATTAAGACATTTATTAAACGGAAAGAACTCAGGATTAGACTAATAATATACGATAAAAAAGTTTTAAGCTCGTTTTAGCTAAGCGCATTCCATTCAGCCCACATAGGTTATATTAGTGCACATGTGCAAGTATAAAAGACCTTTTCTTCTGGTAAAATTATCAAGAAGGAAAAAAATAACTTAGCAGCCCTAAACCACACCGTCCTGCCCTAAACCACACCACACCGCCCTGCCCTAAACCACACCGTCCTGCCCTAAACCGAACCGTCCTGCCCTAAACCACAACGTCCTGCCCTAAACCACATCATCCTGCCCTAAACCACACCATCCTGAACTAAACCACACCGTCCTGCCCTAAACCACACCGTCCTGCCCTAAACCACACCGTCCTGCCCTAAACCACAACGTCCTGCCCTAAACCACACCGTCCTGCCCTAAACCACACCGTCCTGCCCTAAACCACACCGTCCTGCCCTAAACCACACCGTCCTGCCCTAAACCACACCGTCCTGCCCTAAACCACACCGTCCTGCCCTAAACCACACCGTCCTGCCCTAAACCACACCGTCCTGCCCTAAACCACACCGTCCTGCCCTAAACCACACCGTCCTGCCCTAAACCACACCGTCCTGCCCTAAACCACACCGTCCTGCCCTAAACCACACCAAACCGACCTGCCCTAAACCAAACCGTCCTGTCCTAAACCACACCACACCGTCCTACCCTAAACCACACCATCCTGCCCTAAACCACACCGTCCTGCCCTAAACCACACCGTCCTGCCCTAAACCAAACCGTCCTGCCCTAAACCAAACCGTCCTGCCCTAAACCAAACCGTCCTGCACTAAACCACACCAAACCGACCTGCCCTAAACCAAACCGTCCTGCCCTAAACCACACCACAACGTCCTGCCCTAAACCACACCACAACTTCCTGCCCTAAACCACACCACAACGTCCTGCCCTAAACCACACCACAACGTCCTGCCTTAAACCACAGCACAACGTCCTGCCCACACCACAACTTCCTGCCCTAAACCACACCTCAACGTCCTGCCCTAAACCACACCACAACGTCCTGCCTTAAACCACACCGTCCTGCCCTAAACCACACCATCCTGCCCTAAACCACACCGTCCTGCCCTAAACCACACCGTCCTGCCCTAAACCACACCGTCCTGCCCTAAACCACACCACCTGCCCTGCCCAACCACACGTCCTGCCTAAACCACACCACAAACCACACGTCCTGCCCTAAACCACACACCTGCCCTAAACCACACCACACCGTCCTGTCCTAAACCACACCACACCGTCCTACCCTAAACCACACCATCCTGCCCTAAACCACACCACAACGTCCTGTCCTAAACCACACCACAACGTCCTGCCCTAAACCACACCAAACCGTCCTGCCCTAAACCACACCACAACGTCCTGCCCTAAACCACACCGTCCTGCCCTAAACCACACCGTCCTGCCCTAAACCACACCGTCCTGCCCTAAACCAAACCGTCCTGCCCTAAACCACACCGTCCTGCCTAAACCACACCGTCCTGCCCTAAACCACACCACAACGTCCTGCCTTAAACCACACCGTCCTGCCCTAAACCACACCGTCCTGCCCTAAACCACACCGTCCTGCCCTAAACCACACCGTCCTGCCCTAAACCACACCACACCGTCCTGCCCTAAACCACACCGTCCTGCCCTAAACCACACCGTCCTGCCCTAAACCACACCGTCCTGCCCTAAACCACACCGTCCTGCCCTAAACCACACCGTCCTGCCCTAAACCACACCGTCCTGCCCTAAACCACACCGTCCTGCCCTAAACCACACCGTCCTGCCCTAAACCACACCGTCCTGCCCTAAACCACACCGTCCTGCCCTAAACCACACCGTCATGCCCTAAACCACACCGTCCTGCCCTAAACCCCCCTAAACCACACCGTCCTGCCCTAAACCACACCGTCCTGCCCTAAACCACACCGTCCTGCCCTAAACCACACCGTCCTGCCCTAAACCACACCGTCCTGCCCTAAACCACACCGTCCTGCCCTAAACCAACAGTCAAAGGTTTTTCCATGTCTCCTTCATCCTTGTCATGTCTATCTCTAGTTCCCTTCTCCATGTGTTTTGTTGGACTCCTCCTTTTTCATACCATGGGGTTTCCTTAACAGGGACTGCCTTGTAATGTTATCATCTGGTTTTATTAATGTTTTTCCTATCCTAATGTGTCTTCTCCTCACTTCTTCATCCGTTGGTGTTTGTCTGGTTTATGAATAGACATACCAAGATGAACATGTGACTCGCTGTAAAATGTGTACAACCATACATATATGTTCATAAACATATAATTAATAATTTACACATAGCAATTCTATTATTCACCAGCAAGTAGCCCAATAAAAAATAAGACGGGAATGAATTATAGTAAGCACTTTAATATGCCTGTCGTAATGAGGGCATTATTTCTCCTCTGGTTATTTCATACCTTTCCATTTCATTTCACGTCTTTGGATCTTTGTAGTCAAACTTATCTTGACTTTTGGTCAATGGTCAATGTACCATGAAAATTTAAAAAAAAAAAAAAGCATGTGGGTTCTTTTAATGGGTATTCAATTTAGCTTTCAGTGTGCAGCGCGGGCAGTTTCCTTATTTTCCAGAAAATACACCATTAACATCTTGAAAGCAATGCGTGTTATTTTAATGGGTGTTCAATTTAGTTTTCACGGTGTAATGGGCGCTGTTTCCGTATTTTCCCGAAAAGCTAGTAGGATTGGTGGTCACAAACGTATCATTAAGAAAGCTCTATATGTGGAGACTACTTTATTCTATAAGCGATAGTTAAAAATCGATCACTATTCAACTTTATTTATACAAACGATTTTCTATCGAGCTATAAAAGTAAATTAATACAGATTTCTTTTAGAATTTTCCCTTTGGTGGACATGTAATGCCGAATTTGAAAACACAGATGAATGATATTTCGGAAATATATCACCTTCGGCAATTGAGCGCGTAAGCTTAATACTTCCGGAGGTGGGTTTATTAATTTATAAATAGTAGGTGCTGGGAGATGCCAGCGGCAACGTTAGCTAGAAAACCCTGTTTGAAGGACGTAAAAGAGGACCTGTAATCAAGGGCTATAATTGCGCAATTAATCAAGCTTGTCCCAGCTCGTCGCCGTATTAGTTAGAGCAGCGGTTCCCAACCTGTTGTCCGCGGACCACTTATGGTCCGCGGCGCATTATCTATTAAGTGCTTTGATTTTGCTCTGATCCTCCCAACGTTTTTAGTGATCGTATATATAAGAAGTGTTTACATTTCTTATTAATAATAAGTCAGATTTGGCTGATAATTTCAAAGATCAGCAATGGTTGGCAAAACTGACCTTTCTGTCTGACATATTTCAATTGATAAATAAGCTAAACCTTAGTCTTCTGGGACCATCAACAATTATTTTTGACTTAGAAAATAGAATTGATTCATTTAAGAAAAAAAAACTAAAATTTTGGGAGAGAAAAACACAGGAGAATTACTTTGGTACGTTTCATATCCTCTCAGAAGGCATCTCCAACAGAGAAGACTTAAACACACGAGAAGTGTTTTCACGTATTAATTATTACACTGAAGCTCTTCAAAGGAATTTTGAAGATTATTTTCCAGACAGTTCTGATGGTAGGTCAGGAAACTTGTGGTTTATGGATCTATTTTTACCCGATGAAAATTACAACCTACCACTTTCAGAGCAAGAACAACTAATTGAACTGTCTTCTGACCTGTATCTTAAGGCGATGAAAAGTAACTGTATTAATGTGACAACTTTCTGGATTTAAATTAATGAAGAATATCCAGCACTGAGTGAAAATGCACTTAAAGTACTTCTTCCTATTCACTCAACCTACATGTGTGAAACTGCATTTTCTGTTCTTAGTTCTATAAAAACCAAAGACAGAAACCGTTTGCAAGTAGACCCAGCTTTGAGACTGTCTTGAACTTCTATGAAGCCTAATATTGAAAATCTAGTGAGCGAAATGCAAGCACAAGGCTTCCATTGAATATTTTGTAATTTTAACCATTGAATTGTATGAATATATAGTATTTAACCAATATGTATGTAACCAGTATGTATGTAACAAATAAACTGTATGTATAATTTATTTTTCATTACTATTACCGGTACTTTACAATTACCTTGTCATCTGGTAAATAATTAAGAACTTGTGTTATTGAATATAGGCATATTCTTCTATTGAATAAAACAGTTAAGTGTTTATGGCATTGTGATATTTTTCTTCTATCTCTAGCAATTTTCTTATTTATTTTTTTTCCTTTCCTTCTGTTGTCTCTTTCCTCCCCCTTTCTCTCCCCCCCCCCTCCCCCCCCCCCCCCCCCCCCCCCCCCCCAGCTTTTTTCATCGTTCCCTGCAACATTTTCCCTCGGGTTGTTAACAAACATATATAACAGTAAGAAGTTAACACAGGTATATACAAGTTAGAAGTTAACAAATCCTACATATAAGTGATGTTAACAATAAAGATTAACTCACCAGCGATCTGTTCTTCTGTCAGCTGGTCTGCCTGCGAATTAAAAGAAAAATAATAAAAAGACAAGAACATAGCATTCAAAACACAAAACGTATAAGAAGATTTTTTACGGAGTCACAAAACAAGAAAGAAAACAAGACCACATTCAGCCACAAAGGTCTCAGCAAGGATAGACAATAACAAAATGACAAAAATGGATGATAAGATAAACGAATAAGAATTATGAAACAAACAAATGTATTCTGTAATAATCGTCAATGACATGGGCTGTCACATGAAATAAACAGTGAGACGGGCTTTCACATGGAATAAACAGTGAGACGGGCTGGCATATGAAATAAACAGTGAGACGGGCGGGTATATGAAATAAACAGTGAAATGTGCTGTCACATGAAATAAGCAGTGAGATGTGTTGTCACATGAACTAAACAGTGAGGTGTGCTGTCACATGAAATAAACAGTGAAATGTGCTGTTGCAGGAAAAAAAAAAAGAAGGACGCAATAATCCGAATGAAGGATCAAGATAAAGAAAACAAAACGAGAACAACCAGGTTAAAACAGTTTGAGCAAGAAATAGAACGAAATAAGTGAAAAGATTATCGAGAAATAAAAAATATATTCACCTTAGTTAATACATCATAATGAAGTGAAAACATATATTTAAAAAAATCAGCGTAAATGGTTGTAAACAAAGGTAATCACATTATCTTCCGCAGTCACGTAAACAAGATGGTCACTGGGAGTATCATTTTCTGTTTGACCATTTGTTCCATCATTGGTTTGTCTTGTGCCAGTATGTGACTCTGCATATGGTTTTTAATGTCCACTGTTCAATCCTGTCTGTCCAGAGAGCCTTTGTACTCTATGGTTTCGTATTCTCAGGGTTGGTGTCTTTAAAGATATTCTTGAACAATCCATGACTTCACCACACCATTTAAGTTCTCTCTGCTTTTATGATTGGCAATAAAGGTATTAGGTTCGAAGCACAGTGGCGTCACGCTTCAGTCTACCCAGTTGTAAATTAGTACCTGCTTCTGCTATTGTTTTAAGGAATCTAAAGGCAGCGAGGAAACGAACTAGTCACCCCATCTCTCGAAGCCTGACCTAGTACAGTGAGGTCTCTAACACTTCACTCCCCTATGACAGTATTTGCTATGGGGCTATCTTTACCTTTACCTAATATGGCTTTA